>VZTX01010347.1:166709-505359 GCA_013400915.1 Pardalotus punctatus | reverse complement strand
CATTTAATCAGATGATGCCATAAAAGGAGATGAGAAAAACATTTACTCTTGATTTTTCTTTTGGTTTCCTGCTTCAAGAAAATAGTGAATCTGCACACGGGATAAAGAGAATCTAAACAGAGAGAAATGCTTGAAAATTTAGCTCAATGTTAGAAAATAGTTCTAAATATAAATATAGTTAAATACATGTCTATATGCAAGCCACCATCTCCACCTTACAAGTGGTGCAGAAAATGGGTGGCTGGTCCTGTCAAAAGGGGAGCATGAGGAGACCTGAAATCTTTATAGTGGATCAGAGTCACCAAATTTTCACTAAATTAGATTTAAACTGCAATTACAGACTCATTTTGCATTTAGTTGAAGCAGAAGCTGCTTCTAAATAATCATCAGAGGAACAGCATGACTGGCAATAATATTTTTTTAAAGACAGCAGACATGTTCCTTGTGTAGTAACAGGGCAATGTATAAATAACTTCAGTTCTGCATAAGATATTGAGGAGGTCAAAGCAATCCTTTTTCCTCTCTGTGACTGCAGTTTGGGTATGCATCTGAATGAAAGAAAAACTTCCAGCAGAGACGCTCTTTTTTCCTTTCCTTTACTTGATCCACCCAAGAAGGAATATGGAAGAAAAAAGCCTTAACGTAGTTGTCACTTTGAAATATTCCAGTGTTTTAATTAAGGTCCAGAGTCTGGCAAAATTTGTTAAGCTTTCCCTTTGAAAATGAGGTGGGTTTAAACTTCAAGAATGTTTCCCTGGGTTGTTAACACAGCTCCCACCCAAAGCTGTGTTAAGCAGCAAGGTAGGACGAGGTGTGCTCCACATCCTTTTGAGGTGGCTGGAAAGACTCTCATGGTCTTCAGAGGCCTTTGGCTCAAACTCGTAATTCTAAATTTAGCCTCACTTGTAATTGTCCTTTTCCCTCCACTAACTGCTCCATAACTTTTTTTGTTTGTTTTTTTAATCAGAAGAGACAGAAAGAACTATTATACTCCTTCTTATGTATGTTCCTGCTTAGTCCAGGGAAAACACTTTTTTACCCTTCTTTTGGTGTTTTCATTAGAAGAATGAGAAAAAAATCAGAAGCAAACAAAAGCTGAAATAAAGCTGCAGACAGGAGTCTGTAGCTGATACAAAAGAAGAGGACATTCTCTGATATAAAGCAGATTAAAGAAAGCAGAGATGATGAAATAAAAAAAAATAGGTCAAAATTAAGAAAGTTATTTCCTTGGTTAGAGCATTATTGAAGTCTTGCACTGGATTTAAATTAGCAAAACCAGGGTCAGGCTCTGACTGAGACTGGCACACTGGATGGTTGGTCTAGCCCTAAACTTTGTCTTCTGAGAGGTTTTAAGGACTGCTCACTCTTGGTTTTGTCCATGCTTATTCAGCAGTAAGAGCTGAGCGGAGAAACCAGGAGCCGGTGAACTCTTCAGGATCTAGTGGGAACGTTTTTGTGGGAATGGCTACGATTCCTGGAGCTTTCCTTTCCTTTCTTAACACGTTCTCTTTTAAGAATAAAGCTTGACAAAGACTGATGTTCTCAGAGACAAGCTGATCTTGGGTTTTTCCTTGATGCAACTTTAAAGGTGAGATCTGCATGCCACGAAGTGAGGACAGGAGTCCAGCCCAGGTGGGGAGCGTCATTTGGCCACGCAGAGCTGCAGGGAAAGGCTTTGGGTCTTGGCTGTGCTTGCACCATCACAGCCACTGCTCTGTGCAGGGAAACAGCTCCAAGGGCTTGGCAGGTACGGGAGGGGAGAAAGCCCCCGTGGCTGGAGATTCCGCAGATAAACCTGCACTGTCTACAAAGGAAGAGCCTCTGGCATCCTAGATAATATTTGAGATTAATTAACAGTTTGTTTAATAAAGCTGCAGCCAGACATCTTTAATCCAAACACCTTTGTAGAGCACATTTGTATGCAGAGCTGTGGGCAATTACCAAATGTACTGCTCCATAATAAGAAAACAAAACTAATTTATGAAATAATACACATGTATTAATACATGAAAACAAAGAATAATATACACTTAGGTAAAAAATAAAAATAACTGTACAAGCCAGACACTTTTGACAAGATCTCCTGGATACTTAAAAAGCACAATAAACTTCTGCTTTATTTCTGAATGCCAAACCTTAAAAAAACCCACTCTCTTGTTAAAAGTCCAACTCCTTATTTTAATTAAATTACCAGGTGTTTATAAAATGTAATTCTCTTGTGAAACTACATTAAACAGGAGAGATCCAAACCCCAGTAAATTGAGAATGCAGGCTTCAGCTGTCAGGATGTCATTGGGAAGCTTCAGGCTGCTCTGTTGGTGTGCCATGGTGCAGTGATAAATGTATACAGACCATTTGAAGGAAAAGTGAATGAGTTTAGAAGAACAAGTAGAATTGCTAAACAACTTGTGTTTAAAAACAGGGGTAAAAAAGGACAATGGAAAAGGAAAAAAAAAAGAGGAGTTTCAGTGGAGAGTATCTTATTTTGTTTTATTATTCTTCTTATGTCTTTACTGGAATAAGAATAAATGCTCTGGGTTGCAAAAGAACATCGTTCAGCGCAGAACTGATTAAATTCAGTCAGAACATCTTTTCTGATCCTTTGATTACATATGAGCAATGTTTGTGATTATGTCTCTCTTTTTTGGCAGAAAACACCAAAACATGCTATGACATTGCTGCATAATGTGGAAAACCTTCTCTTGCCTCTATAGACGCACATATACATACATCAAATTAAACAGTGGTACTATAAATCAGTAATAAAAAAAATTGTAGAAACATGACAAAGAAGTCTAGGGAAATATGTGTTGCTAAGAAAAATAGGAAGTTTTTTTGAGGAGTATATTGTCTCCCTTGCAATTCTGTCAGATGGTGTGAGCACATTACTCGAATTGTTCCAAACAGCCGTGTTATTAATACTATAGATAAGACAGAAATAATGCATATTGTAATAGACACATATAGATACACACAATCTACTGTTTAGTATTTGAAGACAAAAAAGATGATACATTCAATGGCCCAAAGATAATGAACTCCCTTACACCACATTGTCTGAGGAGCCACTGTTAAAATCCTTCTATTAGAGATTAATATTTTTATATCAGAGTCCACGCACAATAAATCCAAAGGTTGTTAGGGAAGAGCAGAAATATGCGATGCTGCCAGAAGGCAAAGTGAGGGAGCAGAAGGATCACAGTAATTACAGGTCACTTATTCTGGCATCAGTCCTAAGGAAAATAATGGAAAAGCCAATAAGGGCTTCCATTAGTATAAAATTAAAGGATAACAATATAATTGGTGCCAGTCAAGATGGCTATAAGGAAAAATAAACCTTGCCAAACATTTTGATGAAGGCAACTACACAGGTGTAAGGCTTGCATGAGACATTTGGCTTAGCCCCTCAGTGTAGCCTGACTCAAGCACTGGCTCTGAGCAAAGCAGGTTCTGGGCAGAGTGGCAAAGCAGAGCAATGCAGGCACAAAGCAGCACCTGCAGCTTCCGGCCTGACGCTGCTCCAGAGTGAAGCCAGGCTAACCAGGGTCAGGGAGAGACACAGGGAAGGACACCAGGAACAGCCTCTCATCAGAAGCCATGGCAAGGAAACAGCAATGGGAAATCCTGAGCACAGTGGCAAAGCTCCCCTAAGTTCAACAAACAGAGTTTTTCATGTAAAGCTTGCAAAGAACCCAAAACCCAGGAAAATTTTGCAGAGCTTCAAATAGTGCAGGTATTATGAAACGCATGCATAAAATCTGGATGGAGATCAGTGTCCAAAAAGTTGAGGTTCAATCCAGAGTAATGGACAGGTTCAATTCCATTGCAGAGAGAGCATTTGGGGGATTTGTGGATAATATATAGACTGATTCCTGAAAGTTGCAACAGGAGAACTGAATCATAGTGCATTCCAAGCCCTACTAAACAACTAAGTCTAGTCTCAACAGATTTTGTGTACGTTCATCACAACGCAGATGCTTTCATGTCTCAAGTCTCTTGGGAACGCCATGTGTTTTGTCTGTTTTGTTTCTTAATGATTTGCAAACTTTTAAAACTTGGCTGTGCTGCTACTTTGCTTGTGGGTTCAAGAAAAGACAAGAATCCATAAACCTTTGATCCACATGCTACAAATGTACTAGGAAAAAAGAGAAGAAAAGAAAACACAGTGCTGTCAACAGGAAGATAGAAGGGTTGGTTTGTGTGAATGGGGATAATTAATTCAGAGAAATGTGATATGGGAATTGTTTTGGTTTTTCCTTTCTGGAAAATATATATATTTGTGAAAACAATTTTTATGCAAAGTGTTTCGGAGAGCATTTTACACCCCATTAAACCCCAAAGATACTTTTTCTGGTCTTGCCACAAAACAAAGGAAGGATGTTGAGTTTCTCAGTTATCTGCAGAAAAGAAATTGTCATTAATGTTTCTATTAGCTATAGCTTTAATAATCTAAAAGACTAATAGATCTCTTTACAACTACATTTTAAACTATCACATTTCAGAAAGTATGGGCTAAGAGTTTTGTACATCATACTTAAAGGAATTCAGCCTGCCAACAAGAGAACAGGAAAAGTTACTTTCAGGGACTTCTCCACCTTGCTAGGGAAGTTTGTCCAGCAGAACATGTTGCTGTGGGATAGACAGCTGCTGCCCTGGCTGGTCCAGCTCAAAGGCACTAAGTCACTGTCTGGCGACGGCAATTTTCCTTCTCCTCATCAGATGGTTGTGAATTTACTCCCAAAGAAAAGCTGGGCTCCTGGTCCAAGCCAATTGTCTTGGCTCCCTCTATAGTCCAGGAAAGAAATCGGTACTTCTGAGTGGCAGCTGCTCCCGTGAATGCCAGCAGTCTGTCTCTGCTGGAGTGACCTACCTTGATCCCCAACGGCTCCAGAGGAAACCTTGATGAGCAGCTTAGGCTGGAACTCAAACCTCCAACAGCCAGCACCAGGTGAGGTGAATTATATCGAGTGGTACCACTGATGCGTGTATTTAAAGCCAAAATACAACTGTGCCCATTAATGTAGCCACATGGGTCAGGTTTCAAAAATCCAGATAAGCACTGGAGATTTGACTCAGGCTTTATAAATATCCATTTCATATTTGAGTCGAATGTAGCTATAAAGTGAAACGTGAGAACCTTATATATATCTGCGAGGAGTGTTATGAAAATCGCTAGCTGAGAGGGCAAAATGAGGGGGGTGCTTTACAGCTTTCCCTTGGCTCAAGCGAGGCATGGAGCAAACTTGCATTTTGCCTACAACCCTCTCCAAGAAAATGGGAGGAAGGTTGTTCTCAGTTTTTCGGCTTTGGTGCAGGGTCTGTGCAAGCTATGATTTGAAAGTAATTGTGGTAATTGCTGTAACTACAAAGTTAATGCACACAACGTTAATTTTGTTCACAGAGAGCTGTGCCAGTAATGGCACCATCCATCATTTTGTGTTAAAGCAGGAACAGGTGTTAATCTCCACTCAGCAATGGGTGCAATGTGAGCGAGCAATAAGCAAAGTGCCAAAAAAGAAAAACCACTGTCAAAGCTCTCTGTCACAGAAAAACAATTTCTAGCAATATCTCTGTAATTGGACTCAACTAAAGAGTGAAAAATGATTTGACTTTTCAGTGACAGGGATTGTTAATGAACCCAATTTTTCTCTTCCACCTTGATTAGCTTTCTGTAGGAAGATCCATTTTAGCTCTGTACAATGTAGCTTAAGGTAACAGACACCCAGCTGCTGTAATCTTGTCAGTACTCCCACTTGCAGAAAAGTTTTTTTTTTTTTTCTTCTTAGATAGGCTGCTGAACTCTTACCAGGTTTTCAAACATAATGGAAAGTAGCGCATAATAGAATTTAAATAGGACTTTAACAACAATTTTTATGTTTTTCTAGTTTTAATAGCAGCCTTACAAGATTTTAAAATGCTTTGCACATCCTGTCCTTCCAGGGCTCTAGATATTTGCTGTGGGACACCCCTGGCACCACAGTGTTGGGTCTTCTGCTCAGCTCCATACAGTGCTACCTTCCAGAGCAAGAGCAAAGCCAAAATCTCCAAGGGCTGGCTGTGAAAACTGCTTCATTCAGTGGCACTCAATTCATCAACAGGGCTCATTCTAAGCAGGTAGCAAAGCATTTGCATTGAAAAACCAACTCTGAATTGAAAAATCAACACACATCTTTCATTTATCAGGCATTTAACTTAAAATCTGATATTAGTATGGGAGATTTCAAAAGGAGAATTAAAAAAGAAAGTTGGGGTTTTTTTTGTTTGAGAAAATTATTAAATGCAAAACCTGTAAATCACAGAGATGGCCTTAGTGCTGACAAACAGACAAACCCCAGGAAATTTAAATGCAAATTCCACATTCCTTGTCAAGAAAAGAAATCTAAAAGAAAAGATAAGAAGGGGTCATTGTTCATTTTTTCCCAATGCTCTTTTAATATAAATGCCAGTTTGCTAGGTAGTAGAAAGTAGCACAAAATGTGCCCTTCATAATTATCGTTAGCAAGAAAGTTTTAAAATGGTTGCAACTTTAACTCTATATTTCACAATTTGCATATTTTTTGTATGTCTTTCAGCTGCTGAATTTATTCTTCCAGTTATTATTTCTTTTTAAATAATAGGCTTCTATGCACAGGTAGATTGAATAAAAGAAATTTTGTGTGGATTGTGAGCTCTCATTATACAAAATGTTCCTATCCCTCTGGCTTTAGAGATAATTTTCCTTTCTACTCTGCTCCAGTAATTAGTTTTCCTGAATATATTACATATCATTGCACAAATTTGTGGGGAGCATTTGTTGTACAAAACACAGAAAACACACACAGAGCACTCTAGGATTGACAGAAATGCATAGCCCAATGTAAAAAAACCCAACATTACAGTAATTTTTTTAGGGTTATGAAGCTTTTTGACTAGGGTATGTTTCAATGCTGCCTTTGTTTTTACTGCTTTTCAAGTCATCTTTAAATTACAAAGAATTAAACATAAGTTGTGTATTTCTTTATGCTGTTGTGGCATAGCTTCTCAAATGGGCAGTTCAAATCCAACAACTACAACAGTACTGGCTATCCTTTTTATGGTCTTAGGAGACAAATGCAATTTTAGTTCATCTCTCCTGTTACCATTTGCAGCTCTTTGGTGAACCTGAAACTTATAAAATTAACAGTAACATTCTCTACGTTATACTCTGATTAATTATCAAATGCACATGCTCCAGACTTGGAAGCCATCTTTTCATTTTATTTTGATCCCTGCCCTATTTTTTTTTTTTTTTTGCCAGAGTGAATTTTAAAACTTGAGCTGGCAGCAGCCTGGTGCCACTGGCTGGTTGTGGCAGCGTGTGAGAACACGGCTGCACACAGGGAGCGATGGGCTGTGGAGCCCCACGTGGAAACTTGGCCCTAAATTAGTGCTGTGAAAAAGAAATCAATAAAGTGTGAGAGAATTACAGAGAATTTGGTGATATGAATAAGGAGAAGGTCACTAGGTATGAAAATTTGGGAGTAATACTGAGAACTCTCACGGATACAAGTCAGTTACGTTCAAAAAATAGCCTTTTGGAGTCAAATGATGACCCCACAGAAATCTACAGTAACTCTTCCAAGCCTGATGTGGGGCCTGGATTTCATCTTCAACAGCCAGAAATACCCTACGGCAAATATTTTCATCTGTGAAGACAGAAAAGGAAAAAACAATTTAAGTATTCCTAGGATACAGAGTGAATGGATTAATGACATTACATTATTCAGAATATAATTAAATCCTGACCTTTATTTTTAAAAATAGTGCAATTGTGTTTATATGTGGAGCTAAGGCACTTCTTCCCTTTTTTTCTTTTTTTAAACATTGTATGATGACATCAGCTAATGCTGCATCACTTCTCAGGGATTTTGTGCAGAATCCTAATGTTTACACTAACAACGTAATTTAAGAAAGTATATTATGTAAATCCTTGAATCTCCTAGGGTCTAGGACTGAAATGTAATGCTAATTTGATTTAGTAATTTGTTCTCTCTCCCCAGAAACACACAATTACTGCTTTTGAAAGACTTTTTTCTTTTTCCATCACACTAGGACTAAATTGAAAGCTGAGTCGGCAGCAAAGCCCAAGCTGGGAACATAGAGGAGCTCTGCTACTCAGGCTCTTACAGCCAGAACACAGAGTGCAGGGAGATTTATTTCTCAAAACGGAATGTTCATTATCTCTTTCTTTTTTTTTTTTTTTAAGCAAGAAATGGAAACAAAATAAGTCTTCTTGAAATTCCATAATAGTAATCTAAACGTGAAATGTGAGCTGAAAATAACGTGCCTCTCTGTGTGTGTCTAGAAGAGAGAGGCCTTGTAGCTCTGTGCGTGTCTGTCTGCAGGAGGGAAGGAGGGAGGTTGTGTGTCTGTGTACAGTAGTGCAGAAATAGTTCATCAAATGAGTGGTTTCCTGTCCTGATCGGTAGATTTTTTTTTCTTCCATGAAAGGAAATGGAGATAATTGATCTGACTTCCATCAGCACATAAAAGAGATTGTCGGCAATTTGTTTTCTGAAGGGCTACTTAAAGACATGGTGATGTGGCGAGCGGGGAAGATCACCCACGAACTCTGCAGCAGCCCCAGATGCCTGGTGGGCACACCCAGAGGACCCATACATTCCGTCATTCGCAAAGTATGACCTTCCTTTCTTTCTCTCTCGCCCTATTTCTCCCTCTTTCTTCTCCTTTAAGGATACACGATGTCCCTCCAGGTTCTGCAGTCTGGGTTTGATTAAATAATTATAAACTTCAAGCAGCAGATCTATCATTTACATTCCTGAACATGCCAACATGTGCCTTTTGTGGGGGTGCCAACCAATACCAAAGCTTCAGTCATTATTGTCATTGAAAATACAGTGGTTCAATGTTTGTGCTATTTCCTGGATTTTGGCAATATAATGTTGCCCAGCAATTTGCTGTTAGTGCCAACAACACTAAAGAACTTCATAATAAATCCTTTCTATATTTACTCAGTCCACCACTGTGTCACTGAAATTAGCATTTTACGATCTTATGCTCCAAGGAACCTATTTTCTGTCTTTTAACTCCATGCTATTATGAATCCCAACGTAAAATCCTTCAAAGCATGGTTCGCTTCAGCTTTTCTGTATAAGGATTGCTGTCATTCATGTTTGTTTTCTGAAAAGATGTAGAGCTTGCAGCTTCGTGGTAGATGATAGCAAAGATAAACCAAACCAACAAGACAGAGTGTTTAATTTAGAGATGTTACAGAGGTTGCTTTAAAATGTCAGATGTCTTCATGCAGCCTTAAGTGCAGAAGACAAAATTAACAGAAAAAGATACCAAAAATATAACAGGACCAGATCTTTCTCTGAGGTCCAGATGAGCCAACTCTGCTCATGTGAGTGACAGCCAGAGCGAAGACAGAGAGTTTGACTTCTCTGAATTAAAATAAGATGGTAGTGGAAGAAAACAATATCCAGTGTAGGGGTTTTAGCAAAGGACTGTTCTCAGGGATACTCCAGCCAATGCGTCATGGAAATTGTGGGATCACTGGGGCTGATATACTGTTGTAACTGGGCAATTCAGCCCTTTGCTTACAATGGTGTGGGAGAGAATAAAACAGTGTCTTTTGCGCTGAGATCCTCAGAGGGACTTCCCTGTAAGCTCTGAGTTTGGGGTCCTGTCTAGGTGCTCAACATGGGGCCAAATTCCACTCCTTTGGTCCAAGCAGAGGAGCAGCCGGTATTAAAAGGATTGAGGGGGGAATGAGAAGCAAAGATTTTCTATGAAAAGGAAGAACAGGTTTGATTAGAAGGGAGAGAGAGGGCAACTGTTTCTGCCTTTGCAGTGAGGAAAGTGAAAACAAT
Source organism: Pardalotus punctatus (assembly GCA_013400915.1). Classification (NCBI taxonomy): domain Eukaryota; kingdom Metazoa; phylum Chordata; class Aves; order Passeriformes; family Pardalotidae; genus Pardalotus; species Pardalotus punctatus. The sequence continues at coordinate 495,508 of VZTX01010347.1, read as the reverse complement.
GCTTTGTGGAAAGAGGAGGATGACTGCACAAAAGGAGGCTTGGGAAGAGGCACACCAAGTGACTCACTGCAGTTGTATTTTTTTGTCACTGGAATAGAGAGAGGCTGGAATTTTTTGACTAATGGGAAGCGCATCATTGCTATCCTCCCATAACCCCAAACAGCTCAAAAGATTTTGCTGAATATCCTGTCATGCAGAAAATCCACCAGAAAACCCCTCATGGCCCAGAGCGGGTTATTTTGGAGATGTGCATGTGTGTGTGCATGGTCACCAGGCTGGGGAGGAAACTGCTCTGTAATCTCAGCCCTGGTGGCAGAGGCGGCTCCCGCAGCCCCACTGATGTGGGTGCACACCAGCTGAGCTACAGCTCCCACAGGAACAACCCCTCGTTAGGAAAACCCACGGCAGGAGCCATTTAACCCCTCCAGTCCTGGCCCTTCGCAGTGGGACAGAGCCATGGCTGTGCCTGCCGGGCGCTGTGTGCCCTCCCTGGGAGTGGAGAGCTCAGTGGGATCTGCTCGAGCAGTTTCGTTAATCACAGGACATTTTTAATAACAAGGATACCTTGGAGGAAAAGAAGAAACTTCATGGCAAAAGGAGAGTATCTGAAAAAATAAAAAATAGGGTTATTTGGCTCCCCATCTGTCGGGGTGAATCCCAGGGTTGCAGTGGTGCAGCAGCCACCGGAGGACACTCACTGCTCCTGCAAAGTGGGGCAGCACAGGAATGGGAACAGGGGATTCCAAGAATCTACTAAAGCTGGAGACAACCTGATCTTCAGGTCAGACTGAGAGAAATTTTGTAAGCGACTTCCAGGCATGATCTGTGTTTTGCTCCCCAAGAACCAGGCGACAAAGCAGGAGTTTCTCACAGTGAGTTGGACACTTGCTCTGAGCCACCCATTAAGCTGCTGCTTCTTAGGTGTGATATTGTGAGAGGCCCATCTCATTACAGAGAAAATATTTCAGCTGCTTGAGTTGTTAGGGCAGCACCCTACCTTTTTCCCTGTTTTAGAGTTTTGTCTTATTTGTGTAGCAGTAGGAGTTTTATAACTGTGGTTTAAGGCCCCCAAGGTGTGGAAGGGTGTGTAACAAACACAAAAATGTTCTTGCCGTGCTGCCTGCACAGCTGGCTGGCTGTGTACCTCTGTATGTCTAATGTCATACATGCATTAGGTGAAAACATGGGACTAGATATACAAAAGTGCCAAGTTTCTGCCTCTGCTGCATCCTCTTCCCATGGCAGAGGCATTCAAACTTCCAGAAACTCCGGGAACTTGGCATATAAAACACTAAAATGAAAAAAACCCAAAGGTAACCAAAACCGTGTTGTTTTCCTGTTTCTGCATTTTCTACTTTAGTTAAAATTCTTTCCTGGGTTAAATCGGTCGAGCTCAGTGTATCACTGCTAGAATTTACACTGCATTCCTGTTACTGTTATAAAATACATCAATCCCTGGAATAAAGAAATCTCTTCTGGCGTGACACTGTGCTGTGGCTGAGCTGTGCTGGCTCCTTGCTGTCAGCACTGGGGACACAGGTACTGAAAGATGGGACACGGGGATGGGAAGCTGGGACAGGCTGGCCCATGTGGGTAGAGGGAGCCCGGGTGAACGGTCTGGGGCGATTTCCAGCTCACTGGAGCAAGTTCCCCTGGATTACACGATGAGCCCACACATTTTATGTGTTTAAACAGTAGGACTGAGCCCTAATTCCGTAGGCTTGTGGTGTGACCAGAAACCACCTCCTTTTCTGCTTCTGATTTTCCTCAGTAGTAAGGAAAACTGAGTTACAAGAACAATATTTCACCAACAATTTCTTCTAAAAGTATTCTAACAAAAACATCCTGAAACTAGTATTCATAATACTTTTTCTAAGATTTTTTTTTTTGTTCTGAGTTTTAAGGTTTTTTTAAAAAAAATGTGGTTTTAATCTCAAATTAAAGGGTACAAAACAGAGTAAAAATTATTACTGAAAACAAAAAAAGTTTTGCCATCTAAATTATGACCAAATTACTACTCAATTAATTACGGCAGTTACAGTAGTTGTTCCCTTAATTTGTTACTAATGACAGGGCAAACATCTATAAAGCATGTTCTGGGCTTGTAAAAGTCTGAATATAAGCAACTAGAAAAATAAAAATGTATGGAGACTTTTCAGACCCTCCGAGATACTGGGGAATACAGCAGATATCAGCATTGTTTTAATTTATTTTGTATGCTTCCATCTGTGTGCACGACACTGTTGGCTTGGTGCAATGCTGGATTTGTTATTTCATACTTCTATGTATGCAGGTCACTTCTCTGCTGATGTTTTCACTTATGGGACCTCATTCATTTCTCAAATCATGACTTCAAGGATGGTTGAAAAGTCTTTGAAAGACATGAAATCCCTCTGATATGAGTGTGGCAGTGACTGTTCTCACACTGTCACCACTGGAGGTAATTTCCTCAGGATGGTTTTGGCCACTGCTCCTGGATTGACATTTCAGGCAGAGTGGCAGCAATACAGGCAGAATTGTACCAAGAGACCTTTGTTAACAGTGCAAAAATGCACTTTTAAGTGATGATGTCCTTCCATCATCTTTGACAATACTCAATCATTCCGTACAAAAAGCAAAGCAAAATTAAACAGGACATTTTTTCCCAGTGTCTGGCAGGAGTCTGCTTGACATACGAATTACTTCTGCCATGATCATCATTAAATAATGTTGCTGCAAGCAAAAAATTACATCGTGCAAACCAAATAAAACCAAAACAAGCCCTTTTGATCCCTTAGAGCTCCAAATTCATGTACTCATGCTTCAAGAAAGAACTGTAAAAAATCTGGTTTGCTGGGTGGGTGGGTCTTCTCTGGCGCTGTGTCAGATCATGCCTATGGGATTCTGCCATGTTTGCTGTTTTTTTCAGTCAGCTAAAGAGAAGAAAAAATGTGTGGAAGATGAGAGCAAAGGGCATACTACAAAATAAAATCCTTTCCATCATTAACTTTCATAAAACAGACAACTAGACATAAGAGCAAGGCAGCAGTAAGTGAGCTAGAGCACAAAACATCACTGATTAAAAACACCACGTACACAATCTCAGAGCTGTTTGAGGCTTCAGCCCTTTGAGGGGTGCAACATTCAGTCTGTGAGGGGGTAAATGCAGAAAATATACAAGCTATGTCACAATTCACTGATTTAGGGGAGAACATATTTTTTGCCACTTGGTGCCATATTTTCATTGATTTACCTGAAATCTTAGTTTTACACCTTTGTCTTTCAACTGTGCCAGTGAATACATCAGGAGAGATTACAGATGTGTCACTGGGTACCCTCAACGCTCTTTCAGGCACACAGGACTGCAATAAAGTGGAAGGTGTGGATTTCCTCACCACGTGGTCCTGAAAACATTTTATTCTGGCCCAACAAATTGAATGGAAGAGTCTACTACCTTCAAGTACTTGTGATGACTTGGTTGTTGGCACTTACTGCACATTTTATCAAGGGCTGTCTAAGCTGTCCCTACATGGCTGAGATGATTCTTCAAAGATCTTCTCCACAGATTGTTTCAATGGACCTGATTTATTTCAGGAGTGTAAGAGCTCTAGGGCTGAAACAGTACATCAGCTCTTACAGGCACCTGGGACAGCAGCAATACGTGTCAGGAGAGCCAGAATTGTATTTATTTGGACTGCAGTTGTTTCTCAAGAACCACCAGAAAACAGGTACAAGACCAATATTACAATGAACTTCAGTAAGAAAGCAATCAATTGATGGCACTACTTCCCAAACCTATCTCCTCATGATAGCAGAGAGCTTTCTAAATTCACAGTCAGGACCTTTTCAGAAAAGGCTTGCATAGAATGTCACAGAAAAGATATTTTTGAAACAAAGTTCCCAAAGGTTCAGCATTGCCAGCCTGGCATGAAAGGAGAAATTTCTCCCAAACTCCCAGAGGATTGTGCCACTGCTGAGGGCAGGTTTTGGGGAGCCTTGTCTGCCTGGCTCACTCGCTGGCAAGGACTAATTTCCAGCAAGCCCCAACCATTTCTGAGAAGCTGTGAGACCCCTGAAGGTCCCTGCAGGTGGTCAGGGTGAGCAGCACCTGCCCCTGGTCCTGGAGGGAAGAGGTGCCGGCACATTTGGGCGAGAAGGAGCCAACACTGACCCGCAGCAGTCCCGTGAGGAGGAGGGAGCCGGGCTCTCCAGCAGGCGGGAATGTCGGCAGGCAGGGCTGCAACACCGCGTGTTCCAGTAATTTGGGATGACAAGGGAGACATTGCAGGTTATTATATCTAGTGCACATTGGAGTTTTGTTTTGTCTAACTTGAGCGATATTCTGGGGCTCAGGACTCTCGCCCCAAAGTCTGGGAGGAAGCGTGGGGGGAGAAGAAAAGGTAGCAAGGAGGAACAAAACCACTACTATATTCACACTGGCCCAACACAGAGACCAGGCCACATTTGGGACTGATTTAGAAAACTATTTGGCAGCATCTGTGGAAAAATGGAAGATCAAATGATACCTTTCTCTAATCTAGGTGATTTCTGCAAGTTGAATATGAAGCATCCCAATCAGCCACAGTGATAGCCACTCTGCTGTTGGGCTCAGATTGACTCTGTTGGGTGTGTGTGTGTGTGTGGATGTATACATCCACATCTAACACTTACCAGACGGGCCTCAAAAAAGGCCCTTATCAGTATGGCCTCAAAAATTGTACAGTGCAGATGAAAATCCTGTCTAGAATAATGGGAGCCTGTAGCAATATGGCCATTTTAGTCACTGCTGGAGGCCCATTTGTGGTAGGGGAGTGGAACGACTCTCCCCATAAGCACCTGAAAAATAATTGGGTTAAAATAGGGATAACAGCCTTGGCACCCGAGCTGGAGGTAAAGCATCACTAAGGACTCTGTAGGACTGAGCAGAAGAACATCAAGGAGGAGAAAACCCCCCAAGATCATTCCTCAAAGACCATTCCTGCCTCATGCTGTGATGACTTCCAGAAGGTGAATATTCTCAAAGACAATTGTTGTGATATGGAAAGAACACAGGACAGAGAGGTATTGCTGCCCCAATACAGGACAGAGCTGTAGCTTGTGTGTTTTTATTAGAGCTGAGAGTCTAAGAAAAGAGGCCTGTAATGTGCAGGTCCCCCTGGTGAGTTTATGCATGCTCCCACAGCTCTAATAAAAACATACGATGAAGGTAAATTAGGGCAGACGACTGCTTCTGTCAACACTGAGCAAACAGCATCTTTACGGTTTATGTGTGACTTAGAATTCAAGAATGCAGACTTTGTTTTTCATTGATGGGCTTGTTGAAGAAAATTCTTTGATAGTTCCAGAGGAAAAAGAAATTATATAGAAATGTGAAGAGATTAAAGCAAAGAAAGAACCTTGACATCAGACGGGAGCCTGTTTGATTAGGTCACTCTATAGATGAGAAATAATTAAAAATAAAGAAGACAGATGGAGGATGTCAGGTGCTTAAAACAACATCTCGAGTCTACCCGTGCTGGTGCTCATGTGAGCCAAGGCTTCAGGCTTCACAGATGTGGAACGTGTCTTTTGGCTGAGGGTCCCAGCAGGATGAGGAGAGGCTGAAACCAGAGTTTGGTGAGAGCAGAACGGAGCTCGTACAAGTCTGACAGCAGGGAAGAACATTTGCTGCTTCAACAAGCGGAGCAGGAGCTTTGCTGACACCGTTCTGGGGCAGGCAGACAAGCTCGTCCCCAGGCTGGCTCCCTTTTGCTCCTCACCTGCTGCTGAGTGCTCAGTCTGCCTGTGCATTAATGAAGTGGTTATTTGCCTTAAGGAGCAACTTGTTGGCTTCCCAGGGGAGCTGCTCCCGCCTGCCTGGTGGCTGCGGTGCCGTGCCAGCAGCCGGGCAGGTGGTGGCAGATCAAAAGGAAAAACTCCCACAGAGCTTCTGGGGATTTCCTCACTAATATGCTGATACATACATTAGCTGACTGACTGACACTGCCTAAATATTTGTCCTTTACTGCTATGTTTGGCCGTGATTTTACAGCAACTTTGGTGGTTTGTGATTTAGCCCACTTTATGCATGAGCTGCTTTGACTTTCGCTTGCTGTCCATCTGCTAACCACCCCTGCAGGATTACAAGGGTTGACATCAGGCCATTTCACCTGAGTTTTCTCTTTCTCAGAGAGAAACAAATGAGTTTTCACCTCCTACCTAAGTGCTGCGGACAGGAGCAGAACATTAATGGACTTTGACAGGAACTAAGGGCTGCACTCTTATATTTACCTTGCACAACACTATATATTAGTCGAGAAGCAGGAAGGAGTTCTCAGTGTCTGCACATCTCTCCAGAAGGCATTTGCATGTTTGCTAAACTCCTGCTGAATGTGGAAGCCTGGGAATGACACAAATAATCTACTGTTTCCCAGCCAGCACCAGGTTCAGATACAGCCAGAGATGAGGGCTGCTCCAAAAAAGACCAATACAGAGCAAGGCTGTTGGAGGGAAACAAAGCAGAAATCAGTGTCTTTTCACTGTAGTCACTCAAACACTTGATGCTTAACCAGGCAAGGCAGACAGGTACCATGACTGTTCAGGTGATCCTGGAAATACACATAATTTAAGTATCTTCCCCAATCTCCATTTGTCCTCCTACATAAAAGGAAACAGGTAACTTCCTTTTTTGAAAGTTAACTCAATTGGATCATGCATGGTGTTTAACTGCAGTGATAAATACAGATGGTTTAGGAATTCAATTATATTTAAGTTCTTCCCTAATAAACCTAGAACAGCTGGTTACCAGATCCTCAGAGTGCTTTGACTTTGTCAGGAGCATCCAGCATATTTTAAAACCATCTCTCGACCCTACAGAGGAGGTCAATGTTTCTCCTGGCAGCCCACTAGTTATTTTGTAAGTGTCTCGATTTTTTTTCTGTGGCGTAATGCAATTTTACTCATTATCACTACAGATGTCAGACCAAGACTAGCAAGATTACAGCAGTAGCTGGAGCATATGGTTGAGTCATATGAATAATAATCATAAATCCTTTTTGACATTGGCCCATTATTACATCCTGATCATGTCCCCTTGGAATCTCTTGTTTGGTGTAATGTTTAAGTCATTATAAGGTATCTCTGGAGGTCTAAATTTATAGAGCTCTCTATTAGAGAAACACAGTATTAGCACTATGTTTATACAAACATAAAACACATGAATATTATATACCAATATATCTACATGGAATGCTTACGGAGACAAACAGGAGAAGCAATTAATGACTGGCAGTCACTAAAAGAAATGTTCCTGATGACATCTTAAAATCACAGTGTAAGTCAGGATGACAGACATGTTGCCTGACCTGACTGTTAAAAGAGAAAACAAAGTATATGAGTATAAAGAAGCCTCTTGCACCCCCCACCCCAGATGTAACATGGATACCCTAAAACTGAGACTTCTTGATTAAGAAAGAGCTGCTCTTCCCTGAGATACCATGCAATGGCCAGCCCAAAAACTTGCAGGCTAAATCCTAATGCTAAACACAAATACGTTAAGTGAGCATCATCAGCAGCACCATTGACTTAAATGTGTTGGAAACTCCTTCAGTTTTGGTAAAGGCCATTTCCCCAGTCAGGGCAGATTTCTTTTTGCCAGTGCCCTCCACCCATCTGTCCCTTCTGTATCAGAAAGCCCTGGTAGCTGAGCCTGTCTCAGCTGCTGTCGGGGGCGATGCACAGCCAGCCCTCAGCGGCGCTCCCTCTCTGCTCTCCTTCCCACTGTCTCTCTTCCCCCCTTCATCCCACTTTTCTCGCTGTTTGATTTCTAAGGAGAATACTTACAGAAAATTAATATTGTTCCAGAACTATTCAGCCTCATTTTACAGTGTTTCCTCCTTTTTTTACTTAAACCCTATGCTGTGTACCAGCAAGAGCGCTCGTTTATTTTAGGCTGCACCCCAAACACAAGTTACACCAAGATTTTATGCCAACTTTCTCTATAAAGAGAAACCCGTGGCTAAACCCCAGTTGCCTTCCAGCACAGGCATGTGCTGCCTCACAAGTGGGAGAGGGAGCCTACATCTTGATTTGAAAGGATTTTAACTGGAAAGGACCCCATTTTTTTTTTTGTTTCAAGTACAAAAGTGATAAACAGAATAACATGGATCTAAACATAAAAATGCAATAAAAGTCAATATCCAGGTCTGGCCATCTGTCCTGACCTTGACTGGAAGATAAACCAACTTCCTACAGTTGTGGTCATTAAACACAAGGCAAAGACCGGAAGGCTTAAAATGATGCAACATATTTCTGTTGAAAAAGCAGTCTTGCTCTTGAATTAAGTACAGGAGAGTTGTGGGGTTTTTTTCTTGGTAAATGGAATACTTATTATTATTGAGAATTGTTTCCCAAGAGTCAGCATGCTCCATTTTTGTGAAATAAGTGAAATATTTAGGCATTTGCCAATTAAGAGGGCTTTTGGAAGTTCTTCCTATTTGAAGAAAAGAAGCAGATTGCGATGCACAGAAGTTATCCAAGAGGATACTCTAGACAGATGCACCAGAGATGACATCTGTCTTGTCATCAGTAAAAATGATACAGAGCATATTGCTAAGTTATTCAGCAATTTCCAAAGAATCCTCTTTAATGCACAATAAGAAACAGATCTCGGTTGTCTTTTCATGGATGTCAGACTTAAACAAAAACACAGAACGCACTTGCAAGCATTACATGGTGTGAAAGGGTACTTTCAAGTACAGGCCTATTAACTGAAACATTCTGCTATAAGATATCAAAAGACTGCCTATTTGCCACAAACTGCTCTAAGTTATACTCATTTTTCTTAGTGGCAGTAAGTGGTTTTAATGCAAGTAATGGAATTTAAAACCAGAAACTCCTTATTACAATTCAGAGTGCCCTTTGTCCTTTGATAATGAACACCATATTAGTGTCTTGAAGAAAACCCAAAACCTTAAAACAGGATCTGTTGTTTCAGCATTTAGAACTAAGTGACCAAAACTTTACTACTGGAAGTTGATTGTATTGCATGTATACAAAAGTCTAAAACCAAGTTCCAAAATCTCAATTATGCCAGCAGTAAGAACAAAATGAAGATGGACAAACATATTATAAATTAAAAAACAATAACCTTTGTAAAAAAAACCAAATGTGTGATATTTGGTATAAAATTATTTATGTGCTGCATTAGGAAAAGATAATAGGGAAAGGAAAGGAGGGAAAGGTAAGGCCAGGAAAAGCAAGGGAGTTGTAATGTATGAAATGTGTCCAAGGAGCTGCTGGAACTGAATGTGTTCCAATTTTAATAACTCTTACCATAAAACTTTCTTGCTTAAAAAAAAGAAGGCAAAATCTTAAAATTAAAAAAATATTTCAGCTACAAATGCTGATCAGGGAAATTCCATTTTTGGCATGGGTAAAATTGATTATCTTAGAAAGACAAGGCAGTATTTATTTGTAAAGCATGTATGGTGTTCAATAAAACCTAAAAACTTTTTGTATCTAAAAAGTAACATAGAAGAAGGATTAAAGCATATTTCCCAAATAAACAAGCTCTGTGATACAGGAAAAAAGGAAGGGTAACAAATTTTCCTTTTCACCAAACCAGTGGATAAGCAGTACTCCTTAGATGAGAAATTTCAGTTAAATTAAATCTCTGTTTGCAAGCTATTTAGACCAGATATGCCTGGTTCTTCTCTCTCTCTTGGCCCTTTTCTTAATTTCTGGTTTCTGGCAGGTCAGTAGAAATCCCTGGTGTACAAAACTGAGGACCCTGGCATGACACAAAGCCACTGTGATCGCTCACCCTCCTTGGCACGCAAGGAAATGTCTTGCGCAAACATCAAAAGCAAAAAGAAAGACTTCAACCTGAATTCCACAAAATCCTTGCGCTACTTTTAAGGAGTCCACAAAAGACAGTGCAGTGCAGCAAACCCACAATCTGCTCCTGGGCACCACTTAAAAGACATCTGAAGGTTCCGAGCGGTTGTGGCTCACCAACTTCTGCAGCCCAGCTCTGTTGAGTTCAGGAGCTCCTGAAGCTCTCGAGGTTGCTCTGCTCTGGCCCTTGCAGACACAGCCAGCACTCTGGGCATTCTCCTGCTGATGGAAAATGCTGTCAGGAGTGGCTGAGATGCACCCACAGTGGATGAAGTGAAATCAGTTGAGTCCTTCTTCTCCTTAATTAAAAATGAGCAGACCATACCTACCATAGACCTGTTTGCCGTTACTGACATAAGACAAACTAGTGAGGAGCCAAACTGGCTCATAACACCAAAAACTCTAAATTATCATTTAAAGATTGAGAACCAAAAGTGTTAAATTATCAGTTAAAAATTGAGAACACCTTTTACAAGTGTAAAACAAAATGCTGGGGAAACATCTTTTTGCCCCCAGAATTTTGATTTTGTGACAAATTTGAAAAATGCTGTGGTTTATTGCAGGTCAGAATGAGTTAGCCTTTTTTAAGAATCTGGCATTTTGAATAGCATGCATTGAGGAAAATAAAAGGAAACTGTGAATACTGATTAGCTTAAGAAATGGAAAATGTGAATAGTGACCAACTCAAACTAGTTTCAGATGAAAAGTCTGAGGTAGAATTATTCATGGAAGTATATTCTCCTTTATTTTGTCTACCTCACTTATAAATCAGGCAAGCAAAAGGCTATTCAGTCCATCTATTTCCAGATTATTCCAGTGCTCCATCATTTCATCAAACAGGAAAACTCCCCTTTATTTTTTACTGTTCTCCTGATTGAATTCATCCCCAAAACACCCACTGCCCAAAAAGCTGTCTACCAAAGGCTGCCAGAGGTGCACAGAGGGATTGGAATGGAACTGAAATCCCACTGTAGCACACAAAACTGCCCTGCAGGGAGTGTTGCCACGGTCTTTGCCACTGTTCTCTAAAGGACTAAAGTTGCTAAGGAGAAACAGAGTGATTTTGGGGACAAAATTCCATTTAATTGTGGTGAAGTCTCATTTGAATGCTCCCTGGATCATATTTAAGTTTCCCATCAGCAATACCCTGCTGTGGAGGATGACAGAGTTACCGGGAATAAATGTCACAGTTCCCTCAGGTTATCCATGTGACCCTGGAATGAAGTCAAAGGAGGCTTCTGAGGCAGAAACACACACAGACACGGGAAAAAATGTCTGTCCTGGGAAGTGGAAGCTCACCTGGTGCCCTGTGAGCTGGTCAGGTTATGCCACCAAAGAGCACCAAGTCCGCACCAGAGATGGATTCAATCCTTGCACAATTCCAGCTCCAGGGAAGGAGAGCAGGGACAGAGGGGCGAGCAAGGGGCAGGGATCCATGGAAGTGCAGCCAGGATGCACAGGCTGGAGGGCAGCTCTCCCCAGACCAGGGGGATGCTGGGGACACTGAGCTGGGCCAGAGTCCAAGCAGGACAAAGGACTCCTTTCCCTGGAATGCTGTGGCCCTGCAGCAGACACCGCTCTGGCTCGAGGACACTCTCCCCAAATCACTGCAAGCAGCTGCTGCCCTGGCAGTCAGAGGAAATAGTGCTTGGAGGTGAACTTGCATAAGAGTGAGCAGTAAATTATGGGTGACAATCTGGAAAAAAAGGGACACACGAGGAAGGAGCAGGAAGCCAAGCCATCACATCAGCTATAACCCCAGCAACGAGGAGAGAATTGGATGCAGTTTGCCATTAATGACCGAAGCTCTTATATATTTAACAAAATGCTATTTAGTGGACGATAACATTCTTCTGCCAGCATCTGGAGTGCTGAAAATAATGTGTAAATCTCTGAAGATTTACAATGAAGAGATAAAGCAATGTTTATGGATGTCTCTGAATTAAAGAGTGTCTTTGATGCTCCTTGCAATATGATGCCATCTTGCCATGATGAGATTTTTAAGTGCTTGTATAATTTTCAGTATTATTCTTAATGGAGGATGTGCAAAGGCTCCCTGAAAAGATTATAGTCTGTATAAGCAATGGGCAATAATGGTGCCTGTAGGAACTAATATTTCTTTATAAGCAGCTGAAATATTTATTGCTAATCAGCTTTATATGGCTTTATAGTAACTTGAAAGACAAGCCAGCTCTGCACAGACACCAGTAAGGGTATGAGACAGCTTTCTTGTCATCAGAAAAATGATATACAGCAAACTATTGGATAATTCACCTAGAAATGCTCAGAGATCACCTTTACAAAATATGAAACAGAACCCCGAGTTTTTCTTTGATGTTAAGGCTTTACAGAGCAACAATAATGTGCTCTGGATGAGGAGGGACATCGCTTTGATAAAATATATGATATTCAGTCCTACATACCTCTTCAGCCTTGGAGCACTGCATTCTCTTTACAAGACTATTTTTTTTTTTAGTGCTATAGACACTTCAGAAGAGCAAAAATGTGATGCATAATAAAGTTGTGACACACAGAAGAGTAGTAAAAGACTAGTCCATATTTCCTGGCCCCAGCCAACTGACAGGGTTAAAAAGGTTAATACCCTGACACAGGACACCAGCGGCTACTGTTATATGGGGAAATCTTTTATTTTTTTATGTTACTTGTCATAAGGAAAGGGAAAAAAAAATACCTTAAAGCTCTTTAACTCAAGCCAAACATCTTCAAACAAACAACTTAAAAAAAATTCAGATCTAATGGAATTTTTTATTTAATTTTCTGTGTAGTTTAAAGCCTAGTGCCGGTTGAAAATAATCTTCTAAGGCAACTAAAAGATATTCTTGTACATTTTACATTATGGTAATACGTTATAGTGCTGACTTTCTTTTAATGAATTTTTAGATAGTGGATTTGTTTTCAACCACGTGTTGTTTGAAAAATATGATTGCTTGCAATCAATTGCTTGTCACTTTCCTCCTTTTTAATTGAAAAATAAATTGAAAAAATTAAAAAAATCTTAAGAAGGTCAGGTTAGAATTTGAAATATAGAATTTAAAAAAACTTTTTATTTTTATGGTCCTAACTTCTGTTTAATACAATGGGATGTAGACACATAAATGATTTCAAAAATCTTGAAGGGACTTAGATTTATTTAAATACTCAAAATCATTTACATAAAAAGTGGCTTTATAACCCCTCTTTTTCGCAACGTTATATAATATTAACTTTGTATGAACTTTGAAAGGTCCTTGTTAGTGCGATTTGCTCTTTGTATGGAATATTCAGTGAAATTTTCACTGGAAGTTACGAACATTTGGCTTCAGAGACACAGCATTTACAAGGATTCCTTCTCAAAGAGAAATTCCAGCCATTGGTCTGGTAATGATATAGACTTTATCTCTGAAAAACAGACTAAGAATATTTACGCTTGAGGAAAAGACCTGCCTGTGTAAAAGAATGTTCACTTTTTTGGTATTCACATTTATAGGATCTTTTGCAAGACACACTGGAGTATTTTATTGGAGCTGGAAATAGAGCCATCAGCACTGAGCTTGCTTGACCCATCCTCACGGCAGAAACATCATTTATTATTATACCTATCCACAGAATTCAAAAAAGGGCTTTTAAAAATATTGTTTGGTTGTTTTCATTTGGTTTATTTTTTCCTTTGTTTTATTTTTAATCAGTCTTAAAGCATCTGCATTGTCTGAAGGAAAACATTTACATTCTGACAGTATTTTACAGAAGGCATTCTTAACTTCCAATTCAGGCCTCTATTTACGAGGAAAAACCTTTTCTCTCTCCTATGCTGACATCAATTTCTAGTGTGTGCTCTTGCACATAGTTTATATTTAATTGCAAACCTTCATACTCTGCTGAGATCCCTGTTGTGTGAGTAACAACACATTGTGCCTCACACAAATTTGGGATAATGCCTGCAGAGTTCTCTGCAGCTCCCTGAACATCCTCTAACCCTGACATAGGTGCTCAGGACAAGGAGGATAACTACCTCTCTCTGCTAATTTACCACTTGTGAGCTACACTGCCTCTTTTCCCCATAATAAAGTCTTAATTGCCAATCATTATTTCATCCTAAACCACATTTCCACAAGAGATTGGAGAAAAATCTCTGAGGAGATCCAAAATTGCAAAGAATTGCAAAGCAAGTGGCTCTTGGCAGGAGACAAAATAAGGACTGGGGAACTCTCAGCCTTCCCCTGAGCTCGGGGGGTTCAGGGGGGCTGTGATGGGAACAGGGTGGGAGTGGGGCTGAGATTCCTGCAGGGAGAGAGACCCTCTGGCAGCCCCAGCAGGATGAGCTGTTCCCAGAGCCAGGCTGGCCTGGGGGGCAGGGGAGCCCTGTTTGCACAGCACTTTATCTCAGTTAAGAAATCTGCCAAATCCAAGATCTCAGGGTCCATGGCAAAGATAATCCTTAGACCAAATAAGCGACCACGGCTAATTGAGATTGGACAATGCAGCGTTATTCACTTCAAGTATAAATTATAAACATCGTGTATTTATTCTGACTTGTACCTTCAGCAGAGTTCAAGATATTGAGATCCTGGGAGCAGCTTCTGTGTGCCTGAGCTAACTGTAGTGCAGTCCTTGTTAATGATGCGGAAACCAACCTGAACAAAAATCAAGAACTGCTTAAGCTTTAAGCTGACACTCCAGCCAAGCCAAATATTTTCAGCTATACGTAGCTACATCGCTGCTCTGATTCTTTCTTTTTTCTTCCATGCTATGTCTTTCTGTATCTGCAGGTCACCCAGCTCAAAGGCCAGTTCCCGTTTTATGAGGGGAGGTGAAACAGCAGGTTAGGTAGGAAGGTGTTTATTTGTTGTGCTCTCTGCCAGACACTTGGTTTCTTTTCCTGCTGCTGTTAATATTTGGTTCATCTTTGCCTGCTTCTCTCCAGCCTAGTTTTAAAGTCACAGAGAGCATAAATCTGAGGATGGATGGTTTCAGTGTGGAAAAGTACAAAATTAATTTTTTTAAAGTTCATTTTTGATGATAGCCATTCAAGAAAAATATATTTCAAATAACAGGCTATTTTTATCAAATACAATTTTGGTTATTTTTACTAGATGAAAGCAAGGAATCTAAAGTACACAAAGCACATTTTCTTAAATAAAAGCAGCAATAAATTCTAACAAAAGTTAGATCTTACAACAGCTACTCACTCTCTCCTCCAGTACCAGAAGTTCGTGAGGATCTTATTTCCCAAGTCAATACATTTTGCTTCTCTCGGGCCTGAGGGATTCTATTATCTAAAACTGTTGTGGATGGGAGAAGAAATGGTGCTTCTGCTGCCTTGCAAGCATCACTCTGATTTGTGGGGAGAGGAGGACAACAAACCCCTCTTCCAAAGAGAGATTTTGGGTGTTTCATCTACCTTTTTTTGTCCAGTCTGTTTAAATCTAAATGATCAAAAGAGAGAGCTAGGGAAATGGGGAGTGGAATACTCCAGGCCTGGTGGAAAAGGCAAAGCTTCTGTAGTAGAAGAGGATTGTAAAAGTAGAAAACTGTAAAAAGGGTTTAAAAGCCAACTGCCTCCTGCTTGCTGGAGTTTGGCACAGGAAAGGCAGGAGTAGTAGAGAGAGATCATTTAAAACTATTTTTCATTTGATAACAGTTAAAAATAGTCCTTGTAAATTTTATAGTAGATTTTATTCACATGAAAATCCCTAGCTCATTAGCAGTGCCTTTGGAATTAGTCACTGTCAAAGCAAATTAGGAAGGGAGGGCGAGGTGGAGACTTACCCCATGCAGCTCGTGGGAGCAGGACTGGCACGAGGAGCTCCATGGTTTGCAGACTAAGGAGCCAATTCCAGAAACTGAATTTTTACTGTGTCAAAGTGATCCTGTGTGTATGTATTTAAGAGCCAGGGAAGCCAAAGCAAGCAAATTGAAGAGTTAATGCAAAGGCAGGCTTAAAGCAAGCAGCAATGTACCATTACAGCGGTCCAGGCTCCCTGCAGATGACTGCCACACAGAGAAATTATGCCTTGTGGTTTCCTGACATGTTCTTTTAGTGCATGATCAGGCTCCAAATGGCCACATGATGTCAAAAGCAAACTTTCTAAAATACCCTGTGGCCTGCAAAAGGCTCTCGGTCCCCACGGACCCCAGCAGCCTGGTGCATACCTGCGCACCGGTGCACCTGGGAAACAGCGGCCCTGACACAGCCCAGAGAGGCACAGGCTCCCTCAGGTCTCCATCACACTCCATCCCTCTCCGGGCTTCCTCATCTGGAGTTCCTGAGCCCTTGTCCAGGCTGCTGCGAGCCCAGCTCGCCCAGCTTGTGGTGAAGAAAGATTGCACAGGGTGGTGCCATGTGCTGCCTCTCCTCTTCCTCCCAGCATTTCTGGCATCCCCAAACCCATCACACTGTTATATAACGGAGCGGGGAAGAATATTTTTACCATTTTTGCCTCAAAAGAAAGGTTTCATATTGCTCTTCCTTGTTTTATGGACTACTTGCAACAAAGAGCCGCGGGATGAGCGAGGTCGATGATGCGGGAAGAGCCCCGAGCTTGCTGGCAGGTGGAGCTGAGCCTGTCCCGAGCTGCTGAGCCCCGGCACCGTCCTGCCAGACCCTCCCTGCAGAGCCCCTGCCAATGCCCCGGCCAGCATCCCCTCCCACCGTCCTGCCAGACCCTCCCTGCAGAGCCCCTGCCAATGCCCCGGCCAGCATCCCCTCCCACCGTCCTGCCAGACCCTCCCTGCAGAGCCCCTGCCAATGCCCCGGCCAGCCTCCCCTCCCTGGAGTGCCCACAGGGACATCCCAGCCCCCAGACACCGCTGGGAGAACAGGGGGCACTCTGATGGATTTGAGTCCCAATATTTTCCTCTTCCTTTTTGTCATAGATGTTCCCTCAGGGGGATATTTTGATCACACGTGCATTAGGGAGACATGAGAATGTAGCGCAGAAAAAGTAGAAATTTACAGAGTTGGGACATCCTTGTCTCCCTCTGGCAGTGGTACTGCTCCATTCCCTCAACAAGCTCTCTGCAGAAGGTCCTTGGTACTGACTGTGCTCTCTGGGGATGGATATCATTATTTAAAGCAATATTCTGGTATTTACCCGTGTCCCATTGCTGAGGTCATTGTGAAAATCCACTTGTCAGGAAAAAAAAAANGAAAGAAAGTGCACAAACATCTCTAATATGCGGGGGTTGTTATAAGAAATCTCATATAAAAATATAGAAATCATTATACTATTTTTCAGTTATTATTTTATATATACACACACACACACACTCACACACACACAATGTCACTAAATTATTAAATTATTCTGGATTAGGTATTTGTGTACTTCACTTGTTACTGTCCAGTTAAAATGAGATGAAAATTACTCCTTCAAAATTAATATGTAAAATAAAATGCTGTGGTTTCAGTTGTATTAATGTTACTACAGAAACTAACCAGCGCCAAAGGTTCCTGACATAGCACCCATGCAACCACTATAAAAGTGGAGAAATGTCATCCTGGAATGCTGTTATTTGCCTTGCCAGCTGTAAGCCCTGGGTTTTGTGGGCTGGTACTATTCAAATGTGTTATTTCTTTTTAATTATCATGCCAAGAAAAATGTTTTTTCCGTGATAGAACACACTCTTGCCCAGGGAAGGGAGAACTCTTTGTTACATGTATATTTACTTTCTCACGCATACTGAAGACATTTAAGCTCAGCAAAATTCCTAGGAAAGTGCTTCAGAGGACATGCATTTTGAAATCCAGTTTGCTTTGTGGTTTTTACTGCGGGGGGACGCACATCAGTGAAAGAATAAAGCATGTTGTAAAGGCACTGCCTGAAAAATACAAATAGATGGCTCAAAACACAGCCCCACACCAGTTTCTGTGAAGAAAATTAACTCTACCCCAGCCCAAACCAGCACACAAACAAAATTCAAGGAAAGTTTAAAGAGGATTAAATGTAAATTCCTCTGTAGAAATGAAGCTTGCCTGTATCAGAACTTAAAAAACACCAAAACTAGACCTTGGCGAGTTATTCCTGACTGATGTTTCAAATGAGAGTCACAGCCCCTCTGGTTAACAAACTCTTTCTAGTTTAACTTCAACACTTTTTACAAAAGCATTTACTTAAAAATCCCCTATTAACTCAATGAAAGTGCATCCCACCTCAGGGACTGCTGAAAAGCTACTGGTAATGGGCAATATTCACACACCCGTGTGTGATAATTAATTACTGTCCCCCTGTGAGTGATAATTGCTGTCCACCTGACCCCCGTGGTATCAAACCCATCCCAGAGAGCATCTAATTCAGATTCTGTATCCAAGATAACCAGACATAGAATTTCAGTGCAAGTATTGTGCCTAGAACATATTCACAGTCTTTTTCTTCTTATCTCTATGCCCAATATTAATAATTAATATTAATGATTTATTAATAGTAATAATTTCTAAATCTTTTGTGATAGTTTGAAGTATGTGGTTGCAACCACCAAAATAAACCAACAGAATTATTCAAATCAGTTCTCATGGAGAATTCACCCTGCTTTATTTAAAGAGTATGCTGGGAGAAAAATGGACTTTGAACAAAGCAATCCACAGGAGACTGGGGAATAATCCATGCAGGAGAGGTGCAACTGGGAGGCACAGGAGCAGAGGCCATGAGTGACCTGCAATGAACACCAATTTCCATCCCAAAAACCTCTTTCTGTCATGTGTCCTCCCCCTCCTTGGAGTTACTGATCACTTTGAAAGCTATTCTCATTTTAGTAGTTAGAATAATATAAAGTTTTAAATAATCTTTTTTGTTTGTTTTCTTCCTTGGGTTTTTTTCAGGCTCAGTCAGGAAACTTTGAAGTGGGTTGGAGTTCAGCATTTTTGATTCTAATAAAACTTAAAATGAGCACATCTTCCAGAGTGCCTTCCTAAAATTAAGCACAAATTAGAAAGGTTTTGGAATTCTTTCTATATTTAAATTCTTTAAAATTCTTTTCATAACCTTAGGCATTTCAGCAGTGATCCAAAAGGACTAGAAAAAACAAGTAGCAATATAATACAACAATGTAATATAAAAACATAGATTAATAGCAGGAACTATGGGCTATTCCATCTGAGATTGTGTGGGGAAGTCTTTGGAACTATTTTAAGTGACTCCAACTTTTTTATTTATGGGAAGTCCTTGAATGTTGACATTGAAAGCAAGTTTTGCAAATTCTCAAATACAGAATCTACAGGCACAGTAAATAAAGAAAAATGTTGTGAGATTAGAATCAACAACAAATCCCTCAAACTTTTGATCTTTAACATAAAATGACTAATGGATGAGAAAGTGACTTTCAGTTTAGATAACAAGAGCCAGGTCTTTGGATCAAATAAATGCACAGAAGGAAAACCAGAGCCCTGTTTCCAGCCTGTGAGAAGCAACAGTAAAACTCTACTGACTGCAAAGGAGAAGAAATGAACCCCTTGAAGTAGAGATGACTGCAGAAAAGCAAAAGCCTTTCAGATAATGAAAAAAAAAATCCATAACTTGACTCATTGCTGTCAAAATGCAGAGAATTGAGAGAAATGGGAACTGATAATATTGCCTGCAGAAAAATCGTAAGTGTTCTAACAGGGCTTAAGTAGCAAGAGCAGAGTCACTTCCTAAACTGCCAAAAAGATATTCAATATAAACAATTCAATCACTCACTCAAAAATTCAGTCAATCCATGCTGCAATTTTAAAACTTAACAGTGAATTAAAAGGCACTGGAGCACTCTGGAGCAGAGTGTTTACGTTAATCACATGGATACTAATTTGCACCTTCCTAAGCTCTGCTTTGTGGTCCAAAGCAATATTTTTTCCCAAGAAAATAATCCTTAACTGCCTTCTGCGTTTGTTCATGGCATCTCTGTTACCAAGACCAGCATGAACTTATGGATTTTTAAAGCCAAAAAGAGCCATTAACCACACAGCCCATATTTTTTATACAGTGGTTCATGCCTCTGGAACTGCATTTTGCACATTCAACCTAAACTTGGCTTTAGAAAGTTACCCAAATTTGAGCTCACTGTGGTAGAAAACCTCCTTTGGCAGTCTGTTCCAAATGCCAGTTGTTACAATTCCACGCTTGTGATCCTTATATTTGCAAAGAATATTTATAAACAATTTTTAAAAAATCTGTAGTTATATCCTTGCACCTGGGACAGAATAAGGCCTGTTTATTGGCAGCAAGAGCACCTCTTCCTATTAGTGCGCTAAACTTGAGGTTACAGGTCTGAGAAACTTCTTCACAGAGATAAATGAACACCTGAGAAAACACAGGCTTGTTAAAAAATGAAGGTGCATGGCTCTACTACGTGGCCCTGTGCCAACAATATGAAAAAGCAACTCCCAGCACCTGCACGTGCATGCACAGGTTTTGATTTTAGCAGATAAGTGAGGGTGCATGCCACCTATTAAAGTGCTGGAGAAAAGCTTTGATCCCACTGACGTCTTCTATATGTGTGTATAGGTGTACCTATTATATATATTGAAAGGTATTTTAATTATTCATGTAGGAGCTTTTTTTTTTTAGATGCCATTTTGTTTCCTCCAGGTTTTTGTGTTTATCACTCAGTGATACCTGGGATGACAGAGAAGTTGAGCAAGAGGGAAGGCCCATGTTTTGTAATTTTATATGCTTTATTGAGCAAAGCACCTGGAATGAAATACTGGCTCTGTCAAAACCAGTGCCAAAACTTCCACCCATTTCAGCAGGGCCAGAATTTCAGGCCCAAGTCAAAAGGTCATCTTAGGTGCTGAAAGGTGAACATCTGCTCAAGCAGCAAAGAAAGTTCCCTCATTGTTGGCTCAGATGCAGGCACGACAAGGCAAGACACAGCAGATGAGGCTGAAAGCAGGGTGAAGGTTCCCTGTCACTCTTCAAAATGTGACTGCCACGAGCAATGTCCAAGGCCTGAATACGTGCTCCTATCAGAATCCATAAAAATCTGGTTTTGAAATATGAAGATTTTTGTTAATTGGAAACGTGAATGGATCTGAGGGTCTCAGTTTCCTGCAGCAGCCACTGACCTGGCCAGCTGCAGCCTGGCCCTTGGCAGTGACAGAGCTGTGCTGGACCTGTCCCCAGGCTCTCAGGGCACAGATTCCTCCTGCACTGTGCCATAATAAGCAGATACCTTTTCTATTTTTCCTTCCCTTCTGTGCTAAGGCTTGACAGACCTGGTCCCTTTTGGCTCCTGTTGCTGCAGATAGCGCCATGCTCAAAGCTCACTTTGACGCTTGGGTGGCTGTGCTGCTGCTCTCTGCCGATCCCTGCACCCCAGGAACCAGCTGAGCTCATTCCTGCTGTGAGTTCTGCCCTCTGACACCTTTTCCTTTCCTCCTCTTCCTGCCTGCTCCTGCCTGGAGCCTGCTCAGGAGCAGGAACAGAGTCATTCACCTGGGAACAGCCCAGCCAATGCCCAAGCCAGCAGCAGAGCACGGCAACACGGAAACTTCAAAACTGCTCCTGGGCAATCTGCTTTATTTCCCTGTTTGTTAGGCATCAGTCTAACATTGAAAAGCTTCAGTCATTTAATTTTTAAATGTCTTAAGCAGGAAGGCTTCCACAATGCTTTTTCACACTCAGCTCTTATTCCCTGTTCCAGAAGTGCTAATGCAGTTGCTCAGTGTCAAACAATCTGCTAGAAGAGCAGAAAAACAGAATTCCTTGCCAGGGAAGTCTTAACGCTTAGACTAAGAAGGAGAAATATTTTCCTTTTAGGAGTTTGACCTTTTCTTTATTTCCTGTAATTAATTGCAGGTATTAGCAAACTGTAGCCACAAGTAGATATAGAAAAGGCAAGAAATAGTCAGATTTTTCTGCATATCCTACTGCTTCATGTCCTTGGGCTTTGATCAGTCAGTGAGGCAAGGAAACATATGCTTCTTTTTGTAAATTCAGTCCCCCATGTCCAATAAACACCCAATTGTTAAAGAGGGAATAGCCCTTATGAGGAAACCCCCATTTTTGCTGGCTGCCCTTCTCCCTGTCCTGGGCTTGCCCTGCCCAAGGGGTGCCTGGTGATGCTGCTTCAAAAACCAGACTCCATGGTCCTCCTTTCCAAGAACATTGGGCAGTGCAGGCAAATGAAGATAAAAGAAGGACGCAATTAAAGCACACTTATCAACCTTGATTTCAAAAAAACTTGGTGAAGTATTTTGTCAGGGAATAGACGACAAACTGCTAAATTATGTTATTCACTGTGTTATTCCTTCTAACCTAATTCACATGTTAGCAAGGGTTACAAATATGTGTCTTTAAAGCTGGGAGAGAGGTCCATGGCCATAAAAACATTTAAGTCAAATTAAGTTCATTTTGACCTAATTAAACTCAGTCAAAATATCCAGATTACATCCAATAGATTCCAACCTGATTAAAAGTGAGAACTGGGGAACAGTAGGAATTTCATTTCCAAGGCAACACTTTCACCACCTTTAAGTGGGCTCTCTGTACCTCTGTAATTTTGAACTTCAGGAAAGACTCTGTTGTGGTTAGGACTCGTGTTCTTTTCCAGTTGAAAGCTGACTTTCCCTACAAAAAAGGACTATATAAGTCCCTTTCAATGCCAATTGAATGTATTTGTGTACCAGAGGAGCAAAATGGTGCATTTCAGTGTTGGGATGTTAGACTTGAAATCTCTCAGTACATAATTTCCTGCTTCTGTTTTTCTGAACTAGGGTCTTTTTAAAACCAGAAAGTCAAGGTAACACAGAAACCAAAGGAACTCTTGCCTCTTTCTTCTTTTAAAGGTACTCACTTTTCCTATATCCTTCAGTCATTTCTTTCTACAATTTCTTTAACTATCACTTGAAAGAATTGATTTTGCCACTCTCAAAGGACATTTCTTATAATCCATTCAGTATGTTTATTTCCCTTTGGATGAAATACAGTAGTTTCCTGTTAAGTTTCCCCTCCTAATTTCCTAGGATGTGCATTATGTCATCTTGGTTTTGTGTTTTTGACGGTGGGAAAATTTTGTCTAGGCCAATTTTATCAGTTTTCTGCATGAGGAAAAGCATCAATTAGATAATCAAAATGTCTCCTTTCCCTAGTGAGAATAACCTTATTTTCCTCAGCCACTGCTAATTACATAAAGCTTTCTGTTTTGCAAGTGCCAAGGGTTTTAACATTTGATACAGAGATTTAGATCTCATCATAAAGTCATGTGGAAAAATTTGGTTTCTAGATAGCAGCAAGAACATCAAAACTCAATTAAGCAGCACACAATTCTTTGGCAACCACCAGTAACTTGTGCTTCTAAACCAGAATTGCTAAATTTCACTGTCTTAAATTTCACAGGAATATCACAAAGAGATTCTTGAGGTAAACCAAATTAATCTATGATTGTATTGTAGTTTGAAAAGTAACAAATTAATTGGCAACAGGGGTTACCATGTTTATTGCCTTTTATGGCTTCCAGATTAAATTTGTGCAGTCAATGAGATTTACAGTGAGCTTCTGAAGTTTGTTGCAGTTTTTCTCTGTGAATTCAAGGCTCTAGGTTTAGTACAGTTCTAATCATTGCCAACAGATATAAATCCAAGAAAATGAACAAATGTGCCAAAGGAAAAAGGGCAGTTCCACGATCCATATTTGCAGTAAGCAAAGCACCATTCAGCATCAGAGAAAGGCAAGGGAATCAGGAGAAAGAGAGCTTGAAGAACTGAAAAGAGAAATGCAGGATTAATTTTTGTATTCTGAAAAGATTTATTTTTCTCTTCCACTGGCCAGCTGAAAAGAGAATTGAGATGATACATTTGGCGTCCTTTACCACCAGCAATTATGCTGTTTGTCTCAGTGTCCTGGCTATGTTTAATCACATCTCATAAGGAGGGATGCATTCTCCTTCCCTCCTTTGCAAGCTCATAGGATATGAGCTGGTACAAAAGCTGGGTAGCTGCATTAACCTGGCACTGATCCCAGGCTCATCAACCCTGCTGTTCGCACTTCCCAAGTGGTTAAATTTATACTAATATGCTGCAGAAAGAGACTGCCAGCAGAAGTATTTGCTGATGCAGCTCCAGAAATGACCACTGGCCACTGAAGATTAACGACGAGCTCACAAGTGTTTCCAACAGCACTTGCAGAGGAAATACCATGCTCATGCACCCCTCCAAAAAGGATGGGCTGGGTAACCTCTGTGTCATGGGTTGTGCAGGTTTTAACCATGGCCAAACTGAGAATTTATGTGTGTATTTATTTTAAATCTATTTTATCCGATCAGCTGTGCAGTAAGTCAGTGACACAGCAATGTTTCTGATGTAACTGCATCTACTCTGTCTGGGATAACAGCAGCAAGAAGAGTTAAGAGACTGGAGGACGTCAGAAACATGAACATGCCCTGATTCACTGTCTCTATGCAAGACTGCTGTTCTTGGATTCACTCTGTATCTTGCCTGGAGCTGAATTCTTTCTGGAGATCACTGCTATGGAATCATCATTTTCTGATGTGCGATTCACCCACTATTGACATATTCCTTTGTCTTTGACAGGTGCACACGTATTACTGTGAATATTTTATCTACCATGGGTATGGGCTTCATCTACCATGACACCATCCACAGACTGATTTATTACCTCTTTTCTGACTTGCTTTGACTACAGTTAAAGGATTTTCACTTGTCTGAATATTTCCTTGCAAATCCAAGGCTCCCCATTATACTTTTGAAATGTTCTTGTTTGCAGTGTCCATATGCTCCCAGATGGCTTTAAAGCAGAGTAGACACAGCCACTTTGCAGGCTGTATGTACTTTCCCCAAGTTAAGCAACAGTGAGTGTAGAATTACAATTCTTTTTAGAGTTTTGTAGTGTACAAATAGTGCACTGGGGGAACACAAAGCTCCCCATTCACATTTATTACCGTCTCTATGTCATTTCTCACTTACCAGGGCACTTCTTGGTGCACTTTGACAAGCTCCATGAATTTAAGCATTTTTTAAAAATTCATTCATCTGCAAAGCAGTAGTTTATCTCTTATTTTCATTCTCTCAATTTGAATTTTCATTAATCTCTCATTTTTCGAGGTTAATGCTTATATTCAGAGGCACAAATACTGGGGTTTGTTTGATGAGTTAAATAGTCTCACTGCATGACAGATTTGTTTGATGAAAGTCACCTTCCTTCCTGCCCATGCAATACTTTTCCATATTCAGGAAGCATTTTTAAGAGGAGACAGCATTGAGGTAATTCTGCCCCTACTTAAATCCCATGACACCCATATCCGAAACTTAATACATGGAGAGATGAAAATAAGAGCTCTTTAAAAGCCTGGGAGTTAGGAATTACACATAGGCAGCATTTTGCTCTTTTGCTTGTAATTTTGTCCTCCTAGCAGATGCAGCAAACAATTCTCTTTACTCTGAGCAATAAAGTGAATGATACAGCACTGCAAGTATGTGTCACAGTTTTTCATCCTTTTTTTTTTTCCTTTTGGTGAGAAAACACAGTAAACCTGACACATATGAATAGAAAGCTTTAATTTTGACCTGTAAGACAATAGTCTGCCAGATAGTTGGGAAACAAGTATCAAGGAAGAATGAAAAAAGACAGATACACATGAAATCCTGGCTCCATTGAAGCAGATGGGAATTTTGCCATTGATTTGAATGGAGCCAGGATTTCATTGCAAAAGCATTGTTCAGCTGTGAAAGATGTCACTGTTAAGTCTGTACACCCTCATGCATCCAGTCCCAAATTCCTGATGAAAAGATTTGTAATTTTTCATATTTCCCAAATATTCTCTTTAACAGCTGACCCTTTCTCTTAAACACCACCTTTTTCTCCAGGACAAGTACTGAATGCTCTTGTTGATTTTAATATGACTTTTAGCAACTTTCCCACATTACAGCAAAACCTACTTGACCTATTTGCTTCCACTCAATTCCTCTTCATGTTCTTCACATTTTTGTTAAAAATCCCTGTGGACACAACTGAGGCTAACTCAAAATAATACAGAACCCGGTTGAACTGTGGCACTTTCTGGATTCCTGACAGCAGCAATACTTTATCATCATCCTCTTTTGTTCTTGGCAATATATGTAGATAAACTCCTTATCTACTGCTATCTTTATTGTGCCAAACACTCTAGTTACAAATGTGGGGGTGGATGTTAGGGGAACTTTTATGTGACTGTTTCATTGAGGAATTTTCTTGCTTGCTATCTCTGTGGTCAGTGCATCTGTCTACCCTCATGCCTGGCTTTTGGAGAGGTAATGATGTGAATCAGAGGAAAAAGAAAAGAAAGTAGAGGGCAAATATTTTATATTGTGCTTAATATAAAATATTCAATGATGTAGCTAACAATGATGTCACATCAAGTGACTTACAAAAACCATATTAATGAGTTCACAGAAGAAAACGCTATTGCATTGTTTAGGACTGTGAAAATCTGATAAAAAATATATATCACCCTAACCAAGCAAAAATAACCTTAGGAAAAGTAGTAAACATAGAAGCAGAATATGAGCAGGGTGGCAGTGAAGGGAGGCTGGCCCTGGCAGAAGCTGTGGCCAGAGTGCCCTCACCTTCCACAGCCACTGCTCTCCCTGTGGGACGGGGGACTCGGGAGGGCTTCCCTTCAGAGCCTGGCAAGGAAAACTCCTCTGCAGCAAGATTTGTATGAAAATACTACTGATTTCCCCCCCCTGCCACTGAGCCACACACAGCAGCAAAGTGGCAACATGAAACGAGGAAGAAAAGGAAGGACTTTGGTTCCTGTTTGCTGAAGGCAGGATGGGAATGGTGGCTTTTATGGCTGCAGCACTGAGGCAACAGCCAGGCTCTGTCTGATGCACCAAAGGGAACTTTGGGGATGTCCCACACCAGCACCTTTAACCAAACCCACCAGCAGCACTCAGCTTTTGGCTGAATTTCTGGGATCTGTGCCGTGTTCTGCTGTACCTCGATATCCGGGCAGTGGTTCAGAGGGTTGCACAGCCCAGCTCCTGCTGAAGGCTGAGAAGCAGCTCTGTACAGATGTCAGACAGCTGCTGGCACCCACCAGCTCCCATTTACTGCAGGGTGAGGAGAAAGGGGTCAGGGCCTCCTCCTCCTCCGGCCAGGCTCTGGCACCTGCGGGGATGCCCTGGCTGATCCGCCTGGTGCTCTGGCTGGAAGGGGAAGGTGGTTTTGCCAGTGAGACAGTCAAAGGGAGACCTTTGGAAATCTGCTTCCCAGCTATTTCCAAGAGAATCCCATCCTGAGAACAAGTCACGTGAGTTTAATAAACACATCTTTAAATATAGTTGGCACTTTCACTGAAAATCTTCCAGTGATCCTAGTCCCTGATGGGAGTCTCATTGTGGCTACACCTACAGCTGTCAGATTTGACATGAAATCAAGTTAATGTGCTTCAAATTAAATTTGAGGAGAAAGAGCATAAAAATTAAACACAATTGGTTCAGAATAAAATGGCTACTTTGTAGTTCTTGACCCTTTTATTTATAGTAAATATTTGTCTTGCCTTAAAGTAATTTTTATTTTGAATGCCTGTAATTAATGACATGGTTCATTAGTTGCAAGGAAGCTAATGCAGCTCTGCTATACAGTAGTTCACATAATTGTGGGAGGTAACCCATTCCACATGCTTTCAAATTGTAATTTCAAAATATTTTCCTAATAGTTCTCAAATAGAAATATTTCTAAGTGTAAATCAAAATCTGCCTATATCCAAGGAACATTAACAGAACATAGTTTAAGCATAACATGCCAAAAAGTATTACTTTTGGCTGTAACGTAATTGGTATTGCATGCTGTTGTTATTTTATATACTTTTTTCATTTTTTCCTTAACTTATTATTTTATATGGGCATAGGTATCACCTGAGGATGACTTTGCATAACAAGATGTAGGTACTGGAATTTTGTCCATTTAGTTTTCTTGAAAATCTGTAAAGCAGTTAAAGAAACTAATCTAATCCCCTTACCCTTAGCAGAAATATTTTAACATGACATTTTAAAAATCAATTTAGATAGGAAAATAAAGCACAAGATCTAGAATAAGACTGAATCTGGAAAAAATTACCACCATGAACACTCCTATAAGCTTCATCTTTATGTAGAGCTATTCAACTTTTATTTCAGCACTTTTGTCCCCCTTACCTCTAAGATCTTCAGAAGGCCGTTAACTTGGAATTTTTATCCCAGTGGCTGTGTGGGTCTTTACCCAGTTTTTAGGATAAATCAGTTAAGCATTTTCCACCCTATAAGCTCTCCATATGAGTTCCCACTTGAGGGTTGTTCTTCCCAGTCAATGGGAGATCCTCAATATTGTGTGCTCGAGCTAAAACGCAGCTAAGAAATCCCAACAGTGAACAGGATCAGGAGATTATTCCTGTTCTGTCCTGCGGCTCCTTAATGGGGGACCTGGAGAGAGTAGATATGTCACAGTAAAGAATGGGCACTATTTACCTGTGTTTAGTCTCAATAACATTAGATTTAATTATATTAATTAAATTTAATGGTTTTGATGTGCTGATAGTGGTTATTACGGGGTTCACAGGTACACAAGAGGGACTTGCTACATATTTATTTTAAAAGAAACAGCTTTAACAGGCTTTCAGGATATACTTCCAAGTATTAAAAGTCTCTTTAGCAACTGAGCCTCCTCTCCAAACCCTTTTTTTTTTATATTAGAGGTGTGATAAGGGGCACTGCTATTATTATTTCTTTATACATACATTTCTGTTAAACAAAGAAATCAGAAAGACAGTCCTGAGATTAAAGCTTAGCTGGTACTATGATGAACCAAAGATCTTTAAAAAAATGAATAATCTGAATACTCAAAGCTGTACAAATTGCCTGGGTTTTGCCATCGCCGTTTGTGCCAGAAGGGAGGGTGTTGATTGCTTTTACTGGGAAATGCCCCCACATTTTACCCCTGCATCAGCAAAGCCATGAAAAGCATAATTAATATGATATATGCAGGTGGATCTAAAAAGTTCCTTTGGCTAACTGTAAAATATTGAAGTTCCCAGAATAACATCCAAAATCAACGTCATCTGAAACATCCAGTTTGAAATGCAGTTATGTCACTAGTTCTAGTCAGTGTTAGTAAATCAGGTGGGTTTGAGGCAAAACAATCCTGATTGCATCACTTGAAAGAGTCTGATATATTGGTTATGAAATCCTACATATAAAATTTAAGAGCTTCCATGTTGACTTAGTATGGACCTCCTACACAGCCTGTGAACCACAGCCCTTTCTCCTTTTCCACAAAGTTGCAGTGCAATCCATCAATCTCCTCTATTATGTTATAGCAATTTGTAATCCAAACAGAGGAAGTGCAGTTTATTCATAAGGAACTCTGGCAAGTGATATCCACAGATATATTTTACACTCCAGTTTTGTCTTCAGGAACTGTTTTAAAGGCTAACAGCAGCAGCAGCAGCAGCAGGAGCTGTTCTGTGTGCCCTGACATTGGCATTGCAGAGGATGTGCATGTGACCCCCCCCTCCTTGGCTGGGCTCCACCTGAGCCTGGGGAGCATCCCGAGGTCTGTGGGATCCTCACAGGGACCAGGGGATTGGGAAGCCCCAGCAAAGGCCTGGAGATGCTGGTGGGTGACCCCCGGGATGTGAGGGGCTCCTCAGGAAGTGTCATGGCACTTTTGTCCTGCTGAGCTTCCTAGTGTACATGCAGTGTAAGTTTTTGGAATGCAAATGATGCAGTTTTTCTGCAGTTGTCTCTTTCCAGAAAGTCACATATTGTATCTTCTACAATGCTTGATAGATGGAATACTGGATTCAGTAGGAGACTTATTTTTTGCCATTACAATGGAATTTATTTGCCAGAAAATATTTTTAGGTATTCTAAATGCTATTATTTATCAAAAACAATAATAGAAAACCATATTCCACCCCCCGTGGAGATGGAAAGACAGCATTTGCAATGAAGGACAGAGAAGCATTGCTGGATTGTGACTAATTCACCATGATCTGCAGTTAAAACAAAGTCACTTTGATATCAGAAATACAAGTTATTATACTTATGTCAGCTTGGTTCGGACTGGGACTTTTATTCCTTAGAAGGAGAGTGCTGAATGATGATGTTTCCTACCTTGTTCATATCAAATGGTTTTCACTGCTTCTCACATTTGATTTGGCAATGCTCAAGTTAATGAGATTTTGTCCATGGCTGCCATAAAGGCAGATTCAATGGTTAACACTAAAAATACCACTGTAAATCCACAGATACTTCAAAAGTAGAAACATGGTCATCTATCCTAAGTCATGTATAAAATAATATCTGAAATTCAGTGAGAGCATTGCTAAACTGCTGGGAAAAGAGAGAGATATTTTTATTTTATTTCTCTGATGGAAGTCACTGTATAGAACATCCAAAAATTGTCTTCTTCTTATCCATATTTATGAAGGAAATTCTCCATTTTAAACTTCCTGGTATAATCCAACCATTTGTGCTAATTTTAATTTCAGAATGGATTAGACCTGAAAATTCAGCTGGCTACACCAAGAGAACAGACTTCCTTGTATTTCCTTCACACACCCCCAGTTTTGGACATATTGAACATAAAGCAAGGCAGGCAGACAGTCATATTTACTTACAGCAAAGACATTGCCAAGTTTGTAGAACAACCTTTATCAAAAGTTTTTTTGTCCGTTACATTTCTCTTCCAGATACATTTTGAATTTTCATTTCTTTTCATATTCCCTTAGATACTCTGTTGATTTTTCTGTCTTGGCAACATAGTCTATCATTATATCTTGCTTTAAAATGTGTTGAGTGATTAGAGAGGAGTCAGGGCAAAAATAGCAACAGCTGTGACTGCCTGTGCCTGACCGAAAATACCCAACCGTGCACGTCTCCAGGCACATCCCGCTCGTGTCCCTTTGGGCTCGGACTCACCAAAGTGCTGGATAGCAAGGAAAATGGGCCATTGGACAAATTAGGGCTTCCATCTCTCCTTGTTCATTTCTCTTGGGACAAAAAATGTCAGTTTACTTACCCTGGGTAAGATACAAGGTGGCAAGTTCAGGTCTTCCTCCTTGCTCTCCCTCTAAGCCTCTATGTCAATTAAAAAATAAAATAAAATAAAAAGCTCTTGTAGCTAACTCTGTCTGTATCTTATGTACTTTCTTGTAGCTTATGTATCTGCCACCCTTCTTCTGGACTTGTTTTTGTCTTTCAGAGCAACATGATGCATTTCAGTTTTTTGGAAGAATGACCCTCCATCTGGAGACTTCCTCTCACTCTTACACCCTCATCACAGTAGTTAATAAATTAATAAACAGCAGCAGTCTGCACTCCAGTGATGCTTCCACAGTTTGTACTGGTTGAAGGTCTTTTCACTAAAAAGGAAAAAAAGAAATAAAAATACCAGTAGAGCTGTACTATAAGGTTTAGGGGGCATTTACTTCACATGAGCATAAGTTATCAGTCATGACTTCATTCCCACCCTCATGCCCTAAATCTATTACTTATTCTGGTTTTAAATGAATTTTTTGATTAAGTTTGTTTTATTCATCATTTTTGTCCCTCTCTCATAATGGAATTCCTGTCATGGTCTGTCTACAGATTTCCAGGATAAAAGCAAACCAAGTACCATATTTTCTTGTGGACGAAGCTTTGTGTCTTGGCCAAAAGCCATTTATAGAAGGAACACATCAGTTGGAGGCCTTCCTCTCCAGTCTAAATGAGAAATTGCCCCTTATGTTGTCTTTCATCTTTTAAATGTGTTCTGATCAGATCTGAGCAGCTGTCTGTGTGAGATTTATTCCTCTGCTTGTTCACTGATGTTCTCGTCTATGCTAATCAGTCTTCCTTTGTATGTCTTGAGCATTATCTTCTTAATCAAGTTTATTTTCAGGCCCAATTTCTTGGCTTTCATGGTCCAGTTCCCCCATTAATTCTTGTAGATTGAGTTTTTAGATCAGCATGGTATCTGACAATCTGATTTACTTTATTATTTTTTTAATCTTTGGGTGTTCATTTCTTTCATTCTAGACATTCCTTTTACAAAAATGCTACAGAATATCTGCAAACAGCTTTAAAACAGTAGGTTCACACCGTTCTACTTCTCTCTCCCTATAAATACATGCAGATATATAAATAAGCCTACACAATTTAAACACATGGTGGATGTTTCACATTAACATGTGCTTCCCGGAGACAGAAAACAGTGTAACATTTTTATGTGCTTTAGCTTTCCAAAGCTCTGACTTTTGAGTTTTTCTCCAGCCAGAGCGCCACGTTCATGCAGTCCATGCAAAACAATAGTCAGGTCTTTCCTGGTGCTGCAGGAACTCATCAATCATTTCAGTTTATCTGTTACAAAGCTCCCACAACAGAAGCCCGTGTGTTTTCACTCTTTAACCAAGTCACTGCAGAGTGGCAATTCCTGCAGGGACCATCTTCACACATTTCATTTCTGAAAGGACCCAAGCCTCCCAAGCTTAGCAGCTTCTTGTCCAAGGCACCGCTGGAACCGTTTGGAGCCCACCACAAGGTCCAGCATGAGGGTTCCTTTCTGCCCCCTGACGGTCCTGCTGCACCTTTGGGATCGCAGAAAAGGCCCGTGATGATCACACAAGGAGACACCCAAGGGACTCCTCAGAGCAATTTCATCATTCTCTCAGCTGCAGGGCTGAGGGTGGCCAAATGACCATTCCCCCTTGTGGCTAATGCAAAGCCAAAGGGATTCCAAAGAATCAAGATGTTGGCTTGTTTCAGCCTGATTCCAGCATAACCTTTCCCAGTAGAAACATTTCTTGTCTTCTTCTTGCCTAGCTCCTCTCTCCCAAGCAAAGCTTAGGTGGGATTTTGGGCAGAGGAGAGGATGGGGAAAGTTCCAGAGCAGATAACTCTGCCCACCCCCTGCCTCGGCTCCACACCAAGGAGATCTCTTGCAGTGTGATCAGAGATTTTCCTACCAAAGGGATGCAGGCTATAGCATGGTGAGCTTACACCTTCTTCCTACAGCATTAAATCTTTGTTGCCAGAATTTCCAGTTTCTGAGGGCAGGTATTCACTCCCTCTGACAGTGCTGGCTCACTGACCAGCTTCCCTCAGGCCAACATTTACTGCTTTCTCCATAATTCTGTCTTCATTCAGGCACTTGTCCTCTTTTCCCAGATTCAATTGAAATTGGGAGGGAAATTTGTCTCCACACCCAGGACCCCACCAACATCCCTTAAGCCATTTCAATTTTATTACCTAATCCTGATTATTGAGTGTTTTGCCACTTACCTACAGTTTGCCAAGGTTTAGGTCCAAACACAAGGCTTAAATAATGCACCAGGCCTTGGAATGGAAATGAGCTTTTCCCTTTCTTGACTGAAAGCCCTGGCTACTGCCACTAATGCTTGTCACTCCCCTGACATAAATGTGCATGTCATCAAAAACACTCAGCTTCCAGCAAAAAACACGCAAACCACTGGTTTTATGAGAGTACAGAACTACGTGGCGCTGTAACAGAGACCTCCAAAGTATCTTAAAAAAAAAGTGAACAGGCTTTTTAAAAGCCAAGTGGCAGCTACAAGCCAAACACAGTGGGTGGCTCTCACCTACCTTGCTCTAAATGCCACTGCAGGATTTATGGCAGATTCCCTTTACGGCTGCAGCTCAAGGTGCTGTTCTTCACTTCCACAGCCTGGGAGCTGCGTGCTTTGACATCACCAGCCTGCCTTTCCCTTTGATCTGGGACTGTAGATCGGGCAGGGCACACAAATCACAGGGTGTCTGTCTGGGCTGAGCTGGAAGCACCAGGACTCCGTACCTGCCTTGAACCAGGAGCTCGATGGCCAAAGCCTGGCCCGTGCCCACTGGCTTCCCTCAGGAGGAGAGGAGAGTGCAAGAGCCAGGGGGTGAAAAGGGGACCCTGTTTGCCTCCACTGAGCAGCACAGGGCAGGCAGATGTCAATGCTGACATCCCTTTGTGTTGTATTGTGGGCTTGTTTTAATAGTGTTCAGTTACACACATGTGAAAAATCAATAAAACCACACAAGCACATGACTTTTACAGCTCCAGTCAGTTTGTGTCAGGTCCCTTGTTTAGTTATTTTTTTTAAATTGAAGCTTCTCAGGCATTTAATCGTTTGAGACAGAAAGAGGTTCCTCTGTTGGCTTGTGCTCAGGCTCATTTGTATTCAAATCCACATTTTGGAACAAAGAATCCCAAACGAGCCCATATTGAAGTCAAAGGAAACACGAGTGGCTCTGGAACACATTGTGCAAACAGCCTCAGAGCTGGGCTCGTGCAGCTCTGCCCTGCCGGGGGGTAGAGCCCCTTGCTACGCTCGGCTCTGCTCCAGCAGCCATTTATGCATCTGCTTAATTTTTAGCAAAAAAGCCCTTCTACCAAAGCTGATGGAGCTGTGTGAGAATCTGGGCAAACCTGGTTTAGTGCCTGTTGGATCAGGGCCACTGACTGTTACACTGCAGTATGAAGGGGAAAACGTATTGAACAGAGGCAGCATTTTCTTTTAGGAAAATGTCTCATTCGTCATCTGCTTTTCCCAAAGTTAACAATCAGGCGGATCTGAGTTATATTTCCCTATTGAAACATGATGCTATTTATATACACTTAAAACTTTATGTAGCTTCACAGTTCTCAAGTAAGAAAAAAATAGAACAGGTAGTCAACAAAATGATGGCATTTTCCATCCTAGTAAACATTTTTACATTAAATTCGGAACTACACACTTTAAGCAGAACAGAAACTGCTCATTTTGTGTCATAATGTCAGTTAAAAGCAAACATGTTTGGATTTTAAATTATTTTTCTTTTTTTAGAAAAAGATGCTGGTTTATTCCCCTCAAGGAAAAAATATTTTCCATGGAAAGCAAAAGGTTACAACAAAACCATACTCAAATTTTTTGTCCAAAATCGTTAACCACATCTTAATACAATTTAACGGCTACCCATATTGTTGCACAACTGCCATCACTTATTTCTGTGGCATGAAGTCTTTCCTCAAAATCTATTGTGTCTTTTATCTGTAATGTGCATAAATTATTTTTTAAGCAGTAATGCATTGTGACAATTGCCAAAATACAAGCACGTTTAATATGCTGTGACATTTAAAAAGACTACAATTGCCTCTTAGAGAGGTGCTGTAATTGTTTCTCAGAATTAAACAGGAAATAAAAAGCCAAAGTGTACAGTCCATTATACATAATTGGCCAATCATCAAAATGACCAAGTAAGCCCAGGACTCAGCCCGTGTGTTAAACACAGCAAAGGAAGTGGCATACATTAACTAAGCTTCTGTATTTTATTTTCATTTCAAACCATATTACCAGAGCTGTAAGGGCTTGGGAAAAAAACAGCCAGGCAGTGCACACTTCTCTAAGAAGCTCTTCAAGCTGTTGAGCCTTGGGAGGACTTCATTAAAGCCCCCTGCTTTTGCTTTTACACAGGTCTCCAACTCGGGTTCAACAAGTCTCTGTCTCTCTGTGCCAAAAACTTAAGGAGGCATTTCTTAAATGAACAGTTTAAAACATAATAATTGAAGGTTATATAGCACAT
Organism: Pardalotus punctatus; assembly: GCA_013400915.1. NCBI lineage: Eukaryota > Metazoa > Chordata > Aves > Passeriformes > Pardalotidae > Pardalotus > Pardalotus punctatus. The sequence goes on along the minus strand of VZTX01010347.1, from coordinate 460,164 downwards.
CTCATCCCAAGGGATCCTGAAGCACTTAAAAAAGCCATCAGACTAACTCTGCAGCGTCTCACAGCAGCCAAATTCCTCCCACCTTCAGCTTACTCTCCCTTTGCAAAGACAGTCAGAATTGGACCCTGCTTTTAGTGAGGAAAGATGGAATTGTGAGAAAAGCAGCTGAACTTGTGGCTGGAGAATGGAACTGAGAAGGTGTGTGTGTGCCTGTCCATCAGCTCCAGATTTTATCTGCAAATGCTGATCCAGTTTCTATCAGAGTTCCCCAATTCAGCACTTGCTGTCTGCTGCACAAGCTGAAATCTGTTTAGAAGACCTTCTCTTCTGAATGTGTTCAGTAATTTAGATTTATTCACTTTTTTTGTGCTCTCTATGGAGAGCAAAGCTCTATAGATATTTTACACTACTTTCAGTGGCCAAAATCTAATGTTAGAAAATCAGGATTAGAGTTCCAAAAATATCCAAGCCCTCTAGCAATTTTTCCATGCTTAGTGCAATGTTTGTTCCTGAACAGAGATTGATTTGTTACTATGAAAGAAATCAAAGGGTGTTTCCCATAACAGCTAGCTCTCTAAGTGTATATAATTTATATATACAGTTTATTAAACTATTCTGCGTACAATTAAAATATAAACAATTCTGAGGGCAGAGGTTATCAGTGCATCTGACAGTACGTGTTTAAATATTTATAGAAATTGTCACAAAGAATGAGCTCTTACCCAAAATCTTTCTGTACCTTCTAAACTACCCAGACAAGATTTAAATATTCACATCCTTCCTTAACAGCCAGGGATTAAGCCTGTGGTAAATTCCCCCACTTTCCAGCCCTCACAGAGCTCCAATTGCCATCATAACACATAACCTCTAAAATTGATTGAAAATGATGCATTTTGCAAAGTGCTCTGGAGATCAGTCAGCACACTGGATCTGTTCTAGTGAGGGATGTCATTAACAAAGGGTTTATAGACACCTGTCTCCTCTCTTTAGAGTGAAAGGGGACGCTGTTGCTCATTTGAACTACAAAAGTACGACATTGGAAAGTCATTCTAGCATACCGGGTAGTCCAAAGCTATTTGGAGCTTTCTAAATCAAAACTGGTGTCCTTTTAAATCCAGTCTGGAGTTAATAGCTGCAGATTACAAAGCAGCAGGACCTTGTGCTGTTGCAGCAGCATCTATTAACCAGGAGACATCCTTCTTTATCAGCCTGTTCTGCTGGAGCTCTGCTCTAATCAAAGCTGCACTGCAGCCACCTTATCTGCAAGAGGCAAAGGCTCCTGGTCCACATCAGAACCAATTAAGCTCTTTGCTGGGCACAAATCTGACCCCAAAAAATCCTAACTAGGCATTTTTTAAAAAGGTGGGGAAACACCAGGTTGGCTTTGTCCTCTCTTTCCCCGCCAATTCTCCACTCCCCCCTGCTTCAGTCTACAGCTATACTTTCATTTATATTAGGAAAACCTTGCAGCCCATAAAGGTGCCCCTCTGACCCCAGACTTACCCCACACTGAACCAGGCACAAAGTGCTGCTGGCTGAATTTGACTCAGTGTTGTTTTAGAGCTGGGTGGCATCAGCCAACTCCAAACCTTTCAGACTCTGCCTCCTAATTAAGGGCTTTACTACATTGGGAAATTTACCAGCAGGGTTATAGTGGCTTAATTATAACTGTTATAATTGGGATATGAATACAACCCACTGCTGCAATATAGGGACTAAACTCTGGTTTAGTTTATGTCACTATGAAGGTTGTACAAGGAAAAAAAGATATTTTTACTTCCTGCTAAACTTATCCAAAAGGGGAGTTCTAGTGGCCAGGCTGCTGTAATTACAGGTGATATAATGATAACCAAGCCAAGGAGTGTTCCCCCACGCACAGCGCTGCCAGCACACTCAGGCACAGTCAACAGGATAAGAAAGCAGCAGGAAGCTGCTGAGTCCCACCTGACACTCAGCTTGGTGAGGAGATGCCCTTCAGACGTACTGAGGTTGTGCAGCAGGGGATGGTGACTGGGCATGCAGATGATATTCAAAATTACAGTGGGCGATGCGGGCAGCACCAGCTACCAATATTTTGAGTTGGCAAAATTATTCTTGTGCAAAGTGCCAGCTTTCAATCAGAATTGACCAAGAGCTCTACGCACTCCTCAGTGAAACAGCAGCACTTGTGAGAGCTGCCCAGCACTGGCTCAGGGCAGGGAAAGGCGCCAGCTGCCCAGGGCTCCTCGGGGACGCTCATGTGAAGATAGGAGCTTATCGGGTTTATTTAGCAAGCAGCTCTAATATTTGACTTCCTCAAATTAGGAAGCATCTACAGCGTGAAGCTGGCATCTCTAATGTTTGTTTCTTTCACTAATAAGTCCCTGATGTTTCAAATCCTTCTGTACTGACAGGACCCTCCAGGTACAATTAGTGTGGTTCTTCATTTTGGCAGAGGTGCACAGAAAGTGGAATCTTTTTGAATTCATTGAACACTGAAAAACTTATGAGACTATTCATCTCAATTCTTAAAGAAATCTGTTTAAGCTAACATTTCATTGGGCAATATCTATTATTTTTCTCAACAGAAAAATAACTAGAAATAATTTATATACTTTTGAGAGAATTTTGAAGAATATACATTTCTCTTTATAACAAACTGATAAAACAAGCAGTATGCAATACCTTGTGAGCCTTTCAAAATAAAGAAAAAAAAAGATACTATTTTCTGTCAAATAACTTAAACTCTGAAGGTTTCACTGTATTCCAATGGACCAAATAGATCTCATCTGATAGAGAGCTGCCTTCTAGAGACAGAAAATTAGCCAGACTCTGTTTTCTCAGCAGTGAGTTTTCTGAATCACTTTAACAGTTCTGTTCAAAAGCCATTTGCTTATATTTGCATGATCTCAGTTGCTCTTGATTGCTAAAATTTAAGAACTTAGAGCAAATTAATTTCAAGCAGACAGAAACCAATTCCACCTGGAACAGGGATACGGGCCCATGGCATGGGCGAAGATAGAATGACATACTGCTAACTTTGGAAATTCAGGAGATAATCTCCTGAAAACTCAGGAAGATTTACGCCTTTCTAATCCAATCATAATTCACTTCTACAAAACATGGAATGAAATCCACAGAGAATCATCCAAGGAAATTCTTTGAGCAGACATATGGGGAAATTCCTCAGTAAAGGTAAAAGGTCATTTATTAACCTCAGACAACTGAATAAAAATAAGAATAATGATGGTCTCCAAGCTGTCAGTTTCAGCGAACAGTGTAGGTGAAAAAGGGTGAAAACATGGCAGCAGCACAGATATTCACAGCATTTCTTCTTGCAATTGTGTTAACCAAGAGGTTAAATTCACTGGCGTTGAAGAAGTTAGCACAGGACTGCAGATCTTAAGAACAGCCAAGAGGGTAACACATGATTTAAAACCCTGCTAAAAACCCCCAAACCATAAGTTCCAGAAGCCCAGAAACGACGAGGTTCCAGCCTTTAGTGGCCACTTCAAACACCCAGTGCTTGCAGTGGATTACAGAATCAGGCCCGTCTGTACTTTTATTTCCTGCTCAGATTGCTCTAAGTAGGTGTCACTGGTCCTTTCCAATCCAGCTTCCAGCAAACTCCGGAGAAACAGAAGGAAAAATAGCATTTTGTTAAAGTCAAGCCTCCAGATAAAACCAATGTCTTTTCTTTCCCTGAAACTAGAGGAAAGATGAATTGACAGATAAAACTTAAAGTACTACACTCATGGAATTCAATTACTCTTGAACAGTCCTGCCAAGCCACTTCCAAGTAGGGCACAAGTGCTAAAAAACACATTATGTAATGTATAAAGAGGAACTGGAGCTAATTCTTCCAAAAAATCCTTGAGAAACACCAAGTGAAAGCAAAGAGAAGTGGGAAACAATACTGCGATTCAAGGCTTCTCAAATAGATTTTCTTTCCTAATTCTACGCCCCAGCCCATACATGAGACACTTCAGAGGCAGGAGGGAGGAGAGGTGGAATGAAGTGTAGGGAGCCTTGTTGTGCAGTGCAGGGATAGAGGCAATGCTGCCACACTTCAGATTCATCAGGAGACAAGGATTTACATTCTCTGTTGTAGACTGGACCAGGAGATTCAAAAGAGTTATGCTGTCACTTGAGAAGCCAGCTTGAAATATATGTGGCCCATAATATTCCGTGAATTATGGCGCTCCGGTGCGTAGGTACAGACTGGGTTAAGAGGGTGTAATCAGAACCAGAAAGTGAGGATGTTCTTGGATGACATGCTGCTTATCAATACCTGCATGAGGAAAATAATGCTCTTCACAGCATTACTGTTTTCCAGAGCTATAATATACACAAATATATACACACACACACCCCCTAGAGCAGTGTTAAACTGATCTTTCTGGTTCTAATGGCAGCAGACTATATGCAAACTCAAAAAGGATTCACCGAGCTCTTTTTCTTCTTGTCTGTGATGCTAGGGTTTGGTGGTTTGTTGGGTGTCTTAAGATTGTTTTTCAAAACTCATGGAAAAAAGTAAGCAGGAATAGAAACACAAAATGGAAGGATTTAAAAGGACCTAGAGCCCTATAAGCAGAAAAGATCCATCATGATAAAACTATGGAGAAGAAACAGATGTGGAGTCCAGCAGTCTCTAAAGACTGGAACAAAGAATGATAGATCAATTTTATATCCATTTGCTTTCTCTTTTCTTCTTCATGAATACTGTGATTGTGCTTCTTCAGTGATTATTCAGCCATGAAAAAAAATCCAAACCTGATCTACTGATATGTTAAAGCATTGTCTGTTTGATAAGTGCCTGTTTTTTCATTTATATGAGTTGCAAATGTCTTCCAGAAGACAGTGCTGGTAATAGAAATTTATGTTTCTAGAAGTTCAGTCACAAATGGGCCAAGAGGCTTTTTGGGAGTATTTTGCAATGTTTCACAGTTACTTAGTTATGTTAAGGCTTTAAGACTAGTTTAATACCCTCTTCTTCCAGAAAGCAGATTTTTTAGGATATTGCACTTCAGGTCTTACAGGCACCATTCAAGATTTCTCTCTTAGAGAGAAAATGGGGCTTCTGATAAGCATGATAAATGTACATAGTTTAAGAACTATTTTTCAAATCAGGTTCTTTACTTACAGCACTGACTTTAAAATAACACACACTTTAGATGAAGGACTTTATATGCTCCAGCTAAAATACACTAAAGATTTGGAAAAGATACCTGCACCTATAGCACTGTTATTGCCATTAAAAATGGATAAGACTCTACCAGCACTTGCAAGTTATAGGAGATTTTACACTTGATTTCTTATTCTGTATTGATTTAAATGATCTTCTCAGGACACTGCAGTTTAATAGGCTGAACATGCAGCTGATGGGTGAGATTCTTTGGGGCCATATCTTCCCATTGCTTGCACACAACTGGCTGAAAGCTGAGCTCCTCAGTTTTATTTCCTGATTTGATCAATGTAGCAGTTCTGGGGCAAAGCATTTACAGCCCAGTCAGGTCAAGCACCAGACTCTTACTTCCTGATTGAAACACAAATGCAGAATCTCAAAGGATTCACATCCCGAGCTCGCTGCATTTTCATCTCCCAAACTATAAAAAGAGGACAATGTGGTAGAAGAATTCCAGAGGAAATCTCTGTTGAATCAAGACCAAACCAAGCTCAGTGGGTTACTTGTCTTTTTGTTTTCCCATTTGTCAGAATTTACTCAGTATTGACTTCCCTCCCTGTTCCAATGTCTTCAGTGCTGCCGCTTTCAGTCTGTGCTCACTCCCAAACAGCAAACGTGGCTCCTCATCAGCTGTCTTGTCACAAACACGACTATGCCCCAAGTTGCCTTTTTTGCAGGTTTGTTCTGAGGCATCCACTAAAGTATGGTTGTATCTTTTTTTCATAAAAACTGCTTTATACTGAAGCCATGAAAATGCTGTCCAAAAATAAAAAAAATAAAAAAATTTCATTTCACTCTCTAAAACATAAAAAAGCTGAATCTTGTATGCCCTCCCTCTTCATAGCTAGCTTTACCAGTAGGACTATATGAAAGGAAGAATATTTCCAAGAATGTGGCATGAATATTTCTATTGATAGCTACAACAGGACAGGGGGAAAAATGTGTCAGTCTTTGCTTTCAGGAGACCATAATCTTTCCTCTCTATGCCTGCCACGCTACAAGGGATTTTTCTTCTTGTGTGAGACTGAGGCAAAACTGAACAGGCAGGGAAAGCAGTATAAAACATGGAGGGGGTTTTCCTGTTTATTTTACTCTGAGTATTTCATTTTTTTGAATTAGGGTATCCTCCACTAATCTTAAATCTGTCAGATGTTAATGAAGATAGGGTTGCTGTATTTGGAAAGAAATGGGCAGGACAAATTTCCAGGTTTTCTGCCATGAATATCAGAACGATAAAGCCTTCTTCTCTCAAGTGAAACAGTTAAGAAATTCATGGTTTATCCTAATCTGAAACAGCATTGCCTAGAGGTTCCAAATGCAGGGCTGAAAATATCCAACAATCTTGGTGTATTAGAAGTTGTAGATCATTTACATGCTTGGCAAGGCAGTTTAAGATCATTGTTTACTGTTAAGAAGTTCTCAAGTGTTTATTGAAAAATATGTTAAATGTGAAACTTTTAAGTATCTTCTATTAGAAAAAAATCCTCCAAGACAGACAGATGCAAATACATAATGACTGCCATATGTCAAAAGGATTTCATGGTTAAAAACCGGACTTAAACAATGCCCCTCTGAGTTCTCATAAACCCAAGTTTTTAAAGCTTTTTTTCATTTAAATAAAATCTGGAGGTTTTCTGCCAAGAAAACTTTTATCAGTGGAAAATAAAAATTCTTGACCTTCCTATATCTTACAAAATATTTATCTTCCTACAGAGATCTCTGCTTATATCATTACTAGTGGACCTAAAGGATATTAACTAGATATCCCTTATTGAGTCCATACTTGAATGAATTCAAGTGTGTCACATTAACTCCAGGTTTTAAGCAGAATTCAAAATATTCTTTGTTTACTGTTTCTCCAGAGGACATATTTCCTGGGAGTTTTTGAAATTCTCTAGGTTTAAACTTTGAAAGACTGAAGAAGAAAAAGCAGGAAGAATGTCTGCTTTAAAGGAAAATGCCTTTCTGGAACCCACAAAGATCTGATGATGGGAAATCACAAGTCTCCATTAGAGCCTTTATGACCAGGTTTCATGTCCTGGTTTTTAAAATCTGTTAGAGATAATGGAATTACAAATTAATTGTGGCTCTGTTTTGTTTTTAATGTTTAGAAACCAGCAATGTAAATAGATTACTTTTTCCCCTAATTATTTCACTCACATCTGTAGACATGAAACAGATGTACCTAAACAGCTTCATTAACTATAACAGATAAAAAAATATTGTCAGAAACTTGGGATTCTCTCTTAACTGCTGCACATATCACAGTAATGTCTCAGAGGAGGCATTAGAAGACCCAGGAATGCATCTGAGTGCTTCTAAATTAATTCCCCCCTCCACACACCCTCCAAACAACATGGGCAAATGAAAAATAATCTTTCATTTTTCCAGTGAAACCCAACTGACCAGTGCCAAATGACTAACAAAGAAAAAACCGATTCTGTATTTCCTCTTTCAGGATTCATCTGCACATTTTGCATGTGTGCCCAAAGCACTCTCGGTGAGTTCAGCTGTCCCAGCTAGCTTCCCCCTCTAAACATATAGCACTCTGCCCAGGACATTTAAATAGCTGATTCAAAACACTTCTCGCCATGAACTGAAATCTGATCTTCCCTTTCTCCTGGAAGTGAAAGACCCAGCATGTTAAAGCTGCAAACTAAATCCTAACACAGTCAAACAAACCCAGCATTAACCACTTGAACTTCTGGTGTTAAGGTTCAAATTTGACTCAGAATTGTCAAGTGTAACCTTTTCTTACAAGGCTGCTTCAAACACATATAAGTGCAGTTCAAGACCACATCTGGAATGAAAAAAACAGCTTTCCAGCTTGATCTTACAGAGGCCCTACTAGCTGTCAACTCCTTATAACCTCTTGATAAAAGAATTTGAGTAAGAGATAACCAAACTCTGCACTACTTGAATGAACCAGAGCTCAACTCTTCAAAAGCATCTTGGATTTTACAGCACTGTGACATGACAACTGCAAATTCAGCCCCAATTCCATTTCAAGATAACAAAAGACTTGCAATTAATAATGAAAATATCACAGGGAACACAGTTGCTTTCACGCCACTTATTTTGATACTGCATTGATTTTTTTCAATACTATTTTGTCAATTTTGTGTGAATTATCTACAAATTTCTACATAGTCAACACACCCCATTTGCTGCCAGAAACTGTTAACAGCAGAGCATAGCACAAATGTGAGCTTTTGACACCTGGTGAGGTGTTAGAGGGCAGTGTGACACAAACACAATTACCTGGTTATTCCTGCCACAATGGTGAGCAATCAAATCTGCTAAAACTGTTGAAAGGGAAATTGTCTTCTTCAGGTTTCAGCCTCTCATCACTTGGATGGCTGGATCAATCCACAGTTTGACTGGCTACTCTTAATTAAGACACCAACAGACTTGGGAGAAAATAATTAAAAATGTCTAATGCAAGGAAAATCAGTAAGTCCTTCCTAAATTAACACTGTGCTTTGAAATTCTTCAAAGCATTTCCTAGGCAGAACTGTGGATTTCAAAAATAATTTGTACTGAAGTGCAAACAATAAAATAACATTTGCTTACCCACAGTTGCCATGGAAGGAAGGAAAAAAACTCTGGAAGAGCTGGAGCCATATCCTTGCACTCAGAGCATCACAAGAATAGACTATGACTTGGATATACCAAGTTATAATATCCAGTTCCAAAAACCGTTCTTGGGAAGAAACATAGCGCTGAATCTTGAAGAGGACATAAATCCTCCCAAGGAACTATAGCAAGGATATTATTATATTGGAAGAAATATGATCTGAGCCTAAGGGCCAAAGGCTAAAGACAAGAGAGAAGAAAATTGCCTTGAGACTGGATTGTGATAAACTCCAGTGAGATCTTCTGGCCTCTGGGCATGGGAACCATTTCTGTCTCAGTAGATACATGGGAGTGAGACCTGTCTCAGAGAACACATTGTTGTACACCAAATAAACAGCAGGTCAGCTAAATACACGGGGAAGGATTTGAACAAGTTAAAAAAAAAAGCCACATGTTATTGGGAGTATCTGGGGCAGTTCAGGGAAAAGAATAATCAAATAGGAATATTAAATAAAAATATTTTCCACGGGTGAAAAGTTTTGACGCACTCTTCCGCAGAAATCTTTCCAGTTGTGAGTGTCTATTTACATTAAATCTGCACTAGTTGGAATTTCTGAGGCACAGAAAGTCCCAAGATATAAAAGTCCTTGGAGGCCATAAAGGGCTCAGGAAACACATGGAAATAACTGGAGGCTTCTAGCCACAAACCTTCTGAGCCAAACTTCTATTTTGCCTTGTGAACCCAAAGGGCTAAACAGCCCAGTGCCTTGTTCTGGGGCTCCTGCTATCAGAAGAAAACTGAAACAGCCTCCTGAAGCCATTTAGGCCATGAAACAATTACTGCTGCTTTTAATATCTTCTTGCCCTGGGCAGCCACCTGTGTCGCCGAACACACATATTGCAGAGCTGGCCCTGGCAGCAAAACACAGTGGGTCAGGCAGTCTCGTGTCACAAAAACAATGAGAGGAGATAGCACAGCTGTGGAAACCTGCCTGAGGCTCTCTGGCTCACAGGATTTTAAAGGAGTGTTTGCAGCACTGACAGTTATGGACAGTTTTCCCACACAAAACCATTAGAAAATGGTGTGTCCATGGCCAGCCCCGAGCCCCCAGACAGCTTTTACTTTATCAAGATTAAAGGAAGATGAGGCAGCTGGGGCTAATAAGTTGCAAATCAATGCCATTAGCAAAGAGACTAAAGAAGAAAAAAGACCCAAGCCCTGTGAAAGAAAAAGCTTTCAGCTCTGCCTCTTGCTGTGCAGAAACCGATTGTACAGTTGTCCCAGTTCCCTTGGATTTGTCCTCAGATTCAAGGAGATAAAAGATACAGAAGAAGTCTGAATTTCCTGTTTATTAAAAATGTGTGTAGCTTACACATATACAGCTGTATGTATACACATGCACACATACTTGTTTGGCTATTTACTGCAATGGACTTTGCATCAGACCTTGCACAATAATTTTAGGATTTAAGAGGAATAGCATCTCGGATTAGTGAGGTAATGGAGTTAAATTCCATGACCTGCCACAGGTCATGGTATGACAGCACAGCCCCACTCCGTGGCATGGTATCTTCACACCTCCAGAGCTAATGACACACAGACCAGCAAACCCTAACGCAGTCAGGAACATTCCTTTGCTCTAACATGAGATCAGCTTTTCTGGGACCGTTTCAACCAGCCCCTGTCAGAGAACTCTGTCCCTGAAACTCGTAACCATCATTTCTGTGCTCAGAAGCATTTCTGTTGCAGCCATCCCCTCTGCAGAAGAGACTCACGGGTGCACAGACACACCACGGAGTCCCTTGGCCTCGTGTCCATTTTTCCTGGCTGGATTACCAACCCGGATTCACACTGCATCAGAAAGTTCTAAAGGAACAGACACAAAATTAAAAAGATGGCTTCAACAGCAGAGAATGGCAACTCAGAGAAATGTTTTTACTCTTAGCAATTGACTCGGATTACTCTGTTTCACACAGTGACTTGTTTGTGTACACCAATGCATTCTGCCTTCATAACTCTGCCTTAGTGTGTGAAAATAAAGTCACATTTCTCTGAGCAATATTCATTTATACAGCCCATATTTTAATCTCCTTCTCAATATTAATTTAGACTGACATATTTTAATCTCTCGTCACTCCCTGGCTCGTTTCCAGTTACAAAGCTGCCCGCCCCTTTCCAAAATTAACAATTATTATTACACATTTTCATCTAGCATCTGTAGAAATAAACTTTCTCCATTAATGTATTTCCTTTCTTTGTAAGCAGTGATGATTAACACATCAGACAGTTGTATGCAGAGCTTTCCAATAGCGCTAATGAGAAAGATGCTTTTTCCACTTTCTACTAACATGGAAAATCACCTGTACTGTATTGGCAATCAACATTAAATAGCATTACAAAAGAACAAGCATCATACATACAAAGGTTTTGAGGCTGCAATGTTGTGAATTCTGGAAACTCAGAGAATCAGAAATTAAATACTTTATTTATAAAATATTGACATTAATTTTTGAGAGAATGATGGAGGGTAAGGACAAATAGAGCTCAGAGAAAAAACAGGCAAAGAATGGCAGGATATCTGTGTCAGCCCGAGTGGAGAAAATGCCTTGAGTTCCCAATTTGCTTAGTAAACAGAGCATATCACTAGGACAACAGTTTGACTAAGTGTGAGCTGGAAAATTATTCCACAGTGAATGATTTTGAGACCAACAAGTAAGGACAGAGAAGTCTGTAGGAAAACACTCAAAAAGAAAAAAAAAAAAAAAGAGGTGAGGAAAAGAAAATTATGAGTCCAGACAAAGAGCTGTATGGTTTCAGAATCAGAGGAAGTACCAGCGCATTTGAACCCACTAAAGCACTGAAGTGGAAATTTTATTTTACTCCTTCTTCCTCTTACAAGCTGGATACTATTCCTTAAAACAAAGCCCCTCTCAGTGATTCCCTACCAAGATACACAGCAAATCTGCTTAGCTTTAGTAAGGCTTTGACTCACTTTCTAAATGCAGATAAGATGTTTTATAGCTATTCCCAGAAAACAAACCTTCACTACAATTGAGCACCACGTATTACCTGCTCAGCTTCGTACACACACAGGTGTTTCCTTTACTTGTTAATAAAAGCTATTCTGCCTTATTGTAAAAGCCAACTCCACATTTTCTTCTCTTCATCTTTACAGAAAGAGGCTAAAAGCATAATAAAATATCATCCATTTATTTTATTTTCTTCCCATCATTCATTATTTGAACAAATATAGTAGCATACTTAAAATACACTCTGAAACTGTGATTTTAATATACTTTATTGAAAAAAGTACACAGTTTAAATTGTTTTCAATGGGACAAAGCAATGGTCACCTCTATCTACCAAGTCCTTTTTTGATGAATCATGACTACCATATGCCAAATTCACATCTGCATGACTTGCAAAGTAAAAAGATAAATCTTTTTTCAACATATCTTTAAGAATTTATATCACCGACAGTTTAAAATCATGAAATGCTGATGCTCTGACTATATTTCATGTCCTCTATGTTGCACCCTTTCCCAGTTCACAGTTTATCCACGTTTTAGCATGCCAGTTGAACACATCAGTCAATGTCACCTGGAGAAAATCGCCAATAGCAGAGGAAGAAGAACAAGAGAAGGTTTAGCGCTAAGGCCTGAGACACCGCCACATTCTCTTGCATTTTCCTAAAGGAAATAAAACAACACCAAAGGAAGATAAATACAAGTCATTACACTCAGTCATGACATGTGATTATTTAGCAAAGAGCACTGGTGCAAGCAACAGAGCCCACGAACTAAACAGGGGCAGGAATAGCACAGGTAAAGTTTTGAGTTGAACAAGTCCAGGCTGCAGACTGGAAGGGAGCATGATCAACCAGCACTGCACCATCCCCTCCACTTTATACTTTAGGTCTTGTTCCCCATTGCATTACACCCTCAGAGGCAGGAAATAAAGTTACTGCAGAGTACAAAGATGTCTATGAGCATATGTACAAGCCACTGCAATCCCATTCCGGTCCCTATCAGATCTCCTTGGCGCTGTACAAGAGGGTTTTGCAGAACACAGAGCAGTGAATACGTGTAGTGGAGGGGTCACTATCCCTCCCAAGCAATATTTTATGTAAACATAGTGACTACAGCACGATAATTGCGATACCAAAGCTAATTACTGAAATAAACAAAAGCGGCACAAAGTTCCCAACTGTGTCTAACAGGGAATCTTGTGGTCAGTGCTTGAGCCAGACTGAATTCTCAGATATTCCTGGCTGCCAGTTAGTGCTCACATCCTGACATGTTCTCTTACAAGATAAAAAACACTCTGCAAAAGCAGCAGCTCAAGACATTGTCTATGTGAGTACAAAAAAAGACAAAAAAACTTGTAGCACTTCCCTTACTACTGAGTCCTCTGAATACTTCCCAACATTTCATCTTGGAAGATAGTTTTCCTATTTATTATTTTTCAAGAAATAAAACATTTGCCAGAGTCCAAAAGAAAGGAAAAGTAGATAGGAACTTACTTCAGGGTGAAATCCATGACAAGATTCTGGGCGTCTTCTTATCTTCTGCGATTTTAACCGTTCGCACTTCAGGGATTCATTATGTACGAGGCAGTTAAGGAGAGACGTTCTAGCATTGCATTTTCATGGGAGTGTTTTGAAATTAATACAGTGAAAATCTTTCAGCTCCGTTCTTCCTTCCATCAAAACCCCAAGAACACCAACAGATTCCAGCTTATGGGAAAAGACTAATCCTGAACTACCTGAACTGCAGAACAGCAAAAAAATAAAAGGAAGTTGGGCAACTAAAAATCAAGTGATATATTTACTTTGCTACATTTTTTATATTTTTGGAAAGCAGGATTCTGGAACATTTTCAATGCTCCAGTCCAACTCTAAAATAAAGAGGTATCTGTATTTCAAGGAGTTTTATAAGTTCCAATATCATGAGGTCCATTCTTATGAGAAAATGACATAGTTACTGCCTAATTTGAAAGATGTTCAGCCATCTAAAGATGACCGTGATCTTAAGCTACTTAAAGATCCACATAAGTTTGTTTGCTTAATTTCTATTGCCTGTTCAAAAAAAAAACAAAAAACCAAAAGAACCCAACAAAAAAAAGAAAGTGAATTCTCATTGAAAAGATAGTAAGAACACATTTCCAGCTGGCTTAATTCCAAACAGCACTTATAATGGATGATGATGTCATGCAATGCAGGTTTTAAATTATAAGAAATTTTTCAACATTTGCATCTTGGATCTCTTTCTGACCATTTTGCAAATAAAAGGATATACCTTATTTCTATAGGTGCCATGGTAATTGGTGGGATAGAATCACAGAAGCATTCATTATCTACTACCACCATGAAGAGGTTGCTACTTGGGATCTGCTGGATAACAAAAGACCTGAAAATTGAAAAGAAAACAAATAATGGTGACGTTATCAGCGTTTCTGAGCCACTGGTTCTTGTTAGGAGTTTGTCAGATTTTTCTTTTCCAGATTTCAGTACTGAATTCCGCTCCAGTCTGAGTACCCAGCTCTGTGTTTATGGTCTGGAACAAAACAGATCCTCAGCACTGATGAAGGTTCTGCAGCCACACACTGAGAGCTCACAGTCCCAAACTTGAGCCTCCACCATCATTTTAGGGTCTGGTCTTTCTTGAAACAACAGCAACTACTGATCTCAGCTTCCATCTGCCCTCTTGAGAGCCATTTCATTACTGAGCCAACAAAACAGAGATTAAGCCTCAAAATCTTCCTTAGAGATTTAATTTAGGATAATAAAGACTATCTGGTACAAACATGGCAATAACTCAGCACCACATTCAAATGAAGACAAAGTAGGCAACTCAAGGAGACCAAAAATTACAGACTTTTTTTCCTGAGAAGAAAAGCACCCAAGGGAGAGCAGGGAAGGATCCTGTGGGCACCAGCCAGTGAGGCACAGAGCTTCAGTGAGCTGAACCCTTAAGCACATACCAGAGAGAAAAGGGGCAGAAGGCAGAGCCAAACAGGCACTACTTAGCCTTTCCTTTGAAATTCAGGATGCAACACAAAGAACGGTTTTAAGGCTCAGACCCAATTCTTAATGAAATTTCAAAACAATCTTCTAGAATTTATGTATCCTATCAGCAGAGTATCGGCCATATCAAATATCACTGAAATCTGGCAATTCAAAGAATTAGGTGTTTTTCAGCGTGGTTTGCTGGTAAATGTACAGAACATTAAGTGAGGGTTTGAGCACCAAGAAGATGTGGAGAGAAACATATTTTTCCTCAGACATCTTTCTTTAAAATACATATTGTCTAACTATAATAACTCCCTGCTTTTTCCAAAGATCACAGAAGATGAAATAACAGAGAGGGCAGGGAATATTTAAACCTAACCTAAGAAAAAAAATTTGGAAAACTTACTATAAAAATGTTGCCAAAGGAAAGATTAAATGCTTTTCAGTATTTTTTAAACTTACTGAACCTCCATTAAAATTACACTTAGAGTGATCTGCAATATGTTAACTTTATGTTTATACGTGAAATATACATTTATGGCATAATGTAAAAGGCTGAGCTATATAAATGTACCTACCAAACAGCTGGAGCATGTAGCAAGACTGACATCATTGTAATGGAGCATCTGTGGCTTTGTGGATTTGTGTGTGGGAGAAATGGGGCCAATAAAAGGAAAGGAGGGAAAATCTTTAGCAGGCAATAGCATCAAAATTGTGCTGCATTAATTTCTCAAAACAGCTATGAATAAATCAAAGAGTAAAGGATAGAAAAACCATTCTTTTTATTCCCAGAAATTGGCACAATTTGGATGTTGTGCCGTCTAAAACTTATATTTGTTGTATCTTTTAAACTAGCTCAGGAAAGAGCCTGATGGGCCTAAAGTGCTGTAACAATTAATCGGATGCTAAATGATTAATTTCCTTTTGCTGGCAAGGGAGTAATTATTCTTCTGTTTTACCTACGGTGTGCCCAACTCCAAACCCGTTTGTGATACCCCTTTTTGTGACCTCCAGGTGAACACTGAAGCCTGTGGAAAGCAGGTTCCACACAGCCAAGCTCAAAGGTGCCAGCTGCCCATTTTGGTTTTTTTTCACCCACCTCTCTGTACAGTATAAGGTGCCAGCTGCCTCAAACTAGAGAGAGAGAAAAAAGTTCCTATCACTTCACTTCACCTAGCGGGGATGAAAAGGGAAAGCACTTAACCCAGAAGAACGTTTCAACTACAGAGCTATGATGCTGAATAAATTACAACACAGTTATGCTGCAAAGTCTAGCAAAATTTTCTGCATCACTTTGTTACTCCAAGCCTTTATAATTTTTGACTTCATCAGTTTGGGGAATGCAATACATGCATTGATTCATGGAAATTATGAATTAAAGGAAGCTCAAAGAGCAATATATCAGTTAAGTGAAAAACCCTTTTTGCTACCTTAGGAATTACATCATAGATATCAACTAATTGCACTGACTCTGTTTACCAAACAGGGAATATTCTTATAAATCGACACTCTGTTTAACTAGCACAGAAGTTTGTGAAGTGTCTAACTGTACGGTGGCTGCCACAGAACATGGGATTACTATAAAGAACCATAAGACAATGAAACTTTTGGTTCACTGCAGCATTTTTTTTCCATAGTGCACAACAATAACTTAACTAATATCTTGCAAAGTGAAACAACTGGCTTCTCATCTTCCACTAAAACTGAATTAAAAAGAAAAGGTGTTCTTCAATCAAGTAGTACATATTTTCCCTTAAACAATTCTCAGATATAATCTGGAAATTAAGTTGTAAAGCCCACATATCACCAAATGAAGATAGAGGATTGAAGACCGAGATTGAGCTGAGCAAATAAATAAGGGCAAGAAATGTCCATTTTAGCTTTCTTTTCTATTAATAGTTTGCACAAACAAATTATCCTTCTTTCAGCTGCTGTAATTTAAAATCATTTCATAGTCATGAGATATTCTTACCCTCACCAGATCAGTGGCAAAGCAGTTTGTGCCAGTCATGACCACCACAGCTGCTGTGACTATTCAGACCATTCCCATGGCACTGCTTCCCTGCCCAGGGTGGATAAAGAACACAATCATCCCAGCAGCAGCTCTGCTGCTTGAGATCAGCCTTCAGTTCCCATGGTGACATGCATATGCATCTTTGAAATTCATTTTGAACGTCCATGCCAGTCCCAGGAACCAAACATTCAGAGAAGACAAAAGGTGCATGAACACAGTCAGACCAAAGCCTTTCAGAGAGTGAGACATTCCACCAAAATACCTCACTGTGTACGCCAAGGCTCGATTGCAAGGGAGAAAAAACTCCAGCAAGCAGCTTCCATGGCTGCAGCAAGAAATAAAGTTGCTGACAAAGTAAGGAAAATGGTCTTATCTTTTTGTGAGACCCACTGTGAGTCTCTAAAGTTTCTCTCACAATAACCATTTCTGAACACCTGCTGGCTTAAGCTGGCATTTGTGTCCCTGGCAATATGGAAACCAACTCTCAAGCACTGAGTAAGGGCTTTGGCTGAACTTCCTTGCTGTTTTAACAATCAAAAGAAAGTCTATGTTTAATCGCCTTAGTATTATGGAGAATGTTTCTCATTTAAAGGGTAAAGCTCTTCTTGTGTTGAGTAGTGTAAATCTTTTGATTTGAATCCTTCTCCTTTACAGCAGTATCGTCGCCGTCATTTGGTGGGGCAGCACAGAAATAGGTTTGCATATCTCTCCAAATATAAAACAGAATAAACTCTTGGGGTTCCTGTTGAAGCCACATTGAGTCAATAAGAAGCCTATTAATAATTTCTTCTCCATCTTTCATCCACTGAGGAACTAGCTTGGTTTATTTGATGTGTGGGTTCAGAGGCTTAAAACAGACCTGAAAACAAACTGTTTCTTGACTTTGTGGGGAAGGTGAGGAAGGAAGAAATTTAATACTTGAAAGGGGTAGACAGAGAAGGGGGAAGAAAATCTAGTTATGTCAAACTATTTTGTTAATGAAGAAAAAATAATAACAGAGAGTAAATCTGCAAGAAAGTCTGTATTTTGAGTCACAGCATTACATGAAAATTTTGTCACGTTGCAGACACAGTATCTGTTTCTTTTTAACCTGTTTTGGTGTTGGTCCATATAAAAACATCTCACAAATAAAATACAAATCGATTTGGGAAAAAAAAACCAGCTTCATGTTTTAATTAGAAATAGTAAATATTTGCTCAAAATGCAAGAGTTATTAATCTGCTCCCTGAAAATTAATTTTTCATCGTGGAGTTAAACAAGAAGAGACTTGGAATTCAAGTACTGCTGCATTCATAATTATATTTGGCAGTCATGCTTCTGAAGGCATGATAAGAAAGCACACTTTTAATGTGTGTCTGGTGGTTAAATGACTCTTCCCACAGGCAATCAGTTCTTTCTAACTCCTTTAGACAGCCTGTAACTTGGAAAGCATCATCACAGCACTGCAGTGCAGACGCTGGAGCCTTTGAGCAGCATTAGAAGGGTTCCTCATTGGAGGGGTGATCACCTCCAGCTCTGGATGTGCAGAGACTCAGAGAATTCATGGATAACTCGGGGTAGGAGCTTGGCTCTGGACATCTGAGTCATCCTCGGCAGGAGGGTCCTTCTCTCTAATGAATGAACAGGGATTCTTCAGAGAAATACATCCTGAACAGGGTGAAACATGAGACCTAAAGCCAAGTGTGGGCTGCAACATCTGTTCTAAGAGAGCCAGCACACTACATTCAAGTCTGGTTGGTTGGGATTTTTTTTGTTTGTTTGTTGGTCTCTTTTTTTTTTTTTTCAATTGGAATCTCTCCCTTTTATTTGTGTACGTAAAATCTTTTAAAGAGTTACAATATCTATTCTATTGTTATAAAAATTTTTTTCCACAGACCATGTTAAAAAAAACCAAAAAAAACTGAAAAAAAACCCAGAAAACCCCAACCAAATTCCCGAAATGTCACTTCTTTTTTATACTATAAGAATGACTTTTTCCTGTAAGGAGAAATAATTGGAATATATACAGTACAGGAGCAGGGACTGAGCTGACACTGGCCTTGCTGCACTGCCTTCCCTCCACACTGCATTTCTGTCTCTTCCTTTCGTCTTTCCATCTCTGAACCTCTGGGGTGGCAAACTATTAGTGAGGCAACTGGGAGAGGGACAAATCTCTCTGGAAAAGGAGGGAGATGTTCCAAGGGGGAGGAAAGGACAGGGGTGACAGGACAAGCAGTGGCAGTGCCCTGTGGGACAGGGATCCAGGGAAGCAGGCTACCAGCTGCTGCAGGAGAAGGCTTTGCCATGTCTCCTTTGAGATTTCAGAGCATTTCTTATCGTGATGGAAATGGGGACAGCAGGAGCAAGGCAGAGCTGTGCCCTTTCCCCTTCCTGGCTGCTGTATCTCCTGGAGTACCCAGCCCAGCTTGCTGGCCAACATAAAGATCACACACTTCTGTAAGTCACTGACTTCCCTTGTTAATGCAGGTCATTGCTTCACTACACATACCTCAATCACAAGGTGCAAAATCTATATGTGGTAGGCTTAACATCCTGTCTCTGAAATGCTGTTGGCTTCACCTCTCCTCTCCTGGCATAGCTGGATCAATAGCAGGCAAAGCCAAGGTAATTCTATTTCAGACACGCCAGAGATGTGTCTTGTCCAGCTAAGCAAACCTAACCTTTAAGCTGTTTACTCCCCGCTATTTGACTACAGCATCTGCCATTAAAGGAAATCGATATTACTGTTAAGCAGCTTAGTCTCTGTATTTCCATGCAGGAGAGCTAATCCATCTCCTTGTCCACTGGTGTTAAATTTTGGACAGGATATAAACTGAACACAGACGTGAGGTTGCCCTGCTAATAAGCAGCCACTTACACAGCCCCAGGCTCAGTGAATCTTAAGGAAATTTGTTCAACACAGTGGATTTGTATGGGCTGAGGGTGGGCCAGGCAGCTGTAGGAGAGGACACAGTCATTTGGGGTTGTTCAGGCTGGGGATCCCAAACATCATTTCTTGGTCATTTGCACTGAACTATTTCCCTTTTCCTGGCTCGCACCCCTGCTGCCATTAGCTGGCGGCTCCTGACCCTGCTACAAGAGTTGTTCCAGCAGCAAAGAATGGCAGGGAACCTCCTGAGAGCACTCAGAAATCTCCGATTTTCAGATCCACAGCTCCCTGTTTCCTTCCAACAGCTGCAGAGGCTGAAAAGTGTTAGAGGGAACAGAACTAATGTCAAGCAGCATGGAACTCGGAAGACACAGGATTAAACTGTGCTTGTGGAACCAAAACATTTAGAAAAAATATCTTCCCATTATCCTGAAGAATGGAAGATATTTCTTTGTAATTTGGGGAGGATTTGAACACAGCAACAACATTAAAAGCAATTCAACTAGTTTAAAAACAATGCTGTGTGTTTCTTGTTACAAATTAATTCTTGTTTTCTTACAGAAATACTTAATTATTGTACTTTGCTTTAAAAGAACCTTGTTCATAAGTAATCATAGCTGATCTATATGCTGTATTTTACAATCAATATTATCTTTCAATTTACAAAAATACCCTGCTGTTATATCTGTGCTTATAGCAACAGATTCTCTGCAGTAGAATATGTGGTCATGACAAACACATGGCTTAGACAGGATTTTAGTCACATAAATATTTAAATGACTGTTTGGATTCACTTTTAATTCCATGCTCAGGAGGTTTAGCAGCCTGATTTAAGGGCAAAAAGAATCCATATATGTTTTTTCCATTTGTTTCTTTAATGACCATAGGAACACTGATACTATTGTTTAATGTCTCGGTGATAACTGTGGAACTTAAAATCAAATTATGAATAGAATATCAGTGTTAGCATATGTCACTCCTGCACATACATAACCATATCAACCATTTTTAGATGACAATGGAAAAGATCTTTCAAACACCACTTGTTTTGCTCAGGCAGAAAAATCCTACAAAGCATGGAAGAATTTCACTCTGAGTAGTTTGAACTGGAAAAAAAATAAGGCAATATTTTCAAATTGGCAACCTAAGCATGTGCACAAAGATATGCAAAAGTAGTCTGAATTTCCATGGTACCTAACTCAGATTGCCCTCCCTGGCCACTCTGGCTCTTGAGCATCACTGTAAACTCAGCCATTTCCCTCTGGGCCTTTTAGTGTATTTCTTTGCATTCAACATTAATGAACTTGGAGTATTTTGGATTAAGATGAGTTGTAACTTTGGGATTACATTTCATATCCGTCAAATGTGATCTTTCCTACTTTTTAGAGAAAGAAAAAACATACCAGCAGCAGGGTAGAGTAAATGGAAAATATTGTGCACACTGCACTCAAATATGTGTTACTCACATAACTGGTGGTTGCAAACGTTGAGCCCTAATGGTCTGGAACAAACTTTAAGCATTCAGCTGAAATGCAGATATCCACTTTGCTGTTTCCCAACTCCTATCATGTGTTTTCCAGGCTGCTGGCCACATTTCCAACCCACATTTCTCTCACTTATCACATTTTTGCAATGAATGAATGAAATGTTTATATCACAGTCAAGTTGGGCTACTTGTTTTTTGTTTTTTCGGGGTTTTTTTCCAAATAAACGATGATAGAGAATGAAATATCGTTAATGCAATTTATAAAAATAACATATATGCCAATAACAACATTTCTGAGAGCTGGAGCAGTATATAAAAAACCAGCTAGTGGTTCTCTCACATGAAAAGAGGCAGATAAACTCCCAGCCTCAGGCTTGTAATCAGACCCTGACCTCATGCTAGCCAAATATTGCCACCATGTACAGCCTGACTGACTGTAGGACAATTTGGTATCAGTGCAAACACACTTAGAGCAAAGTTTGGAACTGAGGATTTAGGGGAGCAGTGTCATCCTCACCATCGCTGTGCCTGCTGAGTGCTCAGAGCCCCACAGAGCTGTGCCATGGCCAGCCCTGGGCTTCAGACAGGATCCCCACAAGTGCCCACCCTCACCCACTCCCCATCAGGGGATGCTGTCTCAAATAACTGATGCCCAGATGAGGGAACCTGACCAACAGCATGTGAGGAATGCTGCAAACATCCAAAAATTGAGAGTGTTCAGCCTTTAGGATGACAAAAGATCCTTTGAGTAATGAGGAAGTGGAATGTTTGTAAGATTTCTAGTGCAGCCACCCTTCCGTACGAGGATGTAGGATAAGGGAGAGTTTCAGACCTCCAGGTTTAAAATGTACTGACAATTTTTTTTCAAAGAAAACAAGACCAGAAATCCCACAAATTTTAAATATTAGCCAACATTCATACCCCTGAACAAACCCAAGCTGAGTGTGACAGAAGTGGGTCTGCACAAGCAGGGTGGGTACCTGGTTCTGTGCTCACAATGACCAACAGAGGAGACACCGCAATTGGCACAGAGCAAATCATACCAGAGGTCTCTTAGAGACTTTGTCTTTTGACAGTGACACCTGGTTAACAGGACAACAACAGAGAGGTCAGAGAAGTTACCCAGGCTGAAAAATGCATTTCTGCTACAGCATGTCAGCAAATCTGTGTTTTTAGCAGAGTTCTTCAGCCCTACTCAAGTAGTTGCAGTTTGTATCGAGAGACATCTCAGAGTGTTTTTTAAAATGCTATATGATTTCTAAGCTAGGTCCTAAATATAACTTAAAGATTAAAAAGCCAGTTGATATACTCTGCTTTAGGAAGGCTCACAGATATCATATGACATTGTCAAAGTAACTTTTGAATTGCAAGAATTGGTAACTATTCCACAACCTTAGGTCAAGTCCCATCTACAACATGACTCTAGCAAGGAGTTACACAACAGAAACTGAAGTATAAAAAGCAGAAACAACCAGGAGATTCACATTAAAAGTGTAATAAATCCTAGAACGAAACTGCTTGTCAGATGTGTCCACAGTGTGTTTTGCAAGGATGTAGTTAATTTATTTCCATTAACATAAAATTTAGCATTGATTCAGAAGGCCACAACTGAAAGAATTAAGCACACTCCATGCCATCTTTTCCATAGCCAACTAAAACTCTATCTTATTTAATGTACTATACAAATGTTCCTTGCATGACTTTCAATCTTAAGATTCATGTTGTTTTTCTAAAGTTAAAGGCTTTTAAGCATCCATTAAGCTCTCTCAAACCCTTTAAAAAGGAAAGTGCTCCATGTACAGATGTCTAAGCCACATTTTCATTGTTTTTCATGTGACTATGATATAATATGAATATATTATAAACTAAAATTAATGTTCTAGTATTAGCAATTCTTCACAAGTGTGCCTGGCTTTAAAAATCCATTGCATCATTTCTCAGTTTCAATAATTTTTCCTATTCCAAGCCATTGTTAATAAAATAATATACATTACTACTCAACTCTATATATTATGGTGTTCATACAACTTTTTTAATCCCCAGTTATTACAAAGCATCCTTTCATGGCATCAGCTAATATCTATAATTTGGTTAATATTTACTGATGTTTTTTCAAAATGTAAAATTAAACTAACTTTTAAGTAGATTATTATTTACATTCTAATGGAGTACTGACTTTAACTATGAACAGTGAATGGGTGCAGATCACCTTCCCACACAGAGATTTCATTGGAGGTGGGGATTTAAGAGAAAAAGTGCACAACTCATCCTACTTGTGAGAAAAAAACCTGCAGCAAAACTTCAGACAACATTAATTCACTCAATTATTAGGAAGCTGAACCAGGTATCTCCAAGATTTTACAGTGCTTACAGAGGGAGACATGGGGTGGCATTCTGTGTATAAACAACTCAAATGCTCCAGAATTCACCAAGCGTAGTAAAAAAATCTGATACAAAAAAAGAAAGAAAAAAAAAAAGTAGTATTGAAAATCTTTGTCTATTTAAAAACAAAAACCCCAAGCAGACAGAAATTCCCCAGCCTTGAAAATTGCCCAAGGGATTGTTAAACTAATGACTGGCAGGCACAGACCTGCCTGGTAACTTAGATATGTCTAGCCCTATTATTTTATATACCTTTTTTCTTAAAGGAAAATAGTAATTTACAGTGCTTCCTGAACTGGTCATTCAAAATATACATTATCAAAGGGTAAAGTTAAACTGCCCATACAGTGACTTTAAATTGCACCTGCATGACAAACATTATAATCACTGGTGCCTTTGAAGTGAAGAGAAAGTTACTCAGCCTGCAAGTGGAGACGAGTGGGTAACACACAATATAACATTTTAAGCTAAGTATAAAGACCTTTAATAAACAATTCTAGCAGTTTAAATTGCATAATTTGATACTTTTTACAAGGAAAGAGAAGAGAAAAAATATTTTTGGATCTTGCAGAGTTTGGGGTTTTGGCTACAGTAAGTTTCTAGAAATACTGCTGTTGCCTCAAATTTAAGGATTTTTTAACAGCCATAAGTATTCTGCAAGTCTGGAAGATCTGCTTTTCCAAACAGAGGTGCAAGATAATTCTATATACTTAGATTGTGATCCTTGAGACTTCAACAATGAACCACCGAGGCAGGCAAAATACGGAGTTTCTCTGGAAGATATTCCTTTCCTTCCATGCACATCTAAGCAAGGTCTCAGAAATGAAGGTCTGTTGAGCATTGCAGAGAGCAGCCCTGAGCAGAGTGACTGCAGCACACCTGGCACCCAGCACGGGCACGGGGCAAAACCCTTCACAGGCACATTGTCACACTTGGCTCGGCTGCTGGAGAAGCAAAAACACGCAGGCTAAACAAAGGATGCTGAAATGGAGAGAGCACTTCCTTCAGGATCATAAAAGGTGGATAGAGTAAAAATACAAAAATTTATTTTAGAAGGCTGATCATCATTTACTGCCCTAACAGCTCCAGGACATAGACAGGGACATTGTGATACACATCGATAGCGCTCTGAGAGAGAAGAAATTGGCTCTTGATGCTTTGGCTGTTTTATGTGGCAAGCTGATTTGTTTAGAAGTAAACTAACTACATCTGAAAAGGCAAATGATTATTTATTTCATGGGAAATTGAACTGTGTATTTATTTACACGTTTTAAACATGATCAAGTACAGCAGTTTGGCAAGCTTCTACTGAGAATGAAATGCGGAAATATTTTAGCAAATGGTGGTATGTCTCCAGATTAAGTGGGTTTTAAAAATCATTACCATTTTAACGTCTGCAGATTGCACTATTCCTGACACTAATGCACTCATGCCCTGAACAATCTGCATCTAATTTGTGCTGTTATTTATCCGTTACTGCCAAATCTGTGCATTTAGTGGACAAGTCTGAAATTTGCCGTTATAAATCCAAGCAAAGGGCTCAGTGTCATCCTGAACTACACTTCCACTGCCATTTACCTCTTTTATTGACAATAAACAGCATTCAATGCCCAGTCTATGAAAAATCAAGAGAAGCAATTTGGTTTATTGATGATTTTCCTTGTTAACTAAATGTCTGCTTACTAACACTCTTTTGGGACAAATTTATAATACATGGGACAATGTTTATTCCAAGTAGTTCCTATCCATTTTAACAGGCAATTTACATGTGATACCCAACAAGGTAAACACATTCATCTTTCATATCTTGCATAATTAAACACACATAAATCTTTCCCAGGGTTAGAATGATTGTACCTACATACTTCCTTACTTTTCTAGTGGGAATATGGCTTTCTTATATTTACTTTTCTCTTTATTTTGTGTCTTAAGATTGTGAACAAAGAATCAACTGGAAACAAAACAGTTTCTTTGGGGTTTTGGTATTGACCTTGTGGACCCATGAGTGCTGCAATTAAAAGAGAAGGGGGATTTTTGGAAGTAAGGCCAGATTTTTGATCTTCATCCAAGTCCAATATGTCATCACACATGAACAGGAGAGGTTAAAAGGGCAGATTTTTAAGCATTTGACTGTGCAACTGCCACCTGATCTGGATACCACAGTTTTTAGAGTGAACACACAAATTTGGCAACTGTGCACTCAACTGGCTCCTTGCAACTTCGAAAGTTTAACATACATGCTTAAAGTATAAATAGTCAGATGACTAAATTGCTATACTCACATTCATAGCAACCTGAGTTATAGTTGAAATTAATGGTATTTTCCTAAATGAAGCTTAATGAAAACATTTCAATTTTCATGCATAAATGAGACTTGCAATTAGACAAAACCATTTTTGTTTGTTCTACAAACAGATGAGAGGATATAGTGAAAAGATGGGCAAACATTCTCTGATCAAATATAACAGCCATCATCCTTTCTAATTTATCACAACAACTTCGGCATTCTAAGGGTGCTTTCCTCAGACACTTTTAGTGCAATTAAAATTTGTTACAATGAGATCACCTGAAGGCAAAAACTGGTGATGTACCCAGAGAGCATTGTTGAAGAACATTGGTTGGCACATTTATATTTAAAATTGGCTAAAATATTGGGGCAATGCCTTGTAAAACTACAAGCAGCATTGAGATGTTTCTCCAGCCTAAAACTTCAAGCTTGGTGTCTCATCAAAACTCATCCCTGAGCAGCACAACACCTTTAAAACCCATCTCAAGCACATTTTCCATTAATGTAGTTCTGACTCCACAGAAGGAGTGCCAGTTGAGATTAATAAATAAAAAATATTTCTCTTTACCAGTTAATAACTTCCAACATTGAAGCTGTGAAGTCTATCATATGAGTTTTCAGAAGTAATGGGGTTTAATTTTTTTAGGTTTTTTTGCTATAAAAAGGAATAGCTTACTGGAAAATATGAAACCATTTCAGATTTTTTAAAAAATCCCAGTTTTTCTCTCCTGTTGACAGTGCTTAGAAAATGTGGGTTGAGTTGTTTTTGATTGCTGTTTAAATAACAGATTAATTTAATAATCATTGGGATATTGAATAACAACAAATTATGGGGTGGGACAGCCAAACCCTGACCCTAATGACATTCTTATGTTAATTCTTATTTTCTTTTAGGCTCCTGCTTTCTTAATAAAACCTATATTTTTGAAAATCGTTTTTAAACATTGCAATTTATCCCAAAGTAGCATTTATTTTTTTGCTAGTAGGAGATAACTTTACATATAGGGAGTGCATTTTATATGTCTGTATATATTTAGTGTCTGACTCAAAGCCTGCTTAAGTGTATAGGTGTCCATCCATGGACTGAGTTCCCAGAGAGGGCTGAAAACGTGAGCCAACTAATTAACAAAGCGATTAGCAGGCATTCCTTTCTACTGTGTGATTTATTTGAGGATACTTCAATTTAAATCCAAGCACTCACGATTAAATTGGAAATGTTTGTGAATTTTCATTACTGTAGTTGGTGGCTGCCCCCCTTGGCAGCTGAGGTGCCGAGCATTTCTGTGAGATCAGACACAGCACGGCCAGGACAGCGCAAAACTGAGCCTCTGCCTCTCACTCCATGACCTCGCTGACTCTGACTCTGTTAGCAAAAACACAGCGTTTGTGCCCCAAAATGTCTTACCTAAGTAACATTATATGGTTTCAATTAACATCAGTCATCATTTTTACTTCACTGAGAGACTGTTTTTAGTCTCCTTTTCCAGACAAGGGCTCTATGGTAGTGCCTGACCCTGTAGGAACAAAAGTCAGTGACTGGAGTAACTTTTGACACAAACTTGCTTAAAGCAGAGCATTTGCACAACTTTTGTTTGCAAACCTCTTCACAATATACTGACTTTTCCAGTGTCTTTCAAATAGGTTTTTAAGTATTCCACAGGGTGCATAATCAGGCAAATATTTACAAGTACCTTTTTGCATTTGCGATAAATATTTGCAGTCATATATCACAGATTAATCTATAACATAATCCAAGGAGGATACAGAAAATAATCCCCCTGGCTCAAAGTGATGCTGCACAGGTTAAGCACTGGACACAGTGTCAGCTCCAGACTCGCTGTATTAAACATTGAATCTAAATTCTGACTGATCGAGCCCATCATTCTTAAATTACAAATATTAAGCAATACACTTGCTTGTAAAAATATTTATTGGTACTGGGGCCATGAAACAGAAAACTGGGTCAGAAGATGTAGGTCTACAAAGGACTTTGGGTCAAATTCCTTAGCTGTTCTGCGGGAAAGTGTCCTGGGTTATAACAAAAACATTTGGAATCCAATGCAGTCTGCAATCTTAGATGCAATTTGTAGATTGTTAATGACAGTGGGTAAACGGTATAACGAACAACTTTCCCATGAGAATCTAATAGTTCTCCTGGATTATTTCTTTAGGTTTAGCCGTTGCTTGTGGAGAAAAATAATGGGTGCCTTGAGATCAGTTTGCAACTTACAGGGTTTTCTTTTATTTTTTTTTCCACTGTGGAACACAAAATGTTTTTCTATGAAAAAGATCTTAGTGCATTATTTTTGAAATGCTATAATTTTCACTAAACTCAGTTTCCAACTTGGTGCTTTCCAAGTATTCCAGAATTGTATTATTTTTGAAACTTATTTCCTTTGACCTGAAGTTACCTAGGAACACAGGCTAAAATCTGCATTCCTTTGAGAAAACCTAGTCCTGTTAAATTAATCTTCTTTTCATGGAATCATGTCTGCTCGCAACATTTAAACAGAATCACACAACGGTCAGGGTTTGAAGGGACTTTAAAGACCTTCTGGTTCCAGCCCCCCTGCCATGGCAGGGACACCTTCCACCAGACCAGGGTGAAAACCCCATCCAACCTGGCCTTAACACCTCCAGGGATGCAGGATGATTTGCTGCACAGCTTCTCAGTAACCTTCTGTTAAATTATCTCAAAATAAGGCTGCTTAAATTCTACAATGCTGGCACGAAGCACTCACAGCAGTGTAACCTTCATTGTATTTGATATGTCAAGTGGAAAAATCACGGCTTGATTTTGTTGAGTTTGTACTTTTCAGGCAGTGGGACCTATTGTTGCACTTAAAGGGTTCCAGAGCATCAATTTACAAAGCACTCTCATACTTCTATTCCACAAAGCCATATAAAACCAATTATTCATACTAGACATTAGCAATTTCCTTCTACTTAAAAGTTGGTCAGTGGCAAATGAAAAGTGAATATTAGCACTTAAAATTTATCTCCAGTGTACTTCCTCCCATTTCCTGTCTTAAAGTAATGAAAATATCACGGAGAAAATTTAGGATTAAGTCCAGAAGTACACCTATTGACTTCAAAGTGAAGTTTTCACTTTTCTTTGCTAATTGCATATTGATTTAGCCCTGGAAAGGAAGAGTTGTAACAATTTTTGTTTAACTTATAAATTCTTCCTGACATTTATATTGATAGACACATGATTGCTGTAAATACTAATCTCCCTGGCGATGACAACCTCTCAGCATAAAGGAAATCCAATTAAGAGACTTATCAAAGCACAGAAATTTGCATAAACAATACCTATGCAATTCCACAATTAAAGTGTACCAGAACTACAGTCAATATGTCACAGCACACCGGCACCAGATGCAGAGAAAATACATTTTCAGTGTGAAAGAGGAAAGCTAGACTGAAGTCTTGCTCTTCTTTTAGCTCTGTAAGTGACAATTTTACAGCAGCACTGGTAGAACGGACATTGCAGCACAGTCATGTGAGATTTGTTATTATTAACTCAGCTTCCCAGCACTGAAAGTTTGGAGAATAGATTTAATCCTCTCCCACTCTTTCAGACTAACAATTCTAAGAAGGAAACTCTGTTTGGCATTCCAGTAAAACAACCAGATCTCACTGTACCACAAGGGAATTCCTAACCTATCCAGCAGGGTTTCACTCCTGCACAGGAGACTGAACACTTACCTTTTGAATCTAAATCTTACAGACTATGCCCTTAGAATGCTGCCTGCATTTAGGAAAAGAATTAAAACATTCACGACCTGAAATTAACACAAATCTCTGCAGCTTTTACATTTTTTGGTAGAAAATAACAGGCACAGCTTTAATTTAAGAGCATCAAACTTTTAAGCGACCCCTGTAATAGGAGAATTGACACCCTGACAGAGGTCAGCACATAGGATAAAACACAACAGACTCGTACGTTCTTCAACACAGCCTTGAATAATTCAGTTTTATTGCTTTGTCACTAACAGTTGTATTAAAAAAAATTGAAAGGGCTTACTTGGAACAGTCATCGCAAGCAATATTCCCCGTGGTCTCCTTTATAGTGCGCTCGGAAACAAAGGCTGGATATTCAGTGTCACAGGGCTCTAGGGTTTGTTTCAGCCTCTGCGCTATAGGCACAGGAAAAAACATCTTGATGTTAACATGGGAAGAACAGCACACAAAATTGTGAACAACATGAGATGCTGTATTACAGAGCTCGCGGAGAACGGAAATGTTACTCAGCTTCTGCCACCCTGTGAGATTTCCTAGGCAGTGCATAACATTATTTTTCCAATTAAATTAAAAAAAAAAAAAAGAAAAGTTTATCCATGGAATGTAATTTTGCAAGACATCACTGTAAAAGTAGTTATTAATGGTTTAGCCATTGCCAACCTACTTTACATTTCTGCACGAGTTTTTATTCTTTCCCTGTAGATTCAAGCTGGAATTACTGTCATTTTTATCTCAGGGGTGCTGTGCATCACTAACCTTTATTCATAGGAGTTTATATTTATTTGATATGTAAATTGTGGTGTATTTTACTGAAGCCAAAACATATATTTTGTATTTGTATTACAGCTTGGGAACCCTCGGAGGGTTTCATCAGTTAAAATAAATCTGTGGGTGGGAGAGGCAGAAGAGTTACTTTACCCAGTGGCAAAGTTTGTTATCTGCTTCCCAAAATAGTAATAATTAAGACTCCATAACACCTTTAATCTGAAGTCCTAGCAGTGCAAGGAAAAAGAGTCACAATTTCCTTCTTAAAGATTGGGAAACTGAGGTACCAGGAAGCCTTGAGGCTGGTTCAAGGTCAAACTCCAGGATAACAAAAAGCTGGGAACTGCAGGCAGCTCTCCTACTCTCACACTGAAGTATCTGTCAGACAATGTCTCTCCCTCATTCCCTCTCTTTTTCCTCCCCACCCCTTCATTGTTCCCCAACAGCGAGATAAACTTAGCACATCAGCACGAATGTTAACCCTATCTTAAACTAATTGCTAAGTGAGAAAACAAGATGAGGTATGGCAAAAATAGATTACACTAAACAGGCTCTTGGGCTCGACAGATCTTCCACTGGAGATGATCTGTCTCAGAGTGAGTGGTGCATCCACTGAACAGTGCCAGGGGAACGGCCACATCTGCATTTGCAATCACACACCAGCATTTCTGAACTGTTTGCAGTTTTTGTACATAATAAAAAATGTTATTCCACCAAATGCGCTGATCTCAGAAGAAGCACTAAATTTGGTCAGAAAAGTTTTGTTATTTCTGATGTTTTCACTATGGTCTTGACATATTTAATAATTCAGTATTTTTTAGAAAATTGTCTGACTAGCTCTACAGCTCTACTCTTCCCTTTCTCTTCTGTTCTCCTTATCTGTTGTGAAGAATGACTGGAATTTATCACCTGTGTTTTGAGTCCACCCTCACTTGTATCAGCACATGGCTTGTGTAACAAAGAGAATGACAGAGATCCATTGGTCTCAGATTTCCGGCACCTTGCTAGAGTCCAGAAGATGATGGGGCTGTCCAAGGTTTAGGGTTTCTTGTCTCTCATTCAAAAATGTGATTGAGATTACAAGATCTTGTACAGAAATATTTGCCATAGCAGGGTAAATGGGCAGGTGTGTGTGGACCCTCCAGCATGTTCAGAGT
This sequence comes from Pardalotus punctatus, assembly GCA_013400915.1. Taxonomy (NCBI): domain Eukaryota; kingdom Metazoa; phylum Chordata; class Aves; order Passeriformes; family Pardalotidae; genus Pardalotus; species Pardalotus punctatus. Next base: position 428,706 of record VZTX01010347.1, on the reverse strand, counting down.
ATTTCATATTCTATTAATGTCACAATTCAAATGGGAAGCAATTTCCCTGCTGGATGAACTGATCTTTTTTTCTGAGTTTTGTTAAGTGTGGTTAAACAAAAATGTGCAAGTTTATTAATTTTAATTTCACTAAGTGCAGTCATAAATATTACAACTCTTAGTGGTAAAATAGCATCTACAGAAGAATATACCTAAGAATGTACTTTTCTCTACTTCTCTCTTAAGAAATATCTCCTGCGTTTGCTCCCTAAAAGATGCTGGCTCCAAAGCAAATCCCTTGCTACCTAACCAAATATGAGCTGGGCAAGAACTACCACAAAAGATAAGACATTCCAATGAGCATGATGAGGGGGTGTTTCTCATATAATAATCTCCATAATACTCTTAACTCATCAAAGAAATGGAGCAAGTGACTTGTGTAATTAAAACTTCACTGTCAATGAAAACATGAGTGGAAATTCTTCAATCATGCTTGTCCATCAAAGTGCTGCACTGATAGGTTTGTTTCCAAGAAAAGGAAGTTTACAGAGTATTATTTCCTCTTCTGTAGTTAGTGCATGCTTAAAATACAAATCAGACATTCCTTTTTCATGAGATGAAGAGAGATGCTGTGTTTGAAAGATATTTTCTCTAACATATAATGCAAGTGGCATTGCGTGTTTCATGTCTTGATATATTAAGGCATATTTGTACAGTATACTTGAAAAAAAAATTCTTTATTTCCTAGACCGGCTGCTTTGGCTGCTCTGCAAACAGCAAGGACTCAGACCGGCACACCTGCCCTTCCTCGAAGAACACTTCTGCATTTTCGGGGTCTAGCAGAACAAACCCGACCGTCCCTCTCAGCCTCAGAGACTTTTCATGCTCAGGGCGATCACTGGACCGTCGGTCCTGGTTTTTAGGAGCCCGACTGATGCCCTCAGCCCTTCAGACAAGGCGTTGTTTTGGCATGGAGACAGCGCAGTCCCCAGGCAATGCAAATATCAACTGAAGCCTAAACCAGCAATTTTATCCCCTGCTTTGCTAAGGAATATGCAAATGTGAGGCTGAAGAATTCAGTTTAAATCCTTACACAGTCAATGACACACGGCACAATTTGCCTATTAAATTGTCACTTGAAGAGCACTGCTCTTGTAAAACCACACTTTACTTTTGAGCAACACTTCTGAAAAAGTCCTAAAAAGTCTGCTAAAATATAAACAGACAGCTTACACTGAAAACTTCTCATTCTTAGTGGAACTATTAAAAATTTCTATTATTTCAAATGAAGCTTCCACAACAAAAAAAAAAATTATTTTGAGTAAATTGAACTTTAATTCATTTAAATCTCAATTTTGAATGGAATGATAAAACAAAATCAGGTTTTAATCAGCCTTGTTTGGCATAAAATCTATCGTAAGCTTTAAAAATGATTTCTGTATGAAATTATATTGAGATGGTCATATTTCTGTACACTTTTTTTGAATTGGCATTTTCCAGCACAATAATCCCACTACATTTTATAGCAGCTCTAGAAAAAACAAAATTGTACAACAGAAAAAGATCAGTGTAATTGCTTTGTTCCCAAAGATTGTTTTGGAATGAAGGGAAGTGTTTTTTTAAAAACATATTTGATAATTATCTACTATTTTAACTTTTCCAATTTAGTAGTGTACGGTGTTCCTAGAGTGCACACAAGCATTTTGTGGTTATTCATAGAAGATCTTAATTCTCCTGTGTTTTAGGAAACATTAACAAAGAAAAAGATGCTTACATGGGAGGAAAACAATTATCAGATGTTTATTATTTAATCTAAAACAGTGCACAGGCATCTGAATTTCAAAAGCCCAATTTACTCTAGACATTTCTGCCATTATGCCAGGAAAAAAAAATCACTCTTACCTTTAGCTGTTAGATCAGAGTGCCACCAACTGCATAGATTGAATTCCACAAGGAACCTAGGGAAATTATTAGAGTTTTCATATCACCCCACAGAATGTTTTCAAAACACAAAACTGGCAGTAGCTTGATAACGTTAATCCTATTTTAAATAAAAGGTAACATAGAACTGAAATTCAAGTTACTGGCATAACTCCGGGATTAGAAACTACTGCTATTCTTATATTTTTACTGTTGTTTTTTTTTTTTTTAATTTCTGAACACTTATCCTGAAATTAACCCCATCAATAAATCATGGATTTACCTATTTTTAATTTAAAATATTGATTGTATCTATAGTGTCTGTTAAAATTCTCTATTTTTGCTGTTGAACATTATCCCTTCATTATGTGGGAATTTTGACTAGTAAAATGCCATGGGATTATAGCTGTCCTGGCTATGCTACAGGAGTACACATAAAATACCTTCTTTTATTAATTCTCAAACTGAAATAATAAAACAATTTCATTCCTAAGAGCAGAACAGATTAACCACTGTCTAATCAACTCTAACTAAATTGTAAAGAACACATTTTCCCACTAAAATCCACCACGATTTACTTGGAATAACAGACTGAAAATTGTCAGCCTATCAGTTGTTGTAAGTGAATGTGAAACCAATATCCAGTTCATCATATACCCATGAATCTACAATACTTATCAATACAGAAAGTTTCTTGACATTTTCAAAGCTGTTATATGTAGCATCAGTCTCATTTTAACCCAACTTCTCTCCCTTCTATTCACTTTGAGAGCTGCATTTCGGATCCATCTCTGCCCTCTGGCACTAGCCATTCTGTTAATTCTTCTTAACTCTAATTCTGAACTATGAAAAAGCTCACACAATTTACAATTAAACATGACTACAAGAAAAAAAAATCAGTTCTATGCCAGTAAAGATAAAATTCACTTAAATCTGCAGCTCTGCTTTCTGATATGAATAAAAATAATAATTCATATAATTTAATAATACAACACATTTTAAGGCATTCCTTCTCCATATGATATTCTTATTTCTTAGGCACCTTCTCTTACAGCTAAGGATCATTATGAATGAACTGGGAATTTTAGAAGAATTAATGAAGATAGAAAATTCAGCAACATCCAGAATACACCTTATCTGGCATGGACTGTAAAGAGTCCATCTTTCAGAATTTTATGAAGTGACAAACAATAGAGTGAGTCAGGGTAACAAGTTTCTCTACTGACAGCAGCCCACCCAAGCAGCATCACAAACAGCCAGTCATGTACCTAAAATTTAACAGTAACCACAAAAAGAAATTCGGGTTGTATATTGTGTTCTGCTAAACAAAGACATGCAGATATAAGTGAAGATCATGAAAAATGCAATAAAAGTGAAACTGCATTTGTACAGCCAAGATTGTCTCAGATTTTAACAATTTAATATTGGAAAGAAAAAAATTGACAGATGTTACTATATTCTAAATCATGTGCTAAAAGCAGCACAATGCATGTAAAATGCAAAACATACAAATATTAATATTCAAAAGTACAAATATTAATATTCAAAAGTACAAATATTCAGTACCTCATAGAAATATTCATTAAGTTCTTGATAAAAATCTACTTACAAGACAACTTCAGTCATAATCCACTTTACTGCAGCAAAGAAGGCATTATAAGGCTGAAGAGAAGCAACTCATTTAATAAAAAAGCAAAAATGCAGCATTTATATCTTAACTGAATTCTTCACGTAAAAACAATGCTATGGATATTCAAATGCATGGGGAGCATGAAAAAAACCTTTTTTTATGAACAATAAATATTATTATACCGATTATTAATATGTATAGTAATTAAATTTCCTTTTTATCATACTTGGTCGTAAACACAGATTATCAGTGGGAAAAGGAAAGTTTTTGCAAATGATTCTTAAATCTTTAACCTCTAGGGGTTCCTATTTCCCAGGCTATTGCTGGAGGAACAGCTTGTAGATAATATGAGCTTTTCTTGGGCTGCAATTCACAGGCTTGCCTCTCTATAATGCAAATCTCTATTCATTACCTCAGCCTCATTAGGCACAGAAGAGCCACTGAAGTCTGAATTTACCTAAATGTTTATCTGTGTCATTTGACAGTCCAGTTATGAGGACTTTAAGTACTTTTTTCCCTCCTCCCTCTGTTTTTCTGGATCATAACAAATATAGCAAATCCTTTGAAAATCCTCTGTTTACAGTACTTCTAATACATTTTGAATATTCCATTTTTGAAAAGAGTATTAATAGGATTAATCTTTTATGGAAGAAAGTCAGGCAGAAAAGTCAGTTTCCAGAAATCTGGAATTTCTCCTCATCTCCCTCATCTCTGTTAGGATGCCCTAGTTGCATAAAATTCTGCAGACTCTTTTAGATATAAACAGAGTATTTTAACACATAGAAGTCACACTGACAGAACCCCTCAGACATCTCAAACCACGCTAAACCACCCCAAAGCAGCACTCACTGAAGCAGTGCTGTTGGCAGGGCAGTAACAGGACATTTAAGATTTTCAGGGGTCACAGATAAAGTTCCTGTGCAGGGCTGAGGACTCACAGACCCAATAAACTCAGTCAGGGCCATGAAAGGCTCCATCCTTAGGATGCTCTGGCACAAACATGAGAGCTGCAAGCATTCCAAATCCAAATAACAGGCTTGCAATGGCCATGAGATATTTGGAAGGATTTTCTTGGATGATTGCATGGAAAGGAGCTGATAAAATGTGCTGTACTTACGTCCAGTAAGCTATGGGCACTGTCGCTACTCTCTTTGTTTGTCCTACACATGGCCTGGTAGTCATAAAGTGTAATTCTACAGGGAAGAACAGAAAACTGCTTGACTAAAAGAAGAAAACACAGTGGAATAAAAATGGTGATATCGAACAGTCTGCTCACAAAGTGGACAGGAAAATAAAAATTGTAATGGGGGCAAGAGAGGGAATGGGATCATTAAAATACAGGTTACATGAAAGAGTATAAGAAATACTGTGAAAACTTGGTAAGGATTTTAGCAGACTACAGAAAAAAGCAAAAGCATAACCGGGAGGGACCGGGGAAGATACACACAGACTGCAACACACAATGGCATAAACAATGTGAGGAGGAGGAAAATACACACCCAACACAATGTTTAAACAATTGGTTCTGGACTAAGATCGGCACATTTAGCCCCAGAAAGTGAAAGAGCCTATGCATTTGAGAGGCTTCTCACAACAGAGCACTCGAACTTCACATATAATTTAACACACGTCTACAGTGCCAGCACCTCGGTGCACAGCTGATTTGTAACATGGCATTGCTTCTGGAGGAGAGAGAGGTGGAATTTCAGTGCAGTGACATTGTATATAATTGAAGCAGGGTGGGTTTACCTTTGCTTCTTTTCATGAAGGCAAAATATTCCAGATACCTGCTATAATCAACTTATGCTAGAAGCCTCCTCAGATGCATAGTAAACAGGGAAATTTACTTATGCTTGCAATTTTACTCATCATTGAAACGCTTCAGAGATCTAAATGTAAAATCCAGAAGTCACAGCTAGTTGATATGGAATTATTGTGATCATTTCTCTAAATCTGTCTGTCCATAGAACAATCAATTAACTATATCCATCCACATAAAAAAAACCCCACATTTAAAATCTATAGCAGAAGTAAATAATCTTTAGCTGATAATTTGCAACAAGTGTAAATATATAAAACTCATTAGTGTTATTTGAACATTTCCATTGGACTTTTGCATCATCAGAGAGACAAAGGAACACAACTGGACAGAGATGGTTAATCGAGTATGAGATGGGACTTCAATGTTTTGCAATGTGTGCCTTGCTTCTAAGTGAAGAGGAAAGGAGAGCACACACAAATTCAGCTACGGAAAGGATGTCCCAGAAGCTGCCAAAACCAGGTCATGAAATGCATTCAGCATCACCATGAGGCATTCTGCACTGCATGCCATGAAACCTTGCAACCTGTACCAATAAAATGTTGTATTCCATTGTGGTAGAAACTAATTTTATTTTTTTTCCGATCTAATTTTGTGACAACAATCATCTCTAAAAGCTTCTTTATCATGTCTATATTTTCTTTCTGGCTTACAGGCAAAATCTCTAATGTATTGGATGTCGCAGCTTCAACTAAACATTTAGCGCATGGTCATACTGCTTACATAATTGTTTTTCTCTTCTATTGAGAACAGAAACGCCTAGGAAGCCATTGTTTTGTGGACTGGCAGAGAGAGGCACATGGGAGACAAACGCATAACTAGAGACCTAAACAAGGTGTGAGTCGAACACTGACCATCCTTGGCAGAATCCCGCCCACAGCCAGATCCGCGCACCCAGATCTGCCAAGACAAACAGAGCAGTACACGGTGTAAGCTGTGCTGCCTCTGTGGCATGCAGTAATACACCACTTCCCCTAGCTTTTTTTGTTCCTTCTTTTTCAGCCTTTAACCCTGCTCAGAATCCAGCCCTTGGAAAGGAATCTCTGGAGCTCAGCCTTTCCAGCCTCAGTTGGCTCAACTATTTTGTTCCTCGGGACCCGAGCACGGTGTTGTTGTGCGCACTTGGACCACCAGTGACGGAGGCAAGAGAGAAATGCAGAGACAAGGGCAGCTTACAGATGTGAACATGCTCTCTGCAGAGCATCAAGAATTTCTAGATGGATGAAAGAATCCCATCCTGCTTCATTTAATATCTAGTGTTACAAGTAGAATAAATTATTTTGTCTGTATTCATGGTAAATGTTCTTTTCAGGATCAAGTTTGGTGAATATTTTGTGTTTGAAAGTGCAATCAGTGTCTCAACTTTCAGTTTCATACAGCAGAACTTCCTGGTCAATCTGTGGACTTCATTATTCTGCTAAGCACTGTTAATAAAATACTATTATAACATTATTATATATGTTTAATATATATGCTACTATACTATTCTATTCTATATACAGAATATATATACACTATTATAATGTCACATGAATGATCTATTATAATTTGAACTTAATTTTAAATATTGATAAAAGCCTTTACCCCCTCAGTATTTGTACTTGTATTACATTTCTTATGTAATAATTGCATTCTAATAGATTCAATAGTTTCTTTAAATGCTCAAAGATAAAAATGTATTAAAAGACTGAAATATGTACTCACACAAATTATCAGAAATATAATTAATATTCCACCCCAACATACTAAGTTATATTTTTTGTAGATTGTCTTATTTTATTGTAGGGAGTATACAGCAATCTAAGATTGTATTATGATTAAGAGAAACAATAAATGTTTGCAGTTAAAACACCCTTCATTTAACAGGGAAAAGAAATACTAAACTATGGAATGATGGCAGAAGGGAAGAGTTTTAACAAACAACCTCAAAATCACATGGAACACTGCAGAACTCTTATTTGGAAAGGCTTGAATATCATCCTTAGAAAGGTACAGAGCGGACAAATTTTTGAACAATAGTCTGGTACGGGTTTTGGGTTTAGAACAATATATTGCCATCTCAGTAACTTTCAAAGAGGGCAGCTCAACACCTAGCTCAAATTTTATAAAGATGATTCAAAGAATTATAACACAGGGTGTGCAAAATATATCAGTGAAAGCATTTACTGCAAAATGATCTTAAAAGACCTGATTGCTACAACCAAATAGGAATTTTGTAACACACTTCAAAGATCAGTGGATGAAGCTGATAACCACACTGAAACCTGAACACTGCAATGCAATGAACCAATTTTTTTTTTTTCTCTGTCATTATGAATGGTGTTATATGGGTTCCAAGGCATTCACAATTTCAAATCCAGCTGTTTTGGTTCTATTCTTATAAATGCAATAGGAAAGCAAAGGCACTAGAGCATTTGTAGCCAAAGCAGTGGCCCAAGACACTGCAGTGCTTCTGTGCTCAGATATCATTTCCAGAGTGTTGTTTTATTGCTTAAGTCCTTCTGAGATTTTAGGAAACAGGCTTTCTTTTCACTCAGAAAGACTTAACTCAGTATTGCAGAAGAAAGGCTTCCAGATCAGCCTTTCTGGAGCGATTGCATTCCGGCTTTAGGCAGCAGTTTGCAGCTGAGTGTCTCCAGTCGGACGGGGCACATCCAGGGAACTCAACTTCCTCAGCCCACCGAGATGCCCAAGTCCATGCTCTGTATTCACAGCACCTCCCAGGGGAGCTCTGCCCTTGCTACAGATGACATTTCTGAGACTTTCTGAGACCACCAAGCTTTCAACTTTTACACCTGAGGTCCACAGAGCAATTGTGTTCAGCATCAGCTGTAGGGCAAACTCTATGAGCAATCGCCTTAAACTGACGGAAAATAACTTAGCACCACCAAAATGTGCATTGTCAGTTTATGTAACTTCAGGGGCCAAACACATCTCAGTGAAAACCCTTTTATTGTCAATTTCCTGATACAGTAAATTCCACTCTTCTACTTTGCAATGTACTTACAATTGAGTACGAATCTGGTTCAAGAAAATTAAACTTCCAAGACCTACCAGCAGCACAGGATATATTGGCAGATGTAGTCTATTGCTTTCAGCCAGGTTTTCATCACACCCTTGGATTTCAACTTAGTAGAGTAAAATACCATCACTGAAAATTGTAGCAGTTGAAAGATCTTCAACGCATAAAATTTCAAATGTTTTGTCACCCGCTCAAGATTTGGTGGTTTTCAAATAATGTGCAGGAATAATAAGCTTTCCACCATAGAAATAAATGTCAAGACTATAGGAAGAGAAGAAATGCTCTAAAGAGCTGAGCAAAGGAAGACAATAGCACAGAAATCCCAGTTAGTGACACTATGCTTTCCTCAGTAGTCTGTGTAAAAATCAGTGGTGGCCACAGCTGGCTTGGGGTGGAAAGGTGTCCATGAACTCAGGCATGGGATGTACAGCTGAATTCTCACAAGGAGGGGAAAGAGGGACAGCAGTGAATGGCGTGGGGAGCAAAGGAGTTTATGGATCTAGAGAGGTTCCTGTGGGGAGGCAGCAGGACACGGTAGAAACCCCAGACTGCTGCTGCTCTGGCCCCACACCTGCACTGACAGATAGATTATTACTGTCCAGAAGCTGCCAGGATAATACCATTCACCAAAATCAATGGAAAGAATAAAAATAAATTACGGCATTATGACAAAACAAACTTGTCATCACATATCTTTGCTTTTTTATTGCTCAGCTGTTCCCAATTGCCAAGGTTCTCAAGGAATTACATGTATAAAAAGTAAAACTCAACCTGTATTTACAGAATATGGAAGGAGAACTCATTTATGTAGCACACATGCCTGTGTTTCTCCTTAAGTTATAAACTGATTCTGTATGTTAATACAGTGAATTAAAGTTAATATTTACAGAGACATAAACTCTAAAAATCCTCAAAACTCAGACTTCAGACATTAATTTTAGATATCACATGAACAAAATATGAGCAGAAAACATGCCCCACTGCAATACGGAAGTTTCAGTATGCAGGTACCAGATGTACATCTGGTAAATTCCAAAAAAAAATCATAAATCTTGTTGGTAATGACAATTTGTCCAATACCAAGACCAATAACTGCAATTTGGAATGTTCCTTCAGTCTATCACTGACCTTCTCCAAAGCATACATTTACAATTTGCCCAATTAATAAGCAGCCAAATCCATGGCTGTGAAAATCCACCTGAAAACAAACACAAATTTTAAATGTGTCCATTTAGCACAATAAAAAAAAAAAATTAAAAAAATTAAAAAGTATCTTAATAAAATGCTTAAATAAGAAAGACTGGCCAATATAGAAAAATATCCTTCATTTGGAGGCTGTGCTGCCTCAGTGAAAACTGTGTCCTGTTGCTGAGCAACTATTTACTGATCTTGTGGTTTTGCTTTAAGAATATTCTGCTCCTTGGAAGCAGCTTAGCAATTAGTGATTTTCTTGTTACACTCTTATAACCTTGCTGGCTTTGCTAACAAAGCAATTCAATACAGAGAGATGAAAGTCTGCCTCTCTGTGCATGTGGAGGGCACAGGTGAAGGATCTGCACTGCAGGAAAAATTGAGAAACAAGAGAAGCTCTCAGAGCAACAAGAACTTGGTAGAGCACCCTGAAAGGTGGATTTCAGGGGTGTGCCACTGCAGCCATACATCCTGAAAATATATCAAACACCAACACTGCTAAACACCAAAATTACAAAATTACTGAATACCAAATAGCAATGCATGGATTCTTCTGTGCAAGAGGATGCCTGGTGGAAAGAGAACTGTAAGAGGAAATGATGCTACTTCCATATTTGTCATATAGAATTGCGCAGTTTTCCTCCTACTGGAAAGGGTGAAAGTGTTTTGAAGTCAAGAAATGTTTCATTTTCTTTTACAGATTTACTATGTTTATTTCTTTAGGGATCTCATTGCTTTGATAGCCCTTAATTTTCCTGATGTTAGTGTTGGTTTTTTAGATTTTCATGGTTTGAGCGGTTGAATTTTTTTTCAGTGTTTTTATATAAACAAAGTGCTGAGAAAACCATAAAGAAACTTTTCTAAGTCATGTGAAGCAGATACTTTTCCATAAGCACATCCTAATTTATTTAATAATACATTTAAATCATATTTAAATTATTTAACTGTGTGCAATACTTAAGTTATAAGATAAACATAATTTTGCTAAATGAAATCATAGAGTATGTCACGTTGCAGTGCAGGCACTGATATAATTTTTCTCCCTAATTATAAACCCCATAAACTAAGAAAATATACATACATACGTATGCACACATTATTCAAAAGAAGTACTGAGTTTGAAGAAATTGAGGAGGGAAGGAGGTATTTAAGTTCACTTTAAAAAATAAACAGCGAACACAAAAATTGAATTTCATCCTGCTGCAGGTTGAAAAGAAATATGGTCAGCAGCAAACAACCCTCTTTTGTCTCGCACTTCCATCTCAATCCTACAAAGCACTTCTATATCACTCCAAAGTAGTGGCATTTGGGAGAACAGACAAAGGGTTGTTTCATTCCTTTTGTGGATGCAGAGCCCCAAAGCTGGCAGGAACCATGCGGTGGGAGCACAGATTGGCACTGCCACTCGGATCATGGGTGCCGAAGGAAGAGGGCACTCCCAGCCCCACGGCTACAAGAGCTGCCAGCAAACTCTTCTGCAGGGAAGATCAGGCACCACAGAACCCTCTAAACTCACCCAAAAGGGAGCACAACCACCTCAAACAGGGCAGGCTATAAAATTCACCTGCTGGACAGTACTTGCCATGGGAGAAGCAAACTGCAAGAAAAGATGGCTCCGGATTTTATGGCCAAGAAATGCAATGAACAGAGCTCGCTCTCTGCTTTTGTCTCCATGGTAAGAGCAGCAATGACAAATAGAATGTATAATGGATGCAATGTTCATATTGTGCTCTCAGGGAAATGGTGCTGGTGACAGATCTTGCCACTGCAGCAAGCACGCTTTTTTCTTTTCTTCTTATTTCATAGAAATAAATTTTGGAAAAGCAATACACAGCCTCCACCCAGACAAATTAATAATCTTAAAAATATGGTAAATGCATCTGTTTTTCATGAGAACCACCAAAGATTTCTTCTTCATATCGCTGGGATAACTTATTGAAAGGTCTCATCTAGCACAGCTCAAAGACAGTTTGGGGTTTTTTTTGCTGCTGCTATCTGCTGTACAGCAAGTTGGTCACTTAGTGCAATTACTCCAATTCCCTCCCATTTTTAACTGATTGGCAATGATCAATTTATTATGTTTGAATAATCGGCTCATCGTGTTTATGTTTTTCTCAGTTGCTCTGAGCTATGGCTTCATTCTCTGTAATAATGAAGTCCAAGATCAGCAAAATCCCGGTCTAAGCCCCACTCCAAAGAGCCACCCACGGCATTTTAGATGGAGCTCTCAAGCCCTGCCTGTTTTCTCAGTGGTGGTGCTCACCACCAGTAATCACTGAGCAGATGTTCTGTTTGAAATGCTTTGCTGGGCAGGACAAAACAAATTGGGACAAATTAAAGCATTATCCCTTAGCTTTGACTGTATGTTTTCCTTTGCATTAAATAAAATGCTTCATCTCTTGTATAAACAGATTTTCCACTGTCAAACCCAGTCTATAAACAGGTATTACTTCACTTCCTTATACAGCATATGCTAAAAATGTGATGCTAAACACAAATAAGTTGCCACCCTAAGAAAACTAGGATTGGGGATGATTCCATGAGTGTTAGATCCTCACATTTCAGGTCAGTCCCTTCCTGGGAGCGCTATTCAGCTGTCATGCACAGAGGCAGCACAGAAAGCTTTCTGCCTTTAAGAGACCTGGTTTACCAAGCAAGCCCTCAAGCCAGAGAGCCTCTGTACACACCCTCACAGGTAATAACTAAACTCAGTATTGATGGTATCAGTGATATGTCCTTTTTCTCATACTAGAAATGCACAGGAAAAGTATAAAATATATTATCAGCCCTTTTCTTGTGCTGTAGGAGGACAAAGGGGTACAGAACAGTTCTTAGACCATGTGCAGACCATGAAGACTCCAGTGGCGAGTTACAGGTTAAAGGGAAAAGCTTTTTCTTAATTCCTCACAATGCATAATTTATTTCAAAGGACAACACACAAAATCACTGTTAGTTTTTAATGTCATCATGATAGTAAGACCAGGTCAATGGTCACAACCACGTTCAAAGGTAAGTTAGCAGGTGAATGAAGATGGATTACTGGCAGAACACACCAGCCCTTCAACTGCAGGGCATTTTGCACTAGCTTGAGCAATCTCCAACTTTTTACAGGTCAAAATGATAATGTGGCATCAATGATTTTCTTTAGAGATGTTTAAAACTGCTCAGGAGTGGATATGGCTCAATCCCTTTTCCACCTGAGCCCAGTGGGAAGAGGAGGGACAAAGTTTCAGCATTGTAGTCAAATAAACTTTTAATATGAAGCTCACTGTAGGCTGACTCCAGTACTCTCAATATTTGATGTGCATGGCATCAAGTCACACTCGGATCATACAGAAAAAAGCTATAGAGGAGAATCCAGCCAGACTGCCAGCCCTGGCTTTCTTTTATATGACTTCGGGTATTTTTGTTAAAGCATTTTTTAACAGAATAAAAGTTAATTCTTACCTCTTAAAAGAGCCCATTGTTAGTAATTTGTTCATCACAGCCCCTTCAACCTCCCCGAAAAAGTAACCAGTCTGTAAGGGGAAAATGCAGGGAATTAACAGAAGTGTAGATAAATGCAAAACAACACTGGATGCAATTTAAACAGGCATATTATAGGATCTGACAAGAGTGGCTTTGACAGTTGCATAGACAGGTTTTCAGGACTGCAGCTACATAAAATCTGAAGAGGACTTCCCAGTCAGGGAAAATTGTTGGGATTATATTATTACCCCTGAGCAGATGTGAGAGCTTAAACAATATATCGAGGTATATTATATAATGTCTAATATCAGAAATAAAAGCCATCCAAACCAAAAGCTTGCAAAGAAAACACACTAATCTGATCTCAAATTCTTGTGATTAAAATGTTACTCAAAAAAGATATAAACAGGTTGTGAGAGGATTTCATAAACAGTCATTAAAAAACGTTGTTTATAATTCCTGCATGACCTGTTTAAGGAGCTGGAACAGTACATTTCATCAATCCTATAAATTTTAACTCCATTCAGAGTCATTTCATACTTAAAACCACTCAGCCTGATGAATTACTCATTTTGTCCCTATTCAGTACTTGTGGACTAATAAAAATAAATCTCTGTTGAGAAAACAAACACTCGTGTCATGAATTTGGTACGTAGGGTGGAAGTGGCTCCGTCATCTGCAGCCATTCATGTGACAGTGGAAAATCTTGCATGTACAGCATTTTCCTACCTTGGGAAGACCTGTTTTATTTTAGAGGCTCAGCTCCCAGAGGGATTGGATATTTCTCTTCATTGTTTAAAGGGAGAAATCCCACAATTTATGAGGGGGAAAGGGCACTACACTCTCAAATTGCAGGGATTCCATAGGTTTTGTACGAACTAAACCCCAATTCCATTACAAGGAACTTAGCTGACCTCAAGTATGCACCTGGGAGTTTGCAGACAGAAAAGTTACAGCCCCAGCTAAAAAAAGGCATTCCTCCACCTAAAAGGCAAGTATTGCCTTTTTTAAATTTTTTTTTTTCTTTTAAACTCAGGGGAATCTTGGAACATTTTCCAAAACATATGGGTATGTAAAGTCTCCTAGAAACACAAGGAACATGACTAAAAATACCAGCTCCAAGAGCCCTGGCTGACTGATGAAGAAAGATTACCCTGACTATTGGAGAGGCAGGCAATGTCAAGAAACTCCAAACCATAACTGCCTCATATAACCTTAGACAGCAATAAACCTGATCTATCAAGTTTTGCACCAGTCTTATGAAGACATTTCAGTGACAGTTCCCTCCACTAAAGCTCCCTTTGGAAATCCTTGTTCTCCCCCAAAGCAGTCACACCCAGGTTATCATTATTTTTTTAATACATTAGGATTTAGTTGCAATTCAGAATTACTCTGCCCCACAAACCTGATTCTCGGAGCAGTTCAGGTCATGTTTGGAAAGCCCATAGCAAAACAGGGCTGAAACAACCCCAGACAGGTGAGTATTGATAATTCCCAATCCCACTTCCCTACCCCTTTCCTATCCACAACAGAGTATATATACACCACATATATAAAATAAACATATACTATTGTAAACTTATTTTAGCTTTCTATAAACATAGAGACATCTCTGCTGTCCCTCCTAGATTCATTTAACTGAAAAACCAGGTCAGAACACATTTCTAGCCTAGTTCTGGTGCAACTCTTGTCCAAACTATTACATATTCACAGAAATACATGATGGCTTTTATCAGGTGACTATTACAGGAAACATCTCTTCCTAATAATCATTTGCCATAGCCAGCTATGAACTAGAAAATCACTGACACAAGTCACAGCTGGGCATCTGTAAATAGTAACAACAATAAAAAAATGAGACAAACGTGTTTTAAGCCTATCAAGATTATTCCATAATGAGTGTATTTCTTAGGTAACGGTAAGCATAAAAAATTTAATTCACCTGGGGGCTAAGTATAAGTGTGGCCATTCTTATTCACAACCCTAACACATAAAAACAATTTAACTTCAGACAATCCTGGCATGACTGGGGCACCATCCTAGCGCTTTTCAAACAAATGTTAATGAGAATGGTGGTGGTTCCTTCATAAGGTTTGCAGGATTGAGCAAAACACTCGACAATTCTGTGATAATCATATTTCTTGTCCTCTCTGTTGAGATGCTGAGTGCTTAGTTTTAATCCTTCAATGACTGTAATCCACTTCAGAAAACAAACTCCTCAGCCAAAAGCTCTGTAAAATCTCATTATCTCAAGTTTGAATGTAAAAGCTCTGTGTCCTCCCTTCCTCCCTTCACAACCTTACCATGTGACAAAAATGGCACAGAGAATTTTCTTTTTTTTTTTTTCCTTGCAGTGAAAACCTCTTACAGAAGACAAACACTTCTACATCAAGAAAGGTCTTTAAGAGAACATTTATGAGTTCAAGAACAGCCCCTGCTCCAATGGGAGACAGAAACTGAGCTCCTGTAAGAAACAACTTACATTCTTTGTAGAAGGAATTTTTTAAATTTTATGTTACTAATTCCTTACCATTTTCAGATGGTGACCTATTTTAAAAAAGTAATTAAAATATGTTACATGAGAAGACTCAAGAAAAATCTTACACTTACCTGTTGATAGTCTTCAGATACTAAAATAAATCCATTGTTATCTATTAGGTAACAGTTGATTGTCTGAAAAATAATAAAATACTATTTTAATTTTTGATTTTAGGATACAGCAATAAGTTAATTATATACGTTACTTCTAAGTTTTAAATGGGTAAAAGCTTCAGGCTGTTATAGGGTTTTACAAAAATTCCAAGTGAGTGTCGTCTTGACTTATGGGATATTATCCAACTTAATTTTTATGTATTTTTTTCATGCAAAACAAAACAAAGATGTGCACAGAATAGGAGGATATAAGAGAATTACAAACAAATGTAAAACCCAAATGCCTGTGTTTTTATAATCCATTCTTAAAAGTTTTCCTTATAACAAAGTTTGCAAAGGCACAGAACTTTGGTGTTCCTGATGGCTTCTCCTGTGTTTGGAGAAAAACATCAGCACAATGTCATTACCCTAACGATGTATTAATGAAAACACAGTGTCAGCCTGCAGAACCAACAGGGGACCAGGTAATATTTTTTAATTTGTTCGTTGGGGGATGGGACCAGAAATTTCTGTAAAAGAGGCCCCACAGGTCTCCTAAAGCTTTTCAAATTGTATTTTTAATTGGGAACTGGATTTAGAGGTAGGACTGTGAGCTTTTCGTAGGTCAGACGTCTGAACTGTATAAAACAAGGTAAAGCCAAATCAGTGCTTCCCTCCACACACACATGCACCATTTTAACCTCACAGAATTACTTGCTACGGGCAAAGTTTTAATTACTGCACTTCAGAGTTTAAACATAAGGGCCAACTCAAACCCTGATACAACTCAGTTTCTTGTCAGTATTGCCAAATACCTATCTCAGTGTTAAATCTTTATTGTATTTCTATTGCTGGTCTAAATCAGCAAACATTTTTATCCTCACTTATCAAAATTTCTGTGAAATTTATGTAAAGGGAAAAAATAAGCAGAATGGATTTCAATATAGGAATCCCCCTGTCTTTGTTTTTAATTCAAAACCTTTCCTGCCACAAATGGGCTGTACAGAAAAATGACAAAATATGCTTTCTGCTACATTCTGCACAGCCAGCAAAATCTCTGTGCTGTTTTAGGGAGGAAAGCAGCCTCATGCAGCAGTAGCTGTTCAAGATGTGAAAAGGCAGTCTGATATTTCCAAAGAAGCTTAGATGCGCCTACTTCTCACTCTGGCCATATATTAGTACTGTTCTGTGGGGCAAAGAAGAGGAGAGATTTGCAGAAATGCTGGCTTGAAGTAGATTTTTAAAAAAAAACAAAAGCTGAAATCAGCCAAAAGTTCAGAACAAGAATCATTCCCTAATGCAAATGCAGGATATTCATTCCAACAGGAGAACCCAAGCTACAGACACCCCCAGTGACAGAAAACCTGTCAGAAAGGAAGTCGAACCAACTCATTTTCAACCTTTGATCTGCTGGAAAGCCCAAAGTTGGCAAACGCACCGTGAAAAGCTGATGGTGCTGGCAAAGAACTGAGCAGAACTGATGCACTCAGAAGAGGCAGCTCCTTAACCTCAATGGTGTGTGAAGGATGGAATTTCAGAAGTGGCTCTGACACCACAACACTGCTCTCCCCAAAGTCAACCAGAAACCTCCCACTCACTGTGCGAGGAGAGGAACTGAGTCAACACTGAGATCTTGTGAGGATTCATATTTGCAGTGCTCACGCATGAAAGATTAATCTAAAGATACTGCTTTAGAAACAATATTTCTCCATAGTATAGAAACTAAATAAAAGAAGTCATGCTGGACAAGAAAAAGTGGAGGTTTAATTTCATAGTTTATGGCTTATGTGCTGCTGGGAAAACACTGGCTCGATTCAAAACTTACTGGCCACATCTCAAATCTCTAGGATTTAGTCCTTCACTAGCACTGTTCAGAACTTTAAAAGATACTAAGTTTTTAGTAGTGTTATTGGAAGCAGGAATAATGCAATAAATGGAATCTCTATCTTTTTTGTGGAATGCGAAGATAAGAGGGTTTCTATTTCAATCCAGTTTAGAAATATTAATTAGGAAAAAAAAATTCATTCAGGACCATTCATTCACCACTTGCCAGCAAGATAAATAACTTTCAGCATTCATCACTGTGTTAAAGAAACAGCTTGTAATTTAACTTTAGCTCTGACAAAGGGCAGCAGGGTGCCTTTACTCATTATCAGCAAATCTCAAACAGATTTCTGATACAAGATTAATGCGTGGCATAATAGCATTTGCATAGACTGGAGCTGTAGGAAAGAGGTTTAATTCACAATGCTTCACAGGTATTGGAAGTGAAATATGCTCAGCTTTGCCCAAAGGTTCAAGTTCAGTGAATTTCAGATTTCAAGGGGAACATTCCATAGGTGGAGAGTCCCTGAGCTTGTAAAACCGTAGGCATGAAGTCCAGAATAAACACAGCAAGAATGTTAACTGAGGTCTGAGAACACATCTGAATTACAGCAACTTTGATCCAGTTCAAGTCCTCGATGTATTTTTCACAGCTCCAGTATACAATAACAGTAATGGAATGTAATATGGGTTAAGAAACCAAAAATGAAAAAGAAAGAAAACAGAATGTTAAAATAAAATGTGAGGCATCAGGAAAACAAGAATGAATGAGCAATCTAAAGTTCTCAAGAAAAAAGAAAAAGTATTTATAGTTAATACGTTGTCTGCGTTTTAGGACCAAAGGTATCACACACTCATCAATTAAGTCCCTTTATTTTTAATTAACTATATTTACTATCAATATGTTACTATCAGTAGTAATTTTTGTTGACTATTGTGCCATTCAATTTGCATTAATGTCTTTATGTTTACTTTTAAATGCTTTAATTTATACCATAAATATTGAGCAGACATTTTCTTGCCATTGAGAGAAAATTAACAGACTCACCGGAGGAGCTGCAAGATTTTTTGGAGTCCTATCAATAGTATGTTTTGTCATTAAGAAATAGTCTGGATTCTCTAAATCAGCACAGTTCACACTATTACTAAATTTCTGCATGTTTATATGGTTCCTGCTAACGTCCAGCTGAAAAGACTTTAAACTGCTAGTTTTTGAGTTTTTTTAATTAACAATTAAGTAGTAAACAAATGCCTTAGTACTGCTGCAAATTATTTCCCAGACTGGATTCACAAAGCAGACATTATTGCAACACATTTGAGGCACTAGAGTCAACCTTGTAATTCCATGGGTATCTGTGAGCAGGCATAACAAATATCTCACTATCTAAATAGTGTAATATTTACAAGGTGATTCCAAATTGCACCAAGAGATCGTAATGTACAATGAGATGTTCAGATTAAATTCATCAACTTTATGTTCTACTGCACTAGAGGCAGACATGGGAAAAAAAATCTGTAAAATACTTACTTCATCATCACAACTTATAGCACATCTGCCATCGAGAGATGCACACTAAAGATGATATAAAAAAAAATCAATACAATATTTTCATTTCTGATTTGATGATTACAAAATAAAACATTTTATAAATTCTGTAACAATTTCAACTGCTTTGAACACCACAATCTCCTCCATATTCTAGAATCTTTGAGACCATTCATGGGTGAAAGATGATTTTCTGGTAGGGGTGGGGTCAGGGTTTATTTTCTGTACCAGCACAGTTCCAATTGATTCTCAAACTGGGGATGGCAACTCCTAATCTTTAGAAAGTATTTGATTTTCCTCTTCAGTGAGCACCAATTCTATCCCTGAATGGTTTAGGTAAAGTTTATTGAAGACTATGAATGCCAACCATGATTCAGTAATGCAGTTTATTTACAGAGAAAACCTAAGTGAAAAGTCGTGATTCTGTTATCACTGTTTATACTTTTTCTAAGCGAGAAAAACCAAATGCCAGAAAAGTAACTCTTTACTGGAGCATAAAATTAATATATTTTCTAATTGCTTCCAAAAATATGGGATCATGCAACTGTAGTTCACCACTGAACTCTCCTCTTCTGTAATGACGAACCTGAATGTAAAACCAGAAGAGCAAGCCTTCAAATACATTGTTTATTTACCATAGTTTGCTTGTGACAAAATCATCACTTTCACAATTAAAAAGCTGTTGTGGATTCAGTGACAAAGAAAACTTAAATTTAAAATATACCTGTCTGCTTGCAGTCCAAAATTTCCGCTGGAAAAATTCAAGTTTCATCTGTATACCTACAGCTGGGAAAGACAAAAAAATAAATAAATACATCCAGCATACTTAATGATGATTTGAAATTACTCAGAAAGAAGAAGTCTTATAATGAGAAGAGAAAATAAACCCTAAAAAAACCCCACAACTACGTAAATTGAATAGACCACACAGTCACACTTTAAACCACTTATAGTTTAAACAGAAAGATACTGCTTGTATAATGTGAATACATATGGAAAAAAAAATCATTTAAATTGCATGTCTCCATAATTAACATCAAAGAACCACAAGCTGAACATATTTATGTTCACACCAATTTCATTTATATTTTACCGTTACCAATATAACAGCTGTAGGTAACACACACAACGTGTTTTCTGCTGAAACCCATGAAGATTTGCTGAAACATGAAAATGTTGGTTAACATTTCAAGTGATGATTTGTTTTGAGGTCATTTAATCCATAAATGATCAGTGGAACAAAAGAATAAATATAAATTTGAAGTAATAACATTTGAAATAATTTGAAATAATAAAAATAAAAATATGAAAAAAAAAATGAAGTTAAGGGTATATTATATGCAATTGTCTTAAAGGGAAGTATCTGACAAATATTACTGGGTGTCAATTTTTCAAAAAAGGATATTAATGGTAATGGACTGTCACTCTTGGAAATAATTATTCAAGATGATACTGGTTTAAATTATGTATTTCTCATAATCTCAGGTGGGATTATGAGTTTCCAAATATCAGTGAATTTTTCTTCCAGCCTAGTCTGACATTCCTATCATTGTTTCTATTGAAGACCAATAGAAACAATGCCCTGAGGTTTCCATAAGCTGCAAAGGCAGTTGATTCTTCTGGTTTCACTTGCTTAAACTGAGAGAATTCAAAAAACTTCAGTTCTAAAGCCTTAAAACTGAAGATCTAACTCCTAGTAAATTAACTGCTACAATGTTTTGTTTAAAAACAAAGCCTCAAAAAAAATAGTTGTTTTGGAAAACTGAATAAAATTTCATGTATTCATTCCTCCTCTAGGGTCTACAGCAGGAATCATTTTAAAACGTATTTACATTTAGATTATTGGTACTTGTTTTTGCAAATGCACATGCACTGATGTCATGCATATATTTTATTTTGTGTTAGCAGGTAGGGGAAAGTATGTGAAATGAAATCTGTAATGAACTGATACAATGGGACGTGAAATTACATAAGGAATTTTCTTATCAGAGCAGGTTGTAAATATTTTTCTGCTGTCTGTAACTCATGGCTGTTTTTGCTTCAGAGAGTAAGTAGAGAAATCCTGTTCTCCTTTTGAATAAACACCAGAGCAGACTCACTCCAGCTCCATTTTATTATCTAGGAATTGGTGTTATTAATGAGAAGATGCTCTCTGACAGCACACGTTTTTTTCATCCACTGCTCGCCTTTAGCTCCATTCCTAGCACATCCCACCTGCTTTTTCTGAAACGGAGGCAGAACACATTTTCGGGAACTTTCCACAGGGAAATCACATCCCTTCTGGATGGATACCACCACCCAGAAAACTATTGTTCTTGAAAACTATTAGTGAAAGTTAATGAAAGTATAAAACCAATAATTAAAAAGTTAACACTATTGTTCTCCCCTAATGAGTTATACATATACACAAATTTGGGCAGGATTTTTGACTGGATGAGCTGAGAAGATCCCTCCCACTCTAAATGATCTTATGATTCTGATTTAAGTGTAAATGTTTTGTAGAAAAGTGCTAACTTTTACAGCTCAGAACGTTCCTAGTCAATACGCATTGTAAGATTTCTGTGTCCTGTACAAAACACACCACAGATCAGAATCTGAAACAGTAAAAAGATAATTACAGCAAAGCTCATCTGCAAAAGATTCCATGTGCGTGTTTCACTGAGCTGCACAATGGAATGCTGCAGCATAACAACAATTGAAATACTGGGATTCATTTCTGTGAAATGCACAGAGCCTCCCTCTTCATGAGGATGAGAAGAGGCAGCCGCAGGTTTGGTTTCACAGTGCCAGCTCGAACATTTTGATGCTTCCTTGGACAGACTGTGAGGGAAAAGAAAAGATAGTGAGGAATATTGGGCTTGCTCCCACAGTTTCAGCAGTGGTGTAATTTGTGCAGAAACTGAAGGTCCGGGCATTATCAATGTAGTTACTGCTTGCCTTAAAAAAAAAACAAAACAGTTTATTTATTTCTCTACCTAACTTTGAAAAGAGCGGTATGGTCAAGGCAGTACAACATTAACAACAGCAACATTGTAACATATTCCTCTTGTGAAGTAATTAATCAATTAGAGTTTTGAAATCCTTTTACTTGGAATTAAATAACGAATGAGTACATGAAGTCAGCTCAATGATGGCTGGACTTGATTTACAGTCGGGCTCGATGATCTGAAGGGTCTTTTCCCATCTAAATGATTCTTGATCTGTAGCTGTGCTTGCAGGGTGGGAGGAGAGAACACATCTTATAAACATGGGGCAGTGAAAGCAGCATTAGGCAGTTATTTTTGAGAGGTGCATCTTAAAATGAGATTTTAATCTCACAGTTTTGTCTTCTTTACAAATTGTTCCTTGCACAGGAACTTCCCTGTCACAGAATGAGTAGCTTCTAAATATTCTATATCCTACATTATATGCACTAAATGAAAATTACTAATCGTTCCTAAATTCAGCTAAAAATTATTTTAATGCCTCTAGATTTGAAAGAATTAACAGTGTTAATGTATAGGAAAATTTTTTTTTTTCAACCCCTCACGTGATACTAAAACACTTCTGCAGGCTTTTCCCTCCTGAGCTTTTCAATAACTTTGTGACTAGAAGATGACATTTTTTTTGTTTGGTCATTTAATGCCACAAAAGCTATTCAAATATACTTCAAAAGGTTTTAGAGCCAATACATTCTCCTGAGAAATCCCTAATCCTTCAGCACATGAGAACTTCAGAATAAAATATCTGTGCTCCAAGCCACCCAATATTTAAATCTATGTTTTACAAACTGGCTACACGTGGGGGAAAAAGGAAACAAGCAAACTTCAAAATTGTATCTCCCATGTCACTAATTCCTAGTTTAGCCTCCTGGGTATAACAGCTACCAGAGATTTGGATTAAAAAGCTGTAATTGCACTGATTTTTCTCTAAATATTGTTCAGGAAGGTACCTAGATAACTGCCACAAATAACAAAAACTCTAACTGACCTTTGTGTGGAATACACAATTTATAGCATAAAGTATTCTTCCACATTTGCAGGCTTGGTTCAACCAAAGCGGCCAAAGGATAAAAATTGTTTTCCTTCAGCCAGGAAAAAATGAGTTTTGTGTCCACTGCTGCCTTTTTCTCTAATGTCACAGAGGAGGGTGGGCTGGAACTGCAGGAGAACAATTGATGGAGATGATGGAGGGGGATTTCGTGTTATGTAACAAAATGTATCACTTCAAACCAATATTGCAAATCCAATTTTTTGTTTTAACCACATTAGCCAATTTACTTAGGTGATTCAAATAAATACCTTTAATTCTGCCTATGGAAAACAGTTATTAACTCACTGAGATTTCTTCCCTCTGCTTAATGAAGAGGTTGCTATTTTTGTAGCGCAGGCCCTATGAAATAACAGATGGTTGAGAATGACAAAGTTAAATTCTTGGCTCAGTGATAATTATTGTTAAATTAGTAATTTCCTTAGGCATCGATTCCATGGCTGAGGGTAATATTTCACTCCTTTAGTGGGTTGCTTTCAGGATGGAAGTACTGGGAAGTGCTCAAATGCTACATGGCTCAGGGCTGCTTATATCACGGCAAAGATGAAGGAAAACAAATTACTCAGAACAGATCTGGATTGCTTGTGTTCTCCTCAGTCTCCATGGCTAAGCAAATAGACAGAAAGATAAGGAAATCCTTCCTCGACAAATTACTTCTGTGCAAAGAATTAGAATCCTTCTTAGGTTCTAAGTCAAAAGAATAATTTCCTACTTAAAACAAGAGAGGAAAATAGATTAGACTGATTTATTTCAGGCAAGAGAGGAGATGAGACTCCCTATAAACCTGACAAATGGATTCCAAATACACAATTATAGGAAAAAGTAGTAAAAGCTGAAGGGATTTCCATTCTCTGAAATACCTATACACTATTACACTGTATATAAGCACTAGATCAGAAAGGCTACAAAAATATCTTAAGGTCTCCATTCCTTTTTCCCACAGAATACAGTAGAGATTAATACTCTTTCTCATACATAAAAATGTCTAAAATCTTGAGGATATTTTGGCCTCCTATTTCCAATGGAATTATCTTAAATGAGGTTTAACTTGGCTTCAAAATTAATGTATAGGAAAACAGACTTTGTGGAATACCCTCAGACTTGTAGCAGGATTATTTTTCAGTCTGTATCACCTTTGTGCATTGAGCTTAGACTCTTTAAGATGCTCTTCTTTCTCCCTATTAGTATTAACTCTGATTATCATCCTTTAAAATATCTAATAACTGCATGTGAGATTTTCCAGAACACACTTAAATACTTCAAAAAAAGTTTATTGTACTCTATTTATACTCTAAATCTGTTTCAGTTCAAAATCTGTCTTCAGTGTTTAGCTCAGGCAAAGGAGACAACACTGACTCTACATCCCAACACACAATCCTGAGAAATAAACACCATAATGTCAAGAACAGCCAGTACAGACAGTGCAAACTATCACCTTGTTTTGGACTCCAAACAATAAGCAAGAAAAAAAGTCTTTTATTATTTGTGGTATCTTACCTTTATCTTTTTGTCATCAAATAAGTGGAATGGTTGCACCTACACAGATATTTTTAAGTCCTATTAAATTATCAGTTTGTTACAGGAGACAGCTTGTGCACATCATAAGATTCAGCAACACAAAGACTACTTCCTTCATCAGAGCCATTGTGATGCAGTGTGTAAATGAGTGAATTCTCCCTGAATGGGCAGAGGAAAGTTCAAGTTCTGCCCCTTTATTCCTGATCCTCAAACCTGCCATTTTCTTCCTGATTTTTAGAATTCGTGGTGGAAGTTGCTGTGTGCATGGGAACTCCCAAGACAGAGGGAAGGCAGTGGCAGCTGGTGTTTCCTGGAGGCCAAGCTCGAGCAGAAAGGGAGGAGATATTGGGATTTTGATGTGAGGCCAGGCTGAAAGGGGAGCAGGATGATGATTGCTGCAAGGCCAAGGTTCATCCAAACTCAAACCACCAGGGAAAGCTGCAGGGCTTGGTTTGCAGCCAAGCCCTGACAAACCAAACTGTGGAGGGCAGTCTGGGAACATCATCACAAGCCAGACTCCCTCGGACTCCCTGACACACATCTTCCTTCTGGACACTAATGAAGTAGCAGCAGGAGCAGAAGGAAACACAGAAAGGATATAAATTGAGTGAAAACATAAAAAAAATATAGACGCTGGTGACTGAAAGTCCATTGCCTGTTCAGGAGTCTTCAGCGAGGAGCTTGGAGGGAAGCAGGTTATCTGTAAATGATCACTCAGAGGGTTCTCCTCTGTCCCAAAGTTACAGAACAGCAGCGGCTGCGCTGCCAGCACTGGGACAAAGAGCTCCCACAGAAATCTGCTCTTGTGGAGGAGCACAGCTCTAGGGAGGGACTTGAGAACCCATCTGTAACTTAAAAAAAAAACAACAACCAAAACCCCTAAAAGAAACGTCCTGGAAGCGTGGAGGGAGGTAACCACTGGGCATGCAAAATCACACTGAGTGCACCCTGCTGGAAAGATATTTCTCCTTGTTCTGGAGAAATACAAGGAGTTCATTGATAGCATAAAGGAGTGGCTGAGATGGCCCAGGCTGAAGAGGGTGAGGCAAAGCCAAGCCCTGTCTGGTGCCTGGAGCATCCTCCCTGTGACTTTTGGGGAATACCTGACACCTACTGACACCTGGCTCGTTCCAGTACCAAAGGGGAAAAAAAATTAGGAAGAAAGGCCAAAAATAAGAAAGAAAGGAAGAAAAAAAAAGAAGAAAGCTGAGCAGCACATCTTTTAGCCTCAGGAAGCTTCAGCAGCCTGCAGAGAGAAGGGCAAGAACCATCACAGAGGAAACTGTGCTGGTGGAAGTGCTTTTATGAATTCCTATGAGCCTTCAACTTGCTTCCAGCATCTCCTAGCACGGCCACTACTCTGACAAATAATTCTGAATTCCAATGGTATAGGAAGCATGTAAAGACTGAAATCTGACCACAATAATGGTAAAATAATGAAGTAGTGAGAGCATTTTTATAACTCCCTAACCATTTTTTAGTTTTATAGGGTTTTCTTGCTATTCAAGTACAACCCATGACTGAAACGAAAAATAGGAACAGTATGTATTTGTAAGCACTTTTATAAACCTTAAGGGAAGATCCAGGACTTGTCAAGTTCTCAGAAAAAGCTTTACTTTTCACAGCTGAGGTCCTGGTTTAGAGAAGCATAGCCAAAGTACCTTTCCATCTCAGCCAAAAGGCTGTGGTTTCAAGTTGGCAATTAGGGAGCCCTAAGAGGCTCAAAGTCCAGACAAACAGCCAGAAATTAGGATATTTATCTGAACTCTTAGAGACTTTGGCCAAATTCTCTTAGGATCTATAAGACTTTCTGCTTCCACTGGTAACTAAAACATGACACATTCAAGCCTTGATCATATTTTCTTTTCAGACTCGATTATGGCTACTACCTAAGCATTCTAACAAAAAAAAAAAAAAAAAAAACAAACAACAAACATAAAAACACCAAAACTGTTTCTGCATTTCTCAGCCTTGTGAGAAAGGCTGATCTCAGACTTCTATTGCTTCTATCACTATTTCCAAAGTGGTTTCCCCTCCCAAACTGAAATCCTGCCATAGCAGAATGGGTACAAGTTGTCCTACAGCCAGGCGCAGAATACTTTGGACGAGACGTTAAAGATAAATATTATGGCATCCACTGCAAAATGAACTCATGAGCGAGTTCTCTGTCCAGTTTGTCTCCTGACAGTTCGATGTCCCCAGCCACAGACCTGGGGCCCAAGAGACATGGATTCTGCTGGTACCAGTCCTTGCAGGGAGAGGGGACTGGCCAAATCCAACATTTCCCGCCTGCAGAACACCCTGATCACCACCCGCTGCCTCTCGCCTGCTCTCACAGTGGGGATTTGTGTCTCTGAATATTTGAAATCTCATCAGTCAAACCAGACTCAGGACACCAAATGAGGAAACACTGACATTTTGTCAAACCACGTCATTTGGAAGTAAGTCTTGGATGTCTTATTTACTGGGTTATGATAATAATAGTGACCATCTCTACAAACTGTTTGTGCTATACTGCGATTAACAAATTACTTTGAATTACTGAAAATATGAGTCATGTTACTTGAAGTCAAATAATACCTCAGAAAGACCTCATCATGAATAAAAGCCTCCAGCCTTTCAACACCATATCTATCGGATGATTCATATGTCAAATGTTTACTGGAATGCTCCAGAATAGTTCTCATGATTTTATTTTCCTAATATCGCTATTTAGCCGTGTTTTTGCCGTTTAATCACATGCTGGTAATCTATAGTTTTAGGAAAGTATGAAAAAAATTATGTGTCCAAAAAACTCAGCGCACACATTTTTGTGTGCCTGAAATTGAGTAGAACCACACATTCTGCAGCTGCAAGCACAAAGAAAAGAGCACTGGTGGATTTGTAACCCAATTTATGTTTGTGCCTTTACTGAACAATTAAAAAAAAACAGTAATAGCAAAAGATACAGATGTTAAACTTTTCCATGAAGAGTATATTAGCCAAGAGCCTATTTTCTTCATTAGACAAAGATTAAATCACCTCCTTAAAGCCACAAAATACAAACAATATATTGACTAACTTATGACCAAATAGAAAATTAATAAATGTTTTTAATTGATACTTCAAGAAAAAAAAACAAAACAATACAGCAGAAAAGCCTTTAAAAAAATATTGAGACCAATAAAATTAAAAGGCACTGACAGACTTTTAATTTTTCAAAAATAAAATGTCAGCATTGCCTGAGATCTGTTTGCCAAGTTATGGCCATAAGTGAACATTTCTGGGTGAGTTATTAACTTCTGGAAATAGCGTAAGTGCTGACACGACTTTCACAATACAAGCACAAACGGACCATACTTACTTCACGTAAACTGTTATCCAGATGCTTCAACAAGCAGTCTATTACAATTTTTATACTAATGATGAGTAGGATTTAGCTGTCAATGCAGCCTTAAGGCATTTTTTAGAAGTATAAATTGGTAAGTTTTGAGGGAAATCGATATCATGGGCACCAAATGTAATCCTCCTTAATGTAATAGCTTTGAAATAAATCAAGAAGGTTTCTGAAAGGGAGCTGTCTGATTATACATTAAACTAAGGGTTTATCATGCAAAATAGCTTCTCTTTCTACTAAGTTGCACGATAGGTGCAAATTCCGCTGGGGCTTTTCCTGGAAGGAGCTGAGCACTGCTGAGCGCTCACTGGAGCCTGTGAGAGCGAAGGGATGCCCAGCAGAGGACAAGAACACGCAGCCCCTTCCAGAACACAGCTCTGGAGAACACAAAAACCCCTCCAAACTCCGCTCAGAGAAAGGACTTTTGGCAGGACTTTCCAGAGATTGCGCTGCTCTACGGAGACAAACCTATTATTGGCTGGCAAGGAAGGCAAACCTTGCATAGGCTGGGTTTTTACAGTGCTCAGGCCCACACCAAAGGTGGGCTGATCCTGAGGGGCTTTCCAGAAGCGCTTATTTCACACTGCAATCACGAAATGTTGGACGGTCGTTCTGAAGTTTCTAACATATCCCTAGGCATCAAAATCACTTTGAAATACCACTTTCCAAAAGGTAGACGCTTCTAAATGACAAAGGTTCTCCTGGAAATTCTGCTAAAACACATTTATAAAGCATACTTAATTTTCTAACTAAGGCAAATTCAATCAATTCTGTATTTTTCTGCTGTTTTGCAAAAAGAATGCTAGAGCCTTTTCCAGAATTAATAAATCTCAGCACATAGATAACAGATGCAAACATTATCATTATCTTCTCCATTCTCTCACAGTACAGGGCTGATATGCCCTACCTTAAGGGAAAAGCCCTTCTTACTTTTATTTAAAATAAAAGGAAATCAGAACCACACTTTAGAGATGCAGTAAACCATAACAAACTCCAATAAAGTATATTTAAACAGATTTAGTTTATATTCTTGTATCAATTTTTGTATTAAACGCAGCACAAATGGCCACAGATGGCAAAAAGAGAAGGGTCTCACAGATTTTCCTCCTTTATTCTGTTTTAATGTGCAGTTAGAAAGCATCTGTAAGGATGGAAGACTCCGACTCTTGCATGCACAGAGATACTTTTATAATCTTACTTTCATAACTAAGACTATTTTTCATTTAATTCCATTAGTTTAGATTGTAGTACTGATTATGCTCATATCCAAATCAGAATTTTAAGTGAGCTTCCATGGAAACACTATATGTCCATGTTTTCCTTTTAGACAAGGCTATGCCTGTTTAACAAGTTTGCCGAGGACAACATGTTTTGTTTAAGTTACATTTACTGGAGCCAATACTTCCTAATTGCATTACCAGAAGAAACATTTACAGCAATGCTTTTACCACGGGAAACCCTCTATTGTTCAGCCCATCTCTGAAAAACATGAAATATCAGCATTGCCATTGCTTAAAATCTGTTAGCTGCTCTTCTAAATATAAAATTATTTATTTTATAAAATGACAAGATTGTTCATGTTTTATAATACTCATATATAAGGCAATTATCCCATGGAATCTGGACTTGTGTGACACTTCCATCAGAGAACATCTGCCCATGAAGAAGAAGTAGGTTCAGGGTCTGAAACTCTGAAGGCTCAGGGCTGGTCCCAGTCTAAAGATACCCAATAAATAGCAACTAAAATCAAACAGCTACTCTTCTTCAGAGTGATTTCTTTTTTTCCCCACAAGTTTAGCCTAATAAGAACTCCAGAGACCAAAACCTGACAGGTGCCATCATCTGTCCAAAAAGGTGTAAAAAGTTTTGAATCTTTGAGGGGTCTATTTTGCTCACTACTTCATAATATTCAGAACACCAAGAAAGGATGTGCTGTATTCACACTTGCAGTTCAAATCCTGTCTTGATAAAAGGGTGATGCATTTCCCTAAGATTTAAGGAGAAAAACCAGTCCCAAAGTCCTAATTAGGAATATTTAAAGCTGCAAGAGATGTCTTAGCAAGGGTGCTGTGACAGTACAATGAAGAGGACTGGAGAAAAATAGGGACTTTTACTTTCTGAGTTTAAATCTGCACTGTACTATGATGCAACTGAAATGTTGTTCTACATGACTGATTTCACCCAAGCTCCATTCAGACAAAGTATTACAGAAAATCAACCATTAGGTAACTCCTACTTCTTTTTCAAAACTTTTTTCACATTTTCAATGTAATGAAGTCTGCAGAAGTTCTAAAACAGGTATCCCTTAAATCCAAAGCTAGGAGAACAACAAAATGTAAAAGTATGACCAGCTGATGGCATATAGGAAAGTAGAGAGAGCATTTAGCTTCCAAGGAACAGCCTCTACTACAATTGCTTGAAACACAAATGTTCACTGAAATGCCTGTGTTTGACCATTACATCTCCAAATCATTGCAAATTACAGAATGTTCTGTTCTTTCTCCATTCTAACAGGTTTATAGAAAAGAAGCTTGTAGCAGTAACTAATGAAAACCATTTGAGATCTTAATGACACCAAAAAACTCAAGGAATGGAAATTATTATTTCCCTAAAGTAGGCACACGATGCATAACTCCAGCTTCTAAAAGCAGCGAGCCCCCTGCTCCCAAAGAGCACTTTGAGGAGGGAGAAATCAGGAATGCTGTTCCTTGAACTCAACTATTCTAACTCTGCAGGAACTCAGAGATGGAGAGAAAATGGACACTGTCATTTTGAAAAGGGAAAGGGATAAAAAGTCTCAGCCAAAACATGAGTAACCAAGCCCAGCCCTGCCATTATTTTCCAAAATAACAGACTGCAGAAGGAAATAAAAACAAATAAAGACAAAAACACATCCTTTTTGCTGAAGACAGCTACAGCTTTATGGACAGAGAAAGCTCAGCTAGGTTGGTTACTTTTGAGATCCTTTCATAAATTAAAGAATAGTAAAATAGAAGTGCTTTCAGATAAAAAGGCACTGTATTAAATGATAATATGTATTACCTCTATACTTCAGCATCACCCATGTTGACACAGAAGTCAGATATAAACGTGGAAGACAAAAATATGAGATCAACATTTAAATGTTGCCTGAATTTTAGAGCTAATAATCTACTTTTATGCAGTACTTTTAAAAAATTTATTTTATACCAGGCATCTCAATTGTCGTTTTAAATTTGTTATCCTCTCAACTAATGCGTGTGCTTGAAGAAAGTTCATCCTTCAGCTCTTTAAGGGACAGTAAAGTAGAAGCCACAGTTAAAAGCTCAAAGACAACTTTTGGTAGTACAAACACAAACGAGGCATAGCTCAGTGTTCTGACTGTCAGGACTCCATAATTTATACCAATCTTACTGAAACATTTTCCTTCTTACATAGCAGACAGCCTGTCAGCCCCTTGGTGTGATCCTCCCAACAGATGTGTTAAAATTCAGTAAATCATTTTCCTTTTCACCAAATCAAGAAAAGACAATTATGCACCGCATATACTTTATAAATTGTAATCCATACTGAAAAAAATATTCTATTAATGAGAGGAGAAACCACAGAATGAGGATTTTTGGGGATTCTCAGCATGAAAATAGGAAACCAAAACAGACATACAGAAGAACATACAGCCAAAACAGACAAGATAATACAGAACAGGTAGAAAGAGGGAAAGAATAGTGAAAACATGATGTTCCTCAATGATTTCAACCTTTAGTATCCTTGTCACTTGGTTATCCCAGTCATGTTGCTTCAATACTGCTCATATAAGCTGCACACCTACATAAACAGGTTTCTATTAAAGCTTCTTTTGATATTTCAGAGCTACAGATTTGGAGGTTGTTCTTTTTCTTCTTTTTTTTCTTCTTTTTTTTTTCTGTATTTGAATGCCTGTTGTTTAACTCTTGTATACATTTCCTCCCAGGGTATCTGAAATCAGTAATCATCGTCCCAGTGTTTCTCTCCCACATTACACTTTTAGAATCAAGTTCCACGACTTTTAAGAGTTATGTTTACGTCAGAGGGATCAAGAGGTTTAAATTTCAGTACCTATTAAACGAATTTAATTATCCAAACAGTTCCATTTGGATACACTGTTACTGTTTTTCACTAATCTATAACAGATTTTCCATTATTGTAACTCTCATTAATAAAATGCCCTCTGAAGGAGTATTTTCTTTTTATTTTTTAAACAAAAGTTCTCTCAGTGGCCCATTTTACAAATTCTAAACAGAAGCATCATTATCCTGCATACTAGCTAAGTTTCCCAGGGATTTATCATGTCTGAAAACAGCAGAACTAACTAAACTTGAGGGATGAGAATTCTATCTATATACATGACTTATCCTGTTACTTCATTTAAAACATTCTGTGGAGAAAAAAGTATTTTAAAAACATCCTTGCTGTTTAAAACCTGCTGACAGATTAAAAAGTGGAGGGGAAAAAAGGATAACACCATTTGAGATCCTTTCAGGAGTTACAGTTACATTTTCTCTTGCAGCAAAAAATCATGGAAGGGAGATGTTCCCTCGCAGCTTGAATCCAAAGCTACTGAGCACATCAGTCTGATCCAGTAGAATACTTGCATTTCTACTGGTGATTAAATCCACCAAAATTATGAATTTGAGGTTTATCAGCTGCATAATTTTAATGTCAGGTGATTTAGTACCTTGCTAAATTAATGAAGAAAAGAAAAAAGCCAACAAAGCCTCCTGTGGTTATTTCCAAAGTGTTGCAGGAATTACAGAGGTTCAAGCATTTGACTTTTTGCTGCAGCAAATGTCATCCCAACTTCTGCAAGTTTCTGTGTTCCAGTGACTGCTAGGGCAAAGGGAAAGAGTCCTTTTGAGCCCATAAACACAGGAGTTCCCCACACTCAACAGTGAGTTTCACTGAACTACTACAATTTGCCTTAAAAGCACAAAAGGAATCAATGAAGTATGAGTTCTATTTTGTAGCACAATTGGTGAGCAGCAGTTTAAGAAACATTTACTGTGCTTTAAAATCTTTCTTCATACATTGTGAATATTTCAAAGCCCTTTTACAGATGTTGCTCAAAAAAATCCTTCCAATTCTTACAAGAAGGGCCCTAGTAAATCAACCACTCAGAATGCACAGGAGATTTATATTCTGGTCTTAAATTTGAGTCCAGGGTAAACTGTGACCGTGAACAGAAATTCTCATTAAATATAAAAAGGAATCAAAATCACTAAGTAAAAGCTTAGAAAATCCATGATGAAGACTAAGCTATCTAGAAAAATAGGGAGTGATCTCAATTTTAACGTGTTTAAGAGCAGACAAAAAGCGTCTAAAATGTCAAGATAAAACAAGGTGTACACCTGTCCTTATTTTTGCATGTGTTTTTTCTCGCCTGTTTTATTTCTTTCATTTCTCTTAGCTTGATGTCAAGCAATACCTTTTTCTATTTGCAATAATGGCAAAATGAGTTCATTAATTTACTCTTACTGGAGATACATTCTATCTATGGATGCTCAGCATGTATAACAGGTGGTTGACATTAGTCAGGAAATGATTGAAAATTGAATCTGCACCCCCTGCTGCTATTTGTGATGGAACAAATACTCTGCTGACACTTAATCTGCCCCTTGCTGCAACTTCATCTAACTCACAATTAAGGTAAAGAGGCCCAGCATCTTTATTCCCTGTGCTTCTCATTCTGAAGGCCTTGCATCCATTCTGGCAATTTTTCCACCTACCAAAGCACACTGCATAGCAGTGTTTCAGCATTTTCCAGCTAAGCCCGTCTCACCTTCATATATTTCTTCTCATTTAGTTATGGGGAAAAGAATACAAGCCAACCTAACTTCTAACAGCATTGTATTAAGGGTTATAACACCACAACAAATTACTGACTGATCTACCTGGTGGACTGAAAGATTAGTGAAAGAAATAAAAAAAAAGGAAAAAGAAAAAAACTGCAGCAAAGGACAGACCCTAATTGCTGTTTATAGATTATGAATACAGACCTGGTGAGCAAAGACCTGGATATGAATATTGAGAGAATTTTCCAGGCCAGATCAGAGCAGAGCTGTGGGGAAGAAGAGAGTTCTGACCCAAACTGAGAAGGTGCCTATCCTGGCTGTCCCGTGGTGCCAGGACACAGCGGCAGCTCCCTGCCACGGCCAGGCTACCCCTTCCCCCTCTGCAAATCCCCACCTGGAATGCTGCATGTTCCAGTTCATCTCGTCCACTATTACATCTCATACGCTGGCCTCTTCTAGAGGTGTCAGAGGAAGGTGTAAAAATCCCCATAAATAATAATTATGGAAAAAAACTGCCCACGGGGAAAGGTTTTCTCCATAAGTTGTGTCATTAGTGGTTGATTAAAGCTCTTAAGAGTGAAAGTTTATATCCCATCTAAATTATTTTTTTTTGCCCCGTGAGGTAACTATGGCTCCAGATTATATATGAATCCTACTAATCTTCTGGCCCAAGGATAACTCCCAACAATGCATTTCAGAGATTAATTACGCACTGTAGAAACAAGTACCAGATGTATCTAAGGCTAAACAAGCCACTGGAAAGAAGAAAACTGGGCTCTTCCCCTGTACAAAATCACAACTCTCTGCCTGGTTTCTTGTTTGCAGAGCTGCACAATACCACTTCCCATCTGAAAGGGACATCATCAAACAATTCGTAACAACTCAGACACAAAGAAATTTATGGAAATCATGGGTTCTCCTTATGCTATGTCACAATCAGTATTCAATGTTAAATTTTAGCTGATATTACTCCCCTTTTACCCTGTCCAGTCAAAGGATGTCTGAAGAAATCCGTAAGCCCAGCTCTCTGGAAAATACGGCCAGCTTTTTAAGGGATAAATCTTCCTCATGCCAAATTATTTTGATCCATGGGCTTATATTTCTCTTGTGAAAAGCAGGCAGAAGCAGGATCCAGGGCCTTCGTCTAACTTTTGTCAACTTTTGGAAACCTTGAACCCTGCCAGGGAAAAGTTCAGAGAGTCCTGAGAGCACAAGGACTGCTCTTGTAGAAAGAAAAGCAGGAGGGACCCCCAGGTTTCTTTAGCCCCGTCACCTTTGTTTGCACAGAATTCTGACTCGTGGGAAAGGGCCCAGCCTTTCTCCATGATGCACTACTGTGTTTTTTTAAGTGCCAGTTAAAGGGGAAGAATTTTGACAATAGGGGTATGGGCTGTTTCACCAACAAATATGAATTTTATCTTTGTCCTGAACCAAAATGTAGAGGAGTTTGCATTGCCCAAAGTTTCATTTAGGGTCTTGAGCAAGAGCTGAGCTGTTTTACCAATCTGGAGACACATATCAGTAAAGAGAAAGCACATGCCGTTTCTCTGAAAGTATCTCAGTTTTAATTCCTTCCCACTCAAAAGCATAAGGAAAATAAATCTAATAAAGAGTATGTATAGGAATTGTCTGCTGTGGTCTTGGGAACATTTTTTAATATAATCATGTCTGCCTGGACTCGATATACAATGCAGTGGAATCCAAATCCTGTAGCTTTTAAATATTTGAAATATTTAAATTGTTTCCTTTCTGCTAGAGTTTAATTAACATAATGTTCTTCTGCAGAAGAGATGATTCTTACACATACAGCTCCTTTAAAGCAGCTGGCAGTAATTGCTGCCACAAAGAGTTTGCTGGCAAAGCAGAGGCAGAACTGCCCCCCCAGCCCAAGGGGATCAGACGTTAATTCATGGGGCTCTCCTGCCATTTGCAATGGGAAACATACCTTGCTACAGCGAGGCACAAGCTAATTTGAGAGGCTGCAATAACAGTTGCTGCACCACATCAGACAGCTGAAAAGAATCTTGCTGGTGGTTCAAAAGGCCAGAAGCAGAGTAGGTTTCATGGTTATCCTGTTTCTGGCAAATCTCTACCTGTGACACAGCTATAATTTTCACCACATCAGACTTCTCTGTCACAACCAAAGTATTATTCCTAATAAATGGGAATAGGACGTGGATTATAGGTTGGGGAAACTTCTGTTTACAAAACATGTGCATTCAGGGTTCTCAATGTAAGGAAAAAATAGCCACATCTACATGAAAAGCAGATCGATAGATTTAATCATATGTTTCCAAATCTGAACCCAGCATGAAGATTTTTAATAAAGTAATAACTTCTTATACCATGATTCCAAGTAAATAAAACAACCTCTGCATAATTGCTGCAACTGAACCTCCCACAGTGCTTAACTTTCTGTGACCTTGTCCTGCAAACATCTCTGTAATATTGTGCATACTAAAAATAATGCAATTATAGTTGCAAAGACTTACCTAAAATAGGAGAGGCAGTTAAGAGACATTCTTTAAGCCCACTGTTTGATGAAATAAACTGAAGTGGGAGCTTTTATACCCATCTGGTCAGCAAATATTAGTCAAGATGGAAAAATAAGTTAAAAAATAAACCCTTTGGATTTGTAAGTCAAAATAAAATTTTAGATACCAAAGAGAATTTAAAAGTGTGCATGTTATCACACAACAATAATGTAAGAGCTATTGCCTCCTGCAACATAATCGAGTCATGAAAAGAGCTGCCACTGATACAAGGGATGAGTTATTGAAAGGACAGAGGGAAATTGTCTGAAGCAACAAGTACCTGACCTAACTCTAGTCTTCGAAAGGGTACCCATGGCTAACAAGGCTACAGCTTCTAAGGATGATGCTATTTTATAACAGCTCTTTTTACTTTTAGTTCTGTCTTCACTGAAGTGATTCACAGGTATTATCTAAGATGGGTTGTAGAAACAGCAAATAAATGTATCACACTACAACAGTTAGAGAAGCTTTTTGCATTAACCTGGCATTAATTTAAGGGACAGTACAGGTGATCTGTAAGCTTTTTGTAAAAAAAAAGCAGGTGATCTCCCCGTTTTTGTAAAGCTGGGGTTAACCAGGATGACTGTGATACCAGGTTATCTACATCTAGAGTATTCCTCTGCACTAAATCCCAGGCTTTGCCCCATATCAGGACAACATGCCATCCATCAGGAGTGTCAAGGACAGTAAGGTCTGCCACTCACAGCTGTAATCCTGGGACCCTCAAGATGAACAATCATGTTTGCTTTACAGAATGACAGTTTTCCTACGTTCTCCACTGTTCAGGAGAATTCACTATTCCTTTGGGTATCTTGACTGGTGTCAGAAAGAACTGAGCAAAGCACACGGTTCTGACAGGCACAGCTCTGGAGAGAGAGCTCAGCACAGCCTTTGGGTAACCCAAAGGCACCTGAGGAGCAGATGGGGTCACCTTCCTCACAAGGACTCATAGTGACAGGACAAGGGGTGAGGAATGCAAGCTGCTCCAAGGAAAACTCGAACCGGATGCAAGGATAAATTATTGATTCAGAGGACAGTAACACATTGGGGAAGGTTGTCCCAGAGAAGTGAGGGGATCCCTGTTACTGGAAATATCCAAGTGTCAACTTGACAGGACCCTGGATAGCCTCTGGTAAAGACCCTGCTTTCAACAGCAGTTTGGACCTTATGATCTGACTTTTCCAGTACTGCTTTGAGAGCACTGCCTATAGCATATAAATTCAGACCTAGAAAGTGTGCTTTATGTGATCTTTCCAAAAGCACCTAAAAGCAGGATTTGT
This sequence comes from Pardalotus punctatus, assembly GCA_013400915.1. Classification (NCBI taxonomy): domain Eukaryota; kingdom Metazoa; phylum Chordata; class Aves; order Passeriformes; family Pardalotidae; genus Pardalotus; species Pardalotus punctatus. The sequence goes on along the minus strand of VZTX01010347.1, from coordinate 391,132 downwards.
ACCAAAGATTATAGGGTACAAAGTTGTTACAGGTCTGAAAGGTTTTGATTGCACAGCTTCCCTCTCCATAGGACAGCTCACAGATGGAGTGATCATATGGCCTGGAAAGACTCAGTTTTATACCAGATCTCTCATTCCTTTCAACACCTTTGAGTTCCTTCACAGTCACAAGTCATTAATCCTTGAATTGGTGTAGATGGCACATATGAGTTATATTGAAGAAATAACAAAGACACAAGTCAAGGCCCCACACAAACACAGGAAGTACAATTTTAGCATCACTGCTACATCTTTCCAATGGCTTTGAAAATAAATTGATTTGTTCAATATTCATGGTGACTACACCAGGATGTGTGCCATTTTTATGGAAGGAGCCACTAGTCCTGCGCTCCCACGCAATAAAATCCTGTCAGCACAACTAATGGATGTCAGATGAATAAGCTTAAAAGAGCAAACAAGGGCACTGTAAAAACCATGTCATCAACCCACAGGACTATTTGTAGTGATATTATACACTCCACTGCCTCCAGTCACAGCCCAGGATAATCAAAATCCATGCTCAGATCTTGCAAAAATTGACACAGCCTGGCTAAAAATCCACCAGAATTCAGAACCATAGTGGATACGAAAAAGGCAGCTTTATTTTTGTGCTTTGCTTTTGATGGGGATTAAATAAATTGAAGAGGCAAGGCTATTGGGTCATTATTTGTATGTTACAGCTGTCCAGTCAGAGCTGGACAGACACTGCTTGCATGGCTTGTGGACTGATTAAGAGGCAGAGTAAGTCTCTAAAAGTCATAAAGGGGGGAGAGAGGAGAAGACTGTGATTGAGGAAAAACCAAATGCTGATAGAGTAACTGAGTTGAAATAGTTACCCTTCTACACAAGTCACAGATACCACCTCAAAAATCCTCGAAAAAGGAAACAGGATGAGCACATTACAGATTTGAAGTGGGAATCAAAACAGTGTCTGCTACCACTCTATATCAGAAATCTGGACTGAATCTTCTGTCAGGGGAAGAACAAGCACAGCAGAATGAAAGGTGAGATACTGAAGCATTCAGATTAATAATGCAATTTTCCTGTTTGTCAAGCACTTCCTTGCCAAGCAAGAGTTTATTTTACTTCTCTGTTGGAAGCTGTGTTTAAGTTTCTGACGCCAACTGTTGCAGAAAAGCGTAATGAACTGAAAGCACTTACCTTGCTTGCAGGAATGCTGAATTCTTTCAAGTGAATTCTGTGATGCAAAATTCAGTATTGCAGAATATTATGTATAATTTTAAGATAAATTTTTTATTTCTGAGTGAAAATTAATGAGTAGCTTGTACTAGTCAAACTGTAGTCTCATAATAAAACTTTCATTTATACATTTATCATATTTCATACTGTAATCATACATTATTCCCATTAATATGGTATTCCCTGTTAGTAATTCACATTTGATCTCTGCAAGTGAATAGATGGCAAGTATTTTATTTTCCAAAGGTTTCAAGTAGCAATGAAATAAAATGTTTAGCATTTTGAAATAATAAATAATAAAAATTATTTGAGGCTCCTCAAAAACAATGGGTGTACAAAAGGATTCATCATTCTGGCTTTCTGTAGTCAAAGGGCCAGGCTTTATTCAACACCATTATTCAACACCATCTGAATTCTTAAAAAATTCATTACATGCATATAAGCATATCTTTAAGTGGTACCTTGTTTTCAAATTTAAGATAATTTGTAAAATATAAAAGGTAAAAACTACTATTTCTTTCAGTTAAAACCACCTGAACATCAGGAAGCAGCAGATAACTATAAATACTAAATATTACTAATTACTCCTGTCAACTAATTTATATTTGATGGAGCTTATTGACAAATTGTCCTTTGATTGTGTAGGAACCTGTATCTATGGGAAGTACAGCTGGCATTCAAGAAGGGAATTAAAGCAAAAAGCATAAACAGATATCTTAAAGAAGAAACTTACAGAATTTGGATTGCTGAAAAATACTGCTAAGAGCTTTCATAGTTATGTCTTTGAAGCTTCTTATTCTTTTGATGGTTCGTAGACTCAGTTCTTCTAGGCAGTAATATTAGTAAAACCAATGGAAAATAAAAGTTTTTGTAATTCTTCTGACACAAGATGTCTCAAAGTTGTTACTACCACAGAGAGATATTTCAGTTTAATAATTTTAGAAACTGTCACATTCCCTTCAAACATCACTGCTCTGCTGATGGCAAATCCTCCTGAAAATCATTTGTACTTTAGATAAAGCCATGGGAAGTACTTCATTTTAAGACCATGGTAGCATTATCATCATTCTGCATTATAGAAGTACTTCAACACTATCTGTAATTTAGTAATCTATTGTAGAAGACAATACCACTCTGTGGTATCTACATTCATGTTTATCATGGAACTGTACAGCTTCTGGCTGTGTTTATGGCCTGTATATTGCCAAAAAGCAAACATTTTAAACTAATTTTAAATCTTTCACTCGTGATGCAGGTAACTGGCTTTGGGTTTGGGGTGTCCTCTCCTTAGCACACACAGCTCATGGCTGCCCTGACAAATGCGTCTGCAACACAGCTTCAAAGACTGCAGACTGCAAGAACAGAGGATTCACTGAAATTCCTGCCCGTTTACCTCCTGAAATTCAGATACTGCTGCTGCAGAATAACCGGATCTGGAGGATCAACCAAAATGCATTCACTGCTACGCCATTACTCAAAATCTTAGACTTGTCTAATAATTCTCTCTCAAGTGTGGCACCCGGTGCTTTCCAAAAACTCCGTTATCTACAGGTTTTAAACCTGACCAGAAATATGATTCATTATATAGAAAACAAGACTTTCAGTTTCCTCCCACACCTAAAAGAACTGGATTTGTCGTCCAACAGCATCGTTCGTTTGCCTGAGACATTTGGAAACAGCACAGGGAATATAACATTGCTCTCCGTGAAGCACAACAAACTTCAGAAGATGGAAAGAATTCTGCTGGAGTCACTCCCAAACCTGAAAGTGGTTCTCTTCAAAGATAATCCCTGGCAATGCAATTGTAATGTCTTTGGCCTGAAACTGTGGCTGGAGAGTTTTCTATACAGAGGTAAGGAATTTTTCTCATTACATACATTGTACATGAGAACATTTAACCAGCATCCAACTGATCTTCACTTCTATGGCTTAAAAATTTACCCCACACCATAGGTCACTTCCTCAAATAAACACGCTAAACTGTATTCTTATGCATAGGCCAGAATATAAGTGCTTTTATAAACACAGGTGGCGAGCAAAAATCAGAGAGGGCCTTCACATGAGTGCACAGAAAAAGAGCAAGGATGCACAGCCAACCATAGAGCAGGCACAGCTGTGTTCTGTGGGGTGTGAATGCACAGAGAGCCATTCCTATACATAAAACAAGTATACTTATGCACATACACTTGTTTTAATTCTACCAATGTATTTTTGCTAGGAACCAACCTACTGTTTAAAAGCTTTTTACCTGTTACATGATGGCAAGCACCAAGACAGATATCAGTATCAAGCAAACTTTAGAGAACTTAGGATTCTAGTTTTCCTATCAATTATTACTTAGTAGTTCTCTCCTATTTTAAGACTACCTAAAATAACTTCCTAATTCTGGTTGTTAACCAGAAGAGGTACCCAATTCATTGGCAATTTCCTGACATGAATGTGTAATGGCATCACACCGGGAAAAGTGAAGTTTATAAATAGTCGTCTCAGTATTTTGGTCACACCTGCTTTTAAATATATTCATGAGTTATGCTGTGAAAAAGATAACATGAAATAATTCTAAAGGAATTAAGTATAAAAAGAAATTAATTTATTTCTCCCAGGAGGTATGTTCAGACTGAGAATTCGGAACAGCAGGGCAATTTTCTTTTTTCTAAATCAGGCTTTGATGCTTGCATGTGACCAAACTCCTGATTACCTGTGTCAGTATAGAAGTGGTGGGGAGCCTGTTACAGGACCTGTGGAGATGCTCCACGTGGCCTCTGACTGATGGACTTTTGCAGGGGTCAGAACTCTGCAGGCCAGCTGGAAAGCCATACTGGCCTTGCAGGGACACAATTAGTACTGGAGTGGTGTTTGGGGGAGGTAAATTCACTGCTGTAAGCAACATTTTAGAGAAGACAAAAGGCTAAACTCCTCTCAGTGTTAAAATCTCAATATCTTGAATAGGTAAAATATTATTTTATCACAGGGCTTTAGTTCTACTATGCTGGAAATTCAGCAGGGGTTGACTGCTCTGTTCAGAAGAATGTAATGATCCAAGATAAACTTACCAGATTATCTTAATTACTCTGCCAGCAGCATAAATATTGTCATTTATTTCAAAAAGCAATGTTGTCTAGAAGTTCAGTGATGCCCTTCCATCTTTCTGAACACTGTACACATTAATTAAATGAAATGACATGGAAATTACAAATTCATTTTAGCAACAAGCTTTAAAGGGAGCCCAAGTACTATGTTCTCTTCTGTGTTTATATTTCCTATAAATTACTTGCCTGAATCACATGAAGAAAAATTAGTTACATTGATGTTTCCCGCTACTTATATGACACACATACCATGAAATTTTACAATGGCACTACAGATATTTCTTGCGTGTCATAACAAGGCAATATAAGTCCAAAATACTGAGTATTTTTAGCTGAATCCATCTCAGATGATGACGATTTCATGGGATATTTCAATCAAGTGGGAAATATTTTCTAAATACATTGTTTCCTTTTCTCTCTATAAAAATTAGCATTGGTAGGAATTTGAATGAACTGAATTTGCTGTTAACAATACCTCTTTGTCTATGGCAGTTCTTATTTTTCTTGGTTTTTTTACTCTTACATCCATAAAAACACAGGTAACCTAATCCCTGATGAACTACTCTTGAAAATGCTCCCTTATGTGACTTTTGAAGTGTAATAACCTCACTACTGATCTAACCAAACAAAAGCCTTTAAAACATAGGTATAAATCTCTCAAAGTATGAAGTTGAAACTGATGAATTTACTCCAGGTTTATGTTAATTTTACAGCAAGGCGATGCTTGAATATTTTTTGTCTTTTCTTTTTATATACCCTTTTATACATTTTTATACCCTCTTTATATTTTCTGTACCCTTTATACATTCTTTACACTCTTAGCCTACATACTTGTAATTTTTGTAGTCTGATATTTTAGTTTAATTTTGGAGTTCTGCAAGGCAGAAAGACCAAACAATCACAGTAAAAAGCCAGGGAACCCTATACTATCTCAAAACTCAAGGTTTCAACCTTGGTGGAAACCTTCTCTCTGGAACATATTTTGTCAACTGGACTCTAGCCTCACGTAGGAAAGAAATTTTTAAAATAAGAAAACATTACTTCATTTATTAAGTTTCCTATTTGGGGACTTTAGACAGATACACTAACTTGCAAAGTCCATAAAATTATATACGTATTATACGGAGTGAGCATCTCAGCATGTTCCACCTTTGAAAAGCTGTGCACCTGAGATCCTGTTAAAATACCAAAGCAAAACCCTTTTACCCCTTTAACCGTGTCTGCCTCATAATTCTAAGACCAGCCAGAAGGCAATTCAGAAACCATCAAATACTGAGCCCATTTTTTTCCCCAGGAGGAATAAGCGACGGCATCATCTGCTCCGCGCCCGGCATTCGGAAGGGGAAGGATCTCCTCAAAGTCCCCTACGAGCTCTTTGGGGCTTGTCCCCTGAGGACAGCTCACGGCCACCTGGCCAGCAGCCACCACCACGGCTGGGAGTCCCGGAGCTCCCCGAAGCACCAGGGCCACCACGGCGAGCCGGGGGACAGCGGCCGCGCCAGCTGCGAGCCCAAGCCCAAGCCGAGGCCGGTCAGTCTGCGCCACGCCATCGCCACCGTGGTCATCACCGGCGTCGTGTGCGGCATCGTGTGCCTGATGATGCTGGCGGCTGCTGTCTATGGCTGTGCCTACGCCGCGATCACGGCTAAATACCACAAAGAGCACCTGGCCCCGGGCAGGCAGCACGCGACTCCCGAGGAAAAGGAGCCATTCGGTACCTCCTTGGCTTGAGCTGTCTTTGGCTTCTTGAAAATAAAGCCCTTGCTTCAGTGGAAAAGCCTGGAATCTAAATGGGATTGTTGGAGTTGAAATAACTGGGGTTCTTTTTCTTTTTCTTTTTCATATATTTTTAAAATGAAAATATATCTATTGTTTGGAATATCAACTAAGACTTTATATAGAGCAATGTAAGTTTATTTTTATTTTCTGTATATGTATTCTGAAGTCCCTATTTAGGGCTGAGTGTTTGAGATCATGAAATTTGATGTAGCCACTTTACAGTATTTCACCATCCTCTCCCAACTCTTGATGCAGTATTAGACCAAGACATGGCCTATGGTGCAGCTACAGTCAGTGGCTGACAGGAGTGATGTCCTGCAAAGAAAAATAGAAAATAGCTATCCAAATCCATTTAATTAGCTAAATTTGTGCTCTCTTAAATTAGAGAGTACAAATTACTATCTAATTCAAGACGTACACAATTCACAAGCAGTTTTCAAACCAGCCAGTCCACGCACTGCCACTGGCAATATAAATGTGTTAAAAGCATTTCCAAAACTGTGTTTTCAACCTTCCAATCTGCCCCAGGAAGCAGCAATTAAACATTACATCCATTTCCTAACTTAGAAAATAGGAAGCACCTTCTTAACTATTGCATATAATTTTTTAATAACTTAGTAGGGAAGAAAGAAGAGAGCTGAGAAAATGCTGAAGGAAGAAATCTTTGCTTTGGATCCAAGCCCTGAAAGGAGCACACAGAGCACATCTGAAGACACCACCTGATATCCTGCTGGCTTACAGACTTTTCTGAAGCCGCTTATTCCCAAACCCTCACACAAGTGGTCCATTTTGCAAATGCCATGGCTGCAGGGGCAGCTCCCATCACAGTGCTGCCCTTCAGCAGGAGGATAATGCAGCTCCATGTTTACACATCCACCCTCACAGAGGGAACATTCAGCTGCATTCACTCAAGGGTCCATCCTTACTCTCTGCAGAGTTGTTTTGCCATCAGAGGAAACCAGAGCCAAAAGCTTTGAGTATCATAAGTTCAGAATTCAGAGAATGTTTTGAATGTGCAGAGGTAGTTGTTCTGATGGTTCTTAGAAATTATTTTTAAGGCAACCAACAGAGATAAGCAACTCCATTCACCTTTCCCAAGACTAGATAAAATACATTTTAAGCTACTTTGTGACAGACATCTCATGTGTCCCTGTCTCCAGTGACAAGGATAAAGACCTGTCCAGGTAGCCAAGGCAGAAATCCCCAATGTTTATAGTCCTGAGGGAAAAGGTCACAGAACAGTCGGTGATCAGGCCAAGGGGAAGCTGTGCTGTGGCATTCAGAGCCCCGCACTCTCCTCCCAACAGAGGATTCCAAGATCAAGCTCCGTAGCTGTCCCAAAAACAGCCTCAGCTGAGTAATGGGCTCTGTGGCAGGAGTCATGTAACCCTTGCTCTTATCTACTTAGTAATAATTGCAACCTAAATATTTAAGCTCATTCCTGCATCTGCAGTTACTTTCATGTCCAGAGAAAATTAAGCATCTCTGTCTTAATCTTAATCTAGCAGACATTGAAAACAATCAATTACTGTCTGTTCTTTTTTTAATTTTTTTTTTAAACCGCTAAGTACTTCATATCATTATTAGGCTCTGTTCATTCTTTCCTGTCCTGAACTAAATAAACCAAGCTGTTTCAAATTTTTCCTACAAGACTGCATTCTCCAAACTTTTTTACCTCCTGTGTTCCCTGGAACCTTTTCAGTTCTTTTATATTTTGTTTAAAATGTGGCACCCTAAACTGGGCACATTGCTTCAGCTGAGACATAAGCAACACAACATATTTAGAATATTTATATTTTTTACAATAACATAACATATAGAATATTTTTATTCAGGCTCTTTAATCTGATCTCTTGATGTTTACTATTTTTTCTTTTAAGTATTTGGTAAAGCTTAATGAATAATCTAATCTGCTTTCAGAGCTAAGTCATCTAAATATGTAAATCTACAGTTTTTACTCTTTTATCTGTTTATTGCCATAACATTTTGCACAGCAAAACATAGTTTTTCAGATACAGAAGACTGAAGTAAGACAGGATTGGACCTTACTGCCCATGGGCCCATAATGAGTTTGGGGCCATGCCAAATCACTACTTTTCTACAGTGACAACCTAAAATGAGTACAGTTGTACTCAAAGTGTAGATCCTGAGATGAAAACTAATAAACCTCCGACCTCCAGAGAGATTTCACCCACAGCGAGAGATTTCTAACAGGTTCAGACACAGCAGCGCAGCTTCCATCACAAATCACTTCACACTCCTGATATTTTCTAGCAAAAGAAAAACAAGAATTGACTTGATATTTCCTAGTCAGGAATAACCCAGAACATCTTCCTAGTCCTTAAAAAAACAGTCCTATAACCAAAAACCTTTCAGGCTTTCCTTTTTGTATGACCATTCATTAAAAAAAAAAAAAAAAAGCAAAAGGTGAGGAAGAGTCAATGAAGGGCACAACAACATTTAAAGAAACTCATTCTGAGTCACATTGAAGATGCTTTGGGGATTTTTACAAACACACAAGGCTGTAAATTGATATGGAGTCCTGCCAGAAAGCAAAAGTATTTCATATTTCCATTAGTTCCCTCTGCTATGGGAATAGAGAGATGCAAAATCTGATTCTATACTTTCTAACTAAAAGAAATTCTAAATTCTAACTGAAAGAAATCTGATTCATACTTTCTAACTGCTGTTTGCTAAAGGAAAAAAAACCACAACGAAACCCCCCCCAAAAAAAAATCCCAAGGAGATTTTTCATTTAATGTTTATAAGATTGCATATAATATTTACAAAAGTGTTTGCAATTAACAAATTCGAGTCATTTCTGATGATATGGCAAAAGCAGAAAATGATCAGAGAAAAGTATTGATTCCATTCCTTAAATTAATAAAGGTAAATTATTTATTTTTCAGTAGAGGAAACAGAATTTTCAACCACTGATAAATAGAGATAAAAGCCAAAATTTGTTGTCTATAAAAAATATTGATTACAACAAGTGGAAGACTGAATATAGGATACCCCACAGAATTGCCCTTAATTTATAAAAGCTTAGCAATGGACATCTGCCACCGAAATGATTTGTCTGCACAGATTTATTTTTCAGATAACAGTTCCCGAGAAAGCTTTGTTTTCCTTCCAGCAATCTCATGAGAGTATTATAGTAAGCACAGCATTTTTTTCTAATCTCTGTGAAAAAACTCTGTTCCCCCTCAAAGTCAACAAAATATCAGGACATGCCACTCTGCAAGGCATTTGCAAAGACAGGGAAAGCACATATATTGTTTTATTTCTGCCTTTCATATAAAGGCTCACTATATTACTTTGTTTACAGAAAAACTTCCTAAATTTTCATTTTAGAACACAAATTGAAAACTACAATGCACCAACATTCTTTGCAGAAAATGACCAGTAGCATCTCTATTGAAAGACACAAAGTTTAAACTGAAACACAACTGCTTGCCATATTTGTCTTTCCATTGATAGCTTGCAAAAAGTCAGTCAAAATTCAGCTTCATTATTCTCTAATAATACAATGTCCAAACCAAATCCAGATCCCTCTTCTTGCATATGAAAGTAGCACATTCAGTGGTGCTGCACAGAGCTTATCTATCACTAACAATTAACAGGAAAATACCAACAGCTCCCTAATAACAATGCGCCTGTGCTGCCCAGGAGATGAGGACACAAGGCCTTTACCAAGAATCCACAGAGGATGTCTACTTTTACAACTCAGATCTGTGACCTTGGCCAAAAGTGGCACAGTGATAACAATCTTCAGAGAGTCTTGGTGCGTCCTGAGTTTCTGTCACCTGAAATGTGGCTCTGTGTTCCCCAGATCAGGAGAAACAAGCAGCAGCACCAGTCTTAGGAAGACACAACAGGGGAGAAGGTGTAAGAATTAGAAGCCCATAATAAACAAACCAGCTACAAACCTCACACCTCTCTCCAGTGGAAGCTGTGGTTGCTCTCTTTTTCTGATTGCACAGGGAACCCTTGGTGTTTTAGGGCTATGTACCCTGTGTGCTCAACTTTTTTTGTAAACGCTGTCATCCTCATTTCAAGTTACAACACATGAGAAAGCACTGTTAATATTTGGAAATATAGTCTACTGAAGGGAATATAAATTAGTCAATCCTCGGTACTTAAAATAATAGCAATGTATTCATATATATATATATATATATATGTATGATTGCAGCTTCAACCCTGCACAGCATTATTTGAAGATTTCCAAAGGACCCAACAGCTCATCTGCTGCCTTGTTCTGCAATCAGGGATTTATTCTGCTGGCAGCAGAATTCTCTAGCAAAATGCTTCTAGAATCTGATTGCTATTAGATCACAAGGATCTTCCTCCTCCACAAATTATGCAGTACTTATACCCAACCGACCAATCAAAAAATCCCAACAGCACAGCAGAAGTGCAGAGGCAAAGAGCAGGTGTCCTGTGCCATTAATTATAAATATTAGCACTAAATATGTTGGGATACTGTTGTAATTCATCTGTCAAAGTCTTGGGTTCTCTAAGAACAAGTGGTGAGGAAAGCCAAGAATTAGATAAATCGAAGTTAAATCCTCAAGTTAACACCAGCAGAGGACTACCCCCAAAACCAAAAACACTGTTCAGCTATTCCACACACTAATTCAGTACAGTGAAATGAATTGAGAATAAATGGAAATGAATGTAAATGTCTGAATTGTGAATATGTTATGTAACTTCAGCTTCCCTGTTCAGCCAATGAAAAGGAGCAGGGCTTCCCCACATGCTCCAAAGCATCCTGGGGAGGAGTTTACCTCTCTCCACACCTTTCCTGCAAAACATCTTTCCCAGACAATGGCTCCCAACATGTGACTTGCTTAGCGTTAGACTGTACAAATACACAGCTCAGCTTTCCTAAAGCTGAAAACATTGGCCTGTGTACCAATATTAGATTTATGAATACAAAAACAATATTCAAAGTGAACAAGAAACTCTGGAAAAACATAAAGTCATGGTTTTCTACCAAAGCATGAAAAACATTTTGAGGGATTTGCTAAACCCTACTGCTGAATATAATATTCTGTGGCTTATAATGGGGAGTAAAGATTAGGTAAATCACTGTCTTGCCTGACAAGGAAAACATCTATTTTAGAAAGCCTCAAAAATTTGGTTGGTGTGTCATTATGATGACATATTCATTTTCCCTTTGGCCTTCATATTAAAATGCAATTTTATAGATGGCATCATAAATTTTTAGGGCTGTATAAGACCTTGACATTTGTCTGAGTGTTCTTAAAAATAATAGTAATACAAAAGCAATATGTGTGAGAAAAAATAGGAAAAAAAAGTCCAAGAAGTACAGAGCAGATGTATTTTCTCTATGTACTACTGTAACATCAGCAGATTTCAGTATTTGTGAAACACTTTTTTGCAATTCTACATTATCAATAATTGGTGGCAGCAGTAATAGAACCCTGCCTGTTTTTCTATTTACATCTAATATAACACACCCAGAGAGGACATGGCCTCTCCACTTGGGAAACCTTTAAGATCTGACTGGACACAGCTCGGGGTCATCGGCTCTAGTTCAAGATTCTCTCAAGATCCAGTCCACCAGGATTGAAGCAGATGATCTTAAGAGATCAACTCCAGCCTCTACAACTCACATGTATAACCGGTCTGCATAAAAAGAGGCAAAGAAGGATTAATGAAAATTGTACATAATTTCAGCCTTTCTTAGCAGCCTTGTATTAGACAAATGGACTATTTCTCCTCATCTCCTTCAAAATCTAAATTTCCAATGACTGTGAGACTAAAGACTGCCTGTGTGTGATTTAATCCTTCATTCTTCTGACTGTGTCCAGAGCTTTTTACTAAGCCCTGCTATGGCCTTTTCCAATGAGGCCTGAAATCCAGGTTCTGCTTGTTCGACAAAGAAAAGTTAAGAAGACTTGACAATTTTCATCAGACATGTTCTTCAGCATTCTTTAATATTTTTTTTTTCCCTAAGAAGATTATGTCAGTTCTTTTATCTTTAATTAAACATACCAAGTGGCTAATTTTCATGTTTTCTGTAAGCAGTGATGGCTTCTCTCAACAAGAAGGGCTTTTAGGGTCCTATATTGTACTGCAGCTTTTGAACTAAAATGCCTCTACAAGTGCTTTTATGAGGGTTCATATATTTTGTCAACACCCTCAACATCTCAAGAGAGAAATTTTTCAATTTTTAGACCCTACTTTGCTCCATGATGACTCATTTGCTTTCTTCCATCCGCATATCTTGATCAGAACTGCCTAGGCGAACAGTACCTTCAACAATTTTTTTAACAAAATCATAGTGATGAAACCATCACCTGTTGCCTAGAAATGGAAATAAACATGTACACAGCACATACAAATCCTATGCTCCAGTTATTCAGATGCCCATATATTTATTGCTTGAAAGTCAACATCCAAATAAAGGACCTGAAATAATTTATCAGACAATATCAAAGAATACAAAATTGGAATGCTGAAATCTACCAACATTTAGCAGAAATGGACTGCCCTTCACATGAGCATTGTAAGAGACAGTTCCACCTTAACTTGCCCCAATTTTAATAGCTAGATCCCTATCTAAATTCAGATATCGTGTATTAGCTTTATCTTTGTCACCAAGAGAGATTCGGGTCTTCCAGGAATTTCATGAAATTTCAAGACGGGGGTCTGGGCTCATTCTCCTATTTTTAGATTTTGTTGAAAAGGAAAAAAAAAAAAACCTCCACCACCTTTTAATCTTCTTCTCTTTGTAATGGGCAGTTTGAAGATGCTCAACATATCAATGTAATCTTGATATAGAAGACATGGTCACAGAAAACACTCAGCGAAAGTAATTTTGAAAATAAATGTGTTCTAATCTAAAGAAACCCCTGCCTTCAGTACTACTCTCACTTCCCTCCTGCAACTAAATTGAACTCTGCATACACAGTAATAAATATGACGCTACTACTGTATTTATCTGCACACTTCCCATAGAAATTTGCATTCATTTAAGTTTTTAAAAAAAATTTTTAAAAAATCACGATCTCAATTTCAAGAAGCAGGAGAGGTTCTAAAAACAAATTACATGGGCTTTTTGCCAAGAAGCAAACACATTCTGATGGGAACTGGTATTAGTAGATACAGATGGTGAAACAGCAGCAACGCTCAACTCCTCTGTAGTCTGCAGACTCACGGATTTCAGGATTTTTGGCCTATTTTATACCGTTGAATCTTCGCTACTTGCAATAAGCCTTAGACTTTCATATGAAGTCTGTTATAAGTGATGGGTTTCTAAAAAAAAACCAACAAAAAACCCCAACAACAACAAACAAACAAATCCCACTACAAACAAACAAACACCACCACCACCACCACAACCCTGAAATGAAACAAAAAAACCAAAAACCAATCTATGGATTTTGTGGTAAGACTTAGTTTTGTTCCTTTTTTCCCCTCTTGTAGCAGGAATAACTCAGGTTTCCATTTTATAACAATGTTCTAGTTTCTTTCTGCCAGATTTAAGCTCTTGTAGTGATCTGTAATAAACAACGTTTTGGCACAGCTTAATTTTCAGTCAAATCCCTCTAGGGAACAGAGTGATTTAATGTGAAATGTGTATCCCATCCTGCTGCTTTCTGTAATCTACTCAGACCAAATGGGGATAAGGAATACTTACTTCACACAAATTAAAATGAGATGTTTTGGCCAAATTTGAACTCCAATGGAGGTATTTGAAAACGTTACTCATAATCTTACTTCAGTCTCCCAAGTCTGGCTAATAAAAACTTCAAACTTCTCCCATTTATCACCGCTCCAGTTTCTGCCTCCAAATCCATTTTGCTTAACGCAGAATATTGTCAGCTTTATAATAAAACCTAAAAATTGAACTAGATGCTGGGTACTGTCTTGAAAGTTTTCTGAGAGAAAGTAGGACTGACAAGTGGCATTCACGATCTTCAACTTAAGGAGAACAAGAATAATGCATATCCTCGTTTGTCTCTGAGTGGCTCTAGCTGGCAGAGTGAGCCTTTCATGGAAAAGGTTCGTACAGATGCAAAGAGGCTTCCCCCAGAAAGAAAACCACCTGAAAGCATGCAACCATACAAGAGGGAAAGGAAAATTATTCAAAACCAACTCTTAAAAATGCTTCATACTGTAAACAAAATATCTAACACACAGTTTTTAAAGTTTAAAGAAATAGAAATAAAAAACCATTGATGTGCTTCACAACGTAGGTACACTCCTTTTATGTTTCATGGCATTAGGCTTTTACAGATACCATGGAAATCTTCTACACGCTTTGGCATTAAAAACCTTTCAAGGCCCTGTGTTTATTTTAGATAGAAAGTATGGGACCCAAGCAATTTTAAATGTTCAATACCAAACAGAATTAATGGGGGAATGGAAGCAACACCTGCTTTTCTCTTTTACAATTACCAAAAACAAACAACCCCAAAACCTGTTGACAGTGTATTAGAAGTGATTATGTGTCACACATTTTCAAAGTCAAAAACAAATCGCACATACTGGTGAGAAAAAAATAAGTATCAGGATGTCTATTAACTTTATACATTTTAGAGATGATGGAAAACTGCATGATGAATCTTTTGCTAACTCCAGACAATGGAGCATTCTAAAAATAACATCTCAATCTTCTTCATTGTACAGTGAAACTCCCAATTACATCTTCAGCCATTTGCAAGTATCTGCATTGACATTAGTTTATAAATACTGTTTTATGCTTTAAAAGGAGTATGAAGTCAAAATTAAGATTTCCTGGCATGCAATAGAAGAGTCCAATAATTTCTGGAGAATGTATCTTGTGGATTGGAAATAGAAAACTGTTTTCATATTGACCTTCTAAAATCTTTTCTTATCAGTGGAAATATTCCGTGTTTGAGGAAGCAGATTTGAGATTTCCCATTTTTCTGGCACATTCTTGCTCTTTCAGTATTGTATTCACTACATTTTTAATAGTATTTTAAATACGAGAAAAAAAAGGTGATTCTTGCTTTGTTTGGTAGGTATTTAATTTTTTCAGAGGTAAGACAGATTGATTTCTGGCATAATAAACCCTAAAACTTATCAAAATTCTTTCCTTCTTCAAAGACAGTAACCACTGGGAACTAGAGAAAAACCGGTCAGATAAGCATCTGAACTGGAGTGAGGAACATCCAACCATTTCAAAATTAATTACTCTCATTTTTAAATCTGTGTGTTTTATCTCTATTCTGTAGTTGTCACACTTCACCTTTCAGCCTTTAGGTACTGTCATACTCTTGGCTGACAGACAGTAGAGCTTTGTTATTCATTTCCTATGCTCTGAACAAATCACATCTCTGATAATGCAGACAAAATGACCACATTGTATTTTGTTACGAAACAATCCTGTTATAGCACAGGATTTTCAAACTTGAAGCATGGGTGGAACAGTTACACACCAGATAGTCCTTTCTTATATTTCCTTTTCTTTATCATAATATAATCTGATTTATGATGATATAGAATTGTGTCTACCAAAAATGCATTACTGATAAGGGTTATTTCCATAAAGTCAAACTCAATAGCTCACAGGCAGGTTTGAGAGTTAATTAATAAAGGATCAAGTTTTTGGGGAGAGGAAGCATTAAAAGCTCTCCACGCATCCAATTATATCTTATAGGTGCAACTGCATCCTTACCTCTTTCTTCTTAAAAGATTGGATATCTGTATTAAATACCTGCTAAACTCAAAAGAGGAAGTGAAGAACTCAGAAACTGATTTAAAAATTAACAAAACAAATAAACTATAACGATTGTACCTGCAACCACTGGAGATTTCCGGTCGTCCAGAAGCTGAATAGCAGTACTGGCTGTCACCACATTGCTCTTGTTGGCAGTTTCTGCAGGGTGTATTAAGGGGAAAAAAAAATTGAAGCAATATATTGCAAAATGAGGAAATCAAGGGTTTTCCCCCCTGGTTTTCAATAAGAGTGTACATGGATATAGTGTTCTGAAAATAAAACAGCAAAAATCATGTTCTCTGTGTATGCACAGTACATACTGGCACTGCCATTTTAAATTCCTCAGCATCCCAAAAACAAGTTTAAAACACTGAAATGAGTCAGATTTTGCCTCCTCTGCTAAAAGGGACAGCAAAGCTGGTAGGGATTCTCAATAATGCGGACATTTACTCTGTTGGACTTGCCCTGCTTAAAATACTTGTTAAAATGCAGTTCTACCCGACATATATTAATGAAAAATATTACACCATGTCTTGGGGTTTCACCTGCAGCCTCATAAAAGGTGCACCTGGTCAAAGGACCAGTGAAGTAGCTGCAAACTTCAATGCATATTTCAGATTAACATTTGAGATTAGCTACGGAGCCTGCTCAGTACTGACACATTTGGAATCCTTTCAGCATCATGAATGGCTCAGAACTCAGGGAATGACAAAATTATAGACCTGTGCTGAATGGGATTGAGTAGACAAAGCTCCCGGGTATTTGCTCAGCAGCTCTTCTGTACCAGAGTGGAAAATGGTCAGCATTAAAAATGTTCTCCTTATCTTCAGCTGTCAGGAAGTCTCTTGAGAAAAAAGAGAGAACAAAACAATTGTTGGTTGTTGCATGGCACACAATAGTTTCTAGCTTTGAAAGACAAGAAAAAACAAAATGCAATCTTTTACAAAAGAAAAGGGTTTGGGAAAATTTTTCTAATACCATTTGTTCAACAAAAGAGTTAAATTTAGTCACTAATAAGTATTTGTGACGCACAATAACTTTTGTTGTGAAAGACATTAAAAGTACTAAAAAACAGTAGCTCTAAGTACCACTAAAATTGTTTTTACTGATATGTACAAATAAAAATGTTTAGTGTAAAAAGCCTTTTTCTTTCAGCACAATGTAAGAACTGTGAACTGCACAAGGTGGAAAAGGCACTGGAGATTTGGTAGTCGGTTGCCACTGGCATTCACTCTTAAGCAGTGAAAAAAAAATGTAATTTTACAGCCCATGTTCAAAATACTATGAGGGGAGGTAGTGGACAACTAAATACTTCATTCCTCAATAATTTCAGGGAATGTTGACAGAGAAAAATTTATGTCAGGAGTGTCTACACTATTGCTCTGGTTTTCAGTCTGACAGTAACAAATTGTAATGCTATTGATGTCACCTACTTGTACAACAATATTTGTCCTCAGATAAACACCACAGAACTTTGTATTTAATAAACTTAGTTTATCATAAAAAGCCACAGATTTTCTTTTACATGCATAATACCTCCATTAGATTACACATTCTCCAAGCAAAATGGGAAACTCTTGTGTGGTGAGGTCTCCTGATTACTCTTTCACCCAATCCAATTCCGTCACTTGGCTTTCTTTCAACACCAAGAATATTTTCCACAACAATGCTGCAAAATCCCTGAAAAAGCCTACAGGTATGTGTTTTCAGACGATGTAGGAAAAGGTGTAGCATATTGATAACCATAATTCTGCTCTGAAGAAGGAGACATGAGGCTGAGAGGATGTGTGCAGGGAAAGCAAATTTATGGGCTACAGGTGTAAAATGGTTCATTGCTCCCAAAGTTCCAGTCTAAGAAAGAATCTAAGGGATCCTAGGAAATCTTTCTAACTTGTTCTGTGTGAAGAAAGAGTAGATGAGCTTCATAAAAATAACCCTTTTTCCATTCTTTTCTTATCAGTCTGCCAGACCCAGTTTGTCACTCACTGGTTGGTCAGCTGCTCTGGGCCCACAAAGAGGTTGATACGAGACAGCCCCGTCCGTGTCCCAAGGAAGGCAACTTCCACTCCCTTGTCAGAGTTTCTGAAACAGAGCAGAACACGAGCAAAGATAATGCTTCAGACAGTAAACAGATAAAGCTGTATCACTGTCACAGAAAGCACAAGTGCACACAGTTTTGAGAAAGATTATTTCAGGCATAGTTCCCTCATTTGTTGATTTACTTTCAAATGCTGTTTTTTAAGTTATAGCATCTGGTTTTTGAATAACGTGCAATGTAGAAATGCTGTTTAGACCAAGAATATCTAAAAAGGCAAACACAATAAATTTTGTAAAATTTATAGGGAGGGATTACATGGAGGCCCCAGAATAAGAAGGTGTGGCATAGCTATGTCCCAGCTATTTAATAACCACTGAAACACAGTGATTCTGAGATGGGCAGAAATTCCAGATCTTGCTCCCAGTCCATTCAGCATTTCTGGGGTATGTTTGTGCTCCAAGTCATAGGTGTGACTATTGCTCAGGTAAGTAAACGGATTTAAAACAGGTAGCTGAGTCAAACTTAGCTGCCATCAGGACAGGCTTTAGCCTCCAGAACTTGGTAAAAAAACATGGCAGATATCTCAGACTGAAGTCTGATGCTGCACTGTTATCAGTACCAAGCTATTTTAAAACCAGGTACTGTATGGCCTCAAGAACTTCAGTCCCATTACCCCACAACCAGGGACCATTTTATTATTTCACATTAATGAGACAGAATGAAACAAAGTCAGAAACTGAAAGGGCATCAAGGGTCTCTCACTGACATCATTCCACAGCTGCCCCTGTGTTTGCTGGATCTGGTTCTTCATTGTTTTGGAGGATTCAAAGATCCCTTACCCCTCTCGATGTCCACAGTATATTTGCATGCAACAATTTCTTATCTTTATCTTCTCAGAGAAGATTGAATAACTCTTTGTTTGATGAATCAGGTCTTATCATGTTGGTTTTACTCATTCAGTATGAGTGTATGTTGTACAGCAACATATTTTTTCATTCAACTCATAAAATGGTTGAAATTTAGCAAAATCTAATCAGGATAATCTGCAGAACTGCCTTTCAACCACAGTATTTCGTGCAAACTGCTAAGCTTAATACGTGTTTAATATGGATAAAAACTTGTTACTTAACACCTTTGTATATCATAACATAAACGGATTAAGTAAAAGATATAAACTCTGTAAAGGACTGACTGTTATACATAATGATGGACACAAACACCACTTACTCTGATTTATTCAGTGCTAGACTGGTCCAATAAGCTTCAATTGGTGCACTTACAACTGCATCAAACAAAACTTCCTGGATCAATTCTTTATCACCTATTACAATATAATAAAGTCAGTAAATGTATATGCATATAAATATTTTTTTCAGATGACTACATAATAAGGTTTACTTACATTTGACTATATTTTATCTGTGATGTGCTTTCAAACATTTCACTATGAAGCATTTACTATGTAATATTACATGGTATTTCACCACAATGAAGTTTCTAACATATAATTTCATTGCATTAGCAACAATTTTAAGTTAAAAACCAAACAACAATGGTCCATGTCATGTAGCTCATTCATGTCTGCATTACCTAATGCTCACATCTGCAGGTGCCATAAGGTTAGAACAATTCAGTCTAGAAACAGTCACAAAAGCTCTTCATTTCTGCAAATAGACTGAATATGCACCTATTTATCTGATTTTTTTATTCTGCTTTGCAGTTCAGAAATGCTAATTACATACACATCCTCCCTAAAATACTCGTGAAATATCTGGTATATTCTTTAGAGGTGTGATCTAGGATGGATTCAGATCAGTCCTGTTCAATTTATAAAACCAGATGGAGTGATAATTTTGCATCACATAGCTACATCACCTGAATAGAAACTTGAATGTTTGGTACAGGCACACAGTTTACTGTAACAGTCGGAAATTTGTATCAATAACTCTATTGATACCCCAGAAAAACCTCAGAACCAAATGAAATTGCAAAGTAACATCAGCTGAGAAAAACCCTATCTCAAACCATCACTGGTAAAACTAAGTAGCTTGTCATTTTGCAGAAGGTTAAGTACGGCACTTTTTAGCTGGGATAAAGCCTGCAAATCCATGTTTAACAAAATACTTGCATTGGAGCAGTGGCTCTTTTCCTGTGAGGTAGCGTTTAATTGCTTCTAACTGAGTCATCTGCCGGTGCTCAGGGTGCAAGTCGGTGTTGCAGTAGGACCTGTGAACACGTGGTCAAAACAGTAAAATGTCGTGTGTACAGGCACCACCCTTCTTTGTCTTTGAACATAAAGAATTGGGCTCTGCAAGCACAAACAGTATGAAACCAAGAAGGGTAACAGACACTAATTTCATGCTTTGTTTAAGGCTTACCATTCGTCTGCTAAAGATACATCAGGGTGTTCTAAATCATGTAAACCTGTAACAGGAAAAATAATGGGTTATTTAGGGAGAAGTCTGGGTAACAGATGGTTATTTGCATACACTCCATAACATAAACTCTTCTTGGAAAATGCATTATTACCATAACGAAATAAATCACAGTAAACTATGTTCAAATATACTTTAGGGCCTAACAAACTGGCAAAACTAGTTAAAACAGATCTAAAACTGAAAAGGTAAGAAAAAATTTTGTGCTGATATGTTTAACGTATATGAATTACTCACATAATATGTTTAAAGTTTAGAAGAAAATTTGAGCAAAGACAAATGCAAAATGGTAACAGTCTCCTGTTCATTCTCCCTCATTTTCTTTGGCCAGTAAAGCTCTTTATGCTCAAATACACACTTCTCATTTCATGGGAGTTGTTCTCATTCTCTGAAGAAAAGAATCATTAAGAACAATTCCCTCAAAACCTAAGTACACAGCCCATGAACACAAACAGCAATTGATGGGATCATTCAGAAAAGGTTTTTTGTACTAATAGGTCACACAAATGCTTGCAAATAAGAACTCTATCATTAGTTATACAGCACAGTAAAAATGTTCTTTGGCAATTTCAAAAACTCTTAAAACACTTATCAATAGAAAATAAGCAAACAGGGTTCAGAAGGCAGCATCTGGGTTTAACCCTGCAGAGCACAGAATAAACAATGACAAAGCAACAGTGACTCAGGAAGGCAGGGAAGGCAAAACTGGAGCTGGAATTGTGTCCCTGAGAGGACAGTGAGGGGAAGGGATAGAGAATCAGTGAAGGAAAGAGTGGGAGAGCAGGGACTGTAAGTTATGGTTCTGTTAACATTTCTGGGCATGCATCTGGGACTCAGACTGGCTGAGATGTGGGGCTGGGTTAAAGAACACCCATGAGATGTTGGGAACAGTCTGGAGAGCGAGTAGCTCCAAGTGTCCTGCTGTGCCCACTTTGCAGCTGATGTGCAAGTACTCAAACCTCAAGCCACCTCTTTTTATATCTCTCCTGTGTACAAGAATACATTCCTGTCCCAAAATACAGCCAACGAACAAAGACCTGAAGAAATTAACTGTCTTGTTTAACATCACTGACAAAAGAAGGAGAACTGGAAATAGACACTTCAGCATAAAATCTGAAACATTCCTGTATTGAAACACTTTGTTGCTCAGCAACTTCTAAAATTTTCAACCCTCCCTTCAACCTTCTGAAATGCCCCCATCTTCCTTCATCTTCAGGAGCCTCGTTCCCTAACAGCTTTAACACCACAGTTGACTCCTCCACTCATTTAATTTGGGGCTTATCAAAAAGCAAAACCAAAGAACAGCTCTTTCCCTGGGTACCAATACTACTATTATAAACATGTAAATCCTTGTAGATAATGTACAAAGCAGTTATAGCTCTGAAAGTTTTCACAATGTATAGTCTGCAAACAAAAGCAAATGCCATTACAGTGCTCTTAGTGTTTACTTCATTCAGAAAACACCACAAATAATTAACAGTGGGTCCTGAGAGGTTCTCTGGAGAGGGGAGGATAGAAGATGACCCCATCTAAAAAAGATGCACAGTCTGACTATGCTTAATACAAATCAGGGCAAAAATCCTGTGAAGTAAAAGATCTTTAAAGAAAAAAAGAAATAAAAAAGTCTAATTTCCTTATGGAATCTGCAGACAAATATACAAGCTTTAGGAACAACCAAATCAACAATAAAACTACTGTGTAAGCAGCATGAGAAGGTAGATATCTTACCTTCCTCTACAGTTACGTTCCCTCTGAAGAAGTATTTTCCATGTCCTCTAGAGAGAGCCACACCTAAACTGTGCAGAGAAATAAAGCAGACCTTGAAATCTGTGAGACAAATAATAGCAGACATTCAGAGCTATTTTCATTTTTAACATTTCCAGCTCACATACGATGATTAACTTAAAACTGTTTGTTTCCAAACCCTCACCAATTATATTTATTGTTCAATTAGTTGCTTCAACGATGTCTCAGTTCTGATGTGCCTGCAACAATTGGCTGTATTTATGTGTGCTTAGAGGTGCAGTAAACCATTATTCCCTGGCAAACTAATAAATGAGCCCCTCTAAGCTCACTGCTGTTCACCCAGCAGGAGATGTCTTCAGCCGAGCCTTGAACATGCCCATGGCCGTACAATGAAGGAGACAATTTTTTGTAAATCAGACTAAGCTGTTGAGAAACTACAGAAGTGTGGGAATTGATGGAGCTACTGAGAGGAAAAGAACTTCAAATGTGACAACAGCATCATGACTCCTCCTGGACTAATTTTTCTGTGTTTCTTATTTTTAGCTAGTGTAGCTCTTTTGTCTTGACTTCAGGTTCACAAATTCTCAGCAGTTATACACTGTGTTTTGGTCTGGTGTTCAGCATCCCATTTAAAACATCCAAGTTTAATGAAGAGGCTGGGGGATCCCATGGCTCTTGCTAGTGAACACATACACAGAATATGTTCTGGCATTCATTCATTCATCATTGAAGGGGATAATCTTGGGCTAGGAATCTGCCAGTAATCAGCAAGGCTGAAAATACATGGGCACCAAATCCAAGGGCACACAAGCTGCAATCAACAGTTCAGTCTGGGAAAGGGCTGAACACGAAACATCTTTGACACTATAGTGTATATTTCAATAAATTGTGCCCCTAAAGTTGTCCCAAATCTGTACTACAGCCCATCAAAACTAGAGACATACCATACTGAAAAACAATTTTCCTACTGTATTTTTGTCCTTAGCACCATAATTTGCACTACATGCATGTATGTAGCCCCATTTCTGTTTACTTAACAGGGCAAGAGTGACAGTGCCAAAGTAAAACAAACAAATAAAAAAAAAGAAAAGCAAACATCAACCACAAAAACTCCACAAAAGAAAAACCAAACAAAAAACCCACTGAGTATTAGCATCAATGAGTAAATTTTAACATGCATTAGAGGCCAGAGAAATGTGCCTATACTTTCTCTGTGTGGTAATGTAGCTCAAGTTATGTGCAATTGTTTCATTGAAGAAAATTTCAGTTGAGTATCACAACTGCCAAACTCCTTTCTTAGGTGGAAGGTCCAGTTACTGCTCTTTTGTCAGTGGATTATTTCTAGTTCAAATATGAGTATTTTTAAAGTGACTACCTGTTTTCCTTTCTTTTCTTTCTCCTAAAATGCATGCCAAAATTACCGACTTACTCAGTTTTAGTTATAGAAATACACTGAAGGTAGTTCAGAGAAAGAAAACATCCAAACCTCAAATTGGAAGTGAAATACTATCTCATTTTACATTACATTCTTGTTGCGGGAAAAAAAAAAAGAAAAAAAAAGAACGGGGCTCAAGATGTAGTTACTTAAATGGATTATAGTATTGATAGCTCTCCAAGTACTTGCGAAAGCCTTTCGTTCAATGTAAACCTCAACTGAATATTTTTTCAATGAAACGTAAGCCATGACAAACACTGCGAGTTTGCCTGTGTGAGCTTGCACAAACTTTCCATCCCTGGAAAAGCTGAAAGGAATGCTGGTAGGTTCCTTTTCCTTGCTATTTTCAGCATTGTCCAGGGATATTTCATTGTCAGCTTGTGCTGATGAGCTTTTAATGAGTTCACAAGCTCTGTACAAGCACAAATCCAATGAGTTGGATGAAACGTCCATTTATTATGGCCGGCTCTACCTGAATGGAGTACCCTTGATGTCTGTATAATAGTAGTCATTTGTCATCACCAGCACCCGCTTCTAGATTCAGAACAAAAGAGTCAGAAGGGGAGAGGGGAAGAAGTTAGTTTGCTCTAAGAAATGTATAAAAGATCAAGTGGTTAGTCACTGAAAAAATTAGAAGCAATGTTTATTTTTAGTGAGCAAAAAAAAAAAAAAATATACTGCAGGGACCCATATTTCTAACAACCTTAAAAATTGTTGTAAAGATTATCTCCTTGCTTTATGTTTAGTTGGAATAATATTTTAGACATTGTACCCCTTTGTCCACTGTCTTCTTCACTTCCATGGAGAATTTTCCTGTTTTCCGGTTCACCATTGCATTTCGGAGCTGAAATGAAGGAAATGTGTGTCAATTCCTTTATTTCCATTTTCTGTAATCCTTTTAACTCTGAGCTCTCCAGTACACTCATTTGGCCTAAGCAGTACTTAATTTTCTTAATTTCTTCATTTTCAATAATTAAGAACCCACTTACAGATTTCATTAGTGACAATATAGGCCAAGGCTCCTGCCATACAATTTTAGGCACATTGCTAAGGTACATAATAGTTTTTGGTGTAGTAATCTGGATTTTATTTGGGATGAACAGTGTATGTGACTCCTATTCTGCAGTTACTGCATGGGAAGGCAAGGACTAGATTCCCAGCTGGATTTAGCTGGTTAGACTAGGGCCCAGTGTTTAAATACGTTAACAATGATATAGATAATAAGAAAACAAAAAAAAGAGAAAACTCCACTTACTCTACACTATTTCTTCTTCTTAAGAACCTACACTGGGCTGCATCCTTAACTAGCACCAGAAACTTCATCCTAACTGCATCAAAAATGAACAGTAGCCCACAAAAGCCAGAACGTCAGCCCATTGAATCAGCAATGTGATTCAGTGAGAACACACAGCTACAGCGCTCTACAATTCCCTCTGGTTGTCCATTGGTGTCCAGGCACCCCTTGCAAGGTAATAAATTTTAGCTCTAGAATGGAAACCCTAGGTCAGTCCCAGCTGTAACTGTTGGCCTGGAAGTCTCCCTCTCACAGTCTTCCAAAAAATTTTACGTGCCCTTCAAAAACATGTTTCATTGCTTTATAAACCAAAAATTCAGAGAAGCAAGGGAAAAAAAAAACAAATGGAAAAGGGTTTATATACAATGATTTACCTGCTGCTCTGCAAGTGAAATCTGTTACTTTTTAGATCAAAGCACTGTTTCCCTCTAACTTTCTTCTCTACATGAGCTGCAGGCTCCCAAACCTGGGAGCTGCAATGTCCCTGGCCCATCGTCTCTGAAAACTCTTCCCTGGGCACACCTTGTGGCTCCCTAGGGAAGAAGAGACTTTAGGGGAAAAAATTAAAAATGTTGCTGTTTAACAGCTACACAATCCATAAATGGAAATATTTCATTTCAATGCTCTTAGATTTACTAATGGAAGAAGTGAGTTATTTTGCTTGTTGTGGGAAAAAACACCTATGGGCCTTTTGCAGCTATAATTTTCATTACAATTTGAAAATTCCATTATCACTAATCAAAGCTGCATTTAAAATGCAGAAAAATACTGACAAAAAGAGCATTTTTATGCATCTTCTATTGCTTATCTATCTGAACACAATTTTGGACATCAGGTTCTTGCTGAACAAATATCTCCTGTTCTACCTCATGCCAGATTGAGCAATTCAGTCGAGTTTTAATGAGAAATAGTGAAGACTGACATATCAATGCATTCTGCAGGCCTTCTGAGTTAGCATAGAGGGAAAACAGAATGACCAAACTTGCCAGTGAAATATCTGGTTTTATTCTCACGAACAAGTTGAACATGGCTGACCTACCAAAAACTGCAAACTTTGCAGCTCTTTAAATTTAATTCTAGGGCATCTAGATTTGAATTAACAGTCTTACTCTTCTGTCAGTGAGTGTAAAAGAATAATTTTTAGCTGGAGGCATATATAAAATAAAGCATATATTTTACTGTAGATTTTTTTTTTAACAATACATAATAGGCAATTCTGGAAATAGTTTCCTATTTTAAGTTTTGTGGTTTTGGACTTGGAGAGCTGGTCTTAATTAACCATCTACTTTCTAACATTTGCAGAACAGTTCCATTTATCTTTAACATGGTTTTCATTTTTCTCCTATTGGTGCCTGCAGTTGTCTAAGACCCATTCCTCCCACAAGCCTCAGGCAAGTCATAGATTTACTAGAAGGATCTCCAAACTCTCAGTAGTGTTTAAGATCAAGTCTGCATGTGGGATTTAGAGTTTTACTCTTCTCTTTTTTTTTTTTTTTTGCTTGCTGTGATTGCATTTCTTGGCTTTGTAATCCAGTTTCTCAGCTCTTCTGCAGTTTCATCTCCCTCCTTAAATGCATAAAATAAGTACTGCCTCAGTTGGCTTCAAGCCCCAAAATATTCATTCATGGTCTTTTTTTTATTTGGAAAAAAAAATATTTCATTCAGCTAGAAATTATAACAGAGGAATTTTAAGTAAGTTAATGAGAAAAAGGTTTCTATCCAAATTGAAACTTCTCCTCTTTGGTACTGCACATTTGCAAACCTTGCTGGAAGACACTGTTAA
The DNA here is from genome assembly GCA_013400915.1 of Pardalotus punctatus. Taxonomy (NCBI): domain Eukaryota; kingdom Metazoa; phylum Chordata; class Aves; order Passeriformes; family Pardalotidae; genus Pardalotus; species Pardalotus punctatus. The sequence goes on along the minus strand of VZTX01010347.1, from coordinate 364,576 downwards.
CTTAATAAGCTCATGCTAAAATTTCTGTTTCCAATAAAATGCATTAACAGCAAGATAGCAGGTATTGTTAACCTGGAAAATGAGCTGATACATTTCTGACAACACTATTTCATGGTGAAAAAAATTCTAACCCTAGTTCGGACACCTTTTCCTTATTGGATCACTGCAGAAAACCCATGTCTTCACCTTCCAGAGTAATAAGCATTATTGCTCCTTCAACAAAATATCTTTCAATCAATTCCTAACAACTCAGTTTCACTGCTGTAGTATGAGATCATTCTATATTCTTGGAAAACTGTGTAACCATTAAATTAATGTGGCAAAAAGTGAGAAAATGTCTTAATCAGCTTCCACATAAGTGTTTCATGGGAGAAAAATATACCAGTAGTAATCTATGTTATTAAAAGCAGCTATATGAATACATTAATTCTTTCCCTCTGCAGTTGAATAAACAATGCTTTACTACCCAAGCTCAGAAAAAATCAAGAGCATCAAATCCAAGGCCTTGGGTGAAGCAGAGCCACATGTAGCTTATTTCTGTGTTACAATTAAAAATTCATTTTTAAGAAACATGTTTTATAGGTGAAAGGTAAAGATTCAGATCTAACGTATGTATATATTTTTAATCAAAATCTAAAATAATTTTTTTGCCTTCAGATAAGACAAAACTCAATTTTTGTTAGAAATTTGCAGGGAAAGTGATGGAGTTTAGGGGTCTCAATCAAAGACAATAGTCAGAGAGAGTTGAATCTGGACTTTCATGTGTATTCAGATAGAATCTCAATTATAAATAAAACTTGATTTTTCAATGTCACAGAAATAGCTCAATGGTTCCATTATCTGAACCAGATCTCACCTTCTACTAAGATATGATTAAAAACAAGGGATTAAAACTCTGAAGATTAAACAGAGGAAGTAATGCAAGAAATAAAGAGAAAAAAAGAAAAGAGAAATAGCAAGAAGAAAAATCATGAAGGTTTAAAGAAGAACAATCATGAAGGTTTAAAATCTGTGCATAGCTACAGCAATAACATTTGAAAGGACAGAGGAAATTTTAGAAGGTTATTAGCAGAGAAACTGGTTGAGTAACACATGATGAAAAATGAGAGAAAAAGCAGCGTATAAAACACGAAGCCAATGAGATTTCTAAGATTGCAGAAGGCGGCTACAATACATGAAAATCTTATGAGGAAACCTTGAATGGTGTGTGCATCGAAAATGACACAAAGCTATAAAAATGTTGAAAAGGTTTGTGTGTGCACTCCAACAGAAAACTTTAACTTAGGAAGTGAAACGGCCTCTGAGGAGAGGCCGAGGACAATCGATCACCTGGTGAAACAGACGGTGCTTAAAGCACAGATGAACTGTTTCACTACTCACAAAGGGGGTGCAGAGAGCGAGGAATGCAAGATATATATTTTGTAAGGGAGAGAGAAAATATAGACTTATGTCAGAACGGGGATCAAGAAATTAGGACATCTGAAGACTGACAAGACTCCAGGGGCTGCTGTACGTGATCCATCCCAGATTTCGGAAGGACATGACAAAGTAAATGTGGGAACCTTCAGTGGATATGTTCAAACCTCTCTGGAAATGTAGAGGTACAAGGGACTTGAGAGAAGCTAACACAGGGCTGATATTTGAGAAGGGACCGAGGAGACATCTATGAGAAATACAGACATGCAGTCGTGACTTTGGCAGGAGGGACCTTATGGGAAAAACTAAATTACAGGACAGAAAGGCGAACACCTGGAAAGTTACGATTTAATTAAGGACAGTCAGCACAGATTCACACAAAACGAATCGTGCCTAACAAATCAGATTTATTGAGGAAGTGACAGAAAGACCAGGCAAAGGTTAAGCCATGGACATAAGGAAGGCTTTTGATACAGTGCTGCAGAAAAGGCTAAGCCTGAAAGGTAAGAAAGAATAAGATAAAGAGTGAACTACAGAGTAGATGGAGCACTGAAAAATGAGGTTAATGGAAAGCATTGTGTGATAGACACAGCACTCATGCTCCTGCAGCTACCCATGTGTCTGAAATTAGAGTTTGGAGTGAAACTCTGCTCTACACACAGCTCAAAGAATCAAATTTTGTTTATTCATCTGATTTTTTTTTAATTTTGTACATTGAGTAAAACAGCTCTCACTACTTCCATTAAGGAAAGAAGGATCTCATGGAAAGAAGTTCAGCTCATTTCTGAGTTTCAGCAGTTGTCTGGGCCTGTTTCTATTCCTGTTTCTAGTGCTATATTTGCTGTCCAGCAAAAATACACAATGGGATGCATGGAGACTGCAAGGGCCATGAGTTTTACCAAAAATACAAAGAGTCTGTTTGTGGAATATGCATATGTAAGAAAGAAACAACACAAAACAGTTACAAAATTCAGAATGAAATAAAAGGGTCTATTGTCCTTCCCTTCCTGAGAGCAGTCAGGTGGCCTCTCTAATGACTACTTAAACAGTTTCCAGGTACAGTGGTGGGATGCAACAACGTCTTGTGACAGGCTGTTAAAACACATCACTTACCACATCATCTCTGTCTTCCCACTCCACCTCAGAAAGATCCACACTGCTGTAGTTGGGCTTTCTTCGTTTCTTCCCCTCTTCATACTGGTATAAAAAAGGTGAAATATTGAGCACATCATGTTTTATTTGCAACTATTAGAACGATTTTTGTACCAGAAGATTTAAAAAACTTGCTGAATGCATGCTGATGGTATGCAATACACTTAGCAGTAGGTAGCTTAATTCATACAAAGTGCAGCAGACTGTTGCATGAATGTTCCCTGCAAACTAAAAACCTACATCTCATGATGATTTGAGTGGTCTCTTGTCGTGATGCACAGCTTTTCTTGATGGACACACAGGGAGGTCAAGCTCAGCAGTTGTGCCTTCTCCTCCCCATATGGAAAATACATGAGACCTTGGATCTTGCAGTTTACGTTAAATATCTGCAACTGACTCTTTCAGCTGTACAGGAAGTTCTGTTTACTATAATCTTATCAACAAAATGTTTGCCCATTTCACTTTAAACAAGATAAGATGCAAGTCTTGGGAAGTATGGTGTTAACATTTGCTGATACTTCATTTTATCTACGACTTCGTGGGGAAAAGTAATACACTAATAATGATAATGTAGGGGGGTTTATCACTACTCACTGTTACGCTGTAAATTGCACATTTAAAATAAACATTCTCGTGACAAATTAATTTGACACTGAGGTGTTTATAACATGGGAAATTCTGCCCTCTGCTGAACATTCAAAATCAGCCTATTAAGTGTAACCACACAAACCTGGCTCAGTGGAAGAAAGAAGTATTTAGGAAGACCTGTGAATAAAGAACCTGACAGCTTAAGTAAAATTAGGAGACTATATTTGAAATTAAAAAAAAAAAAACCAAAATAAAAGAAAAAGAAACTAAATTTGGGAGAGGCTCAGAATAATGTGAAATCCAGTCTTTTACCTTTTAAGGGAAACCACAGGTCTTTTTATGAAGTATGACAGAAGACATTGGGATGCTGTGAAATATCCCCAAATGGCTTTTGTGACTCCTCAGCAGCATCACAGAAAGAGACAAAAGGTACCTGTAAGGCAGCCTATATGGCTGATTCTCCTCCCTCAGGGCAGGACCAACCACACCATAAACCAAACCTGTCAGTGTTTGAGACAGGCAATTCATCACCACCGCCAGTGGTGCAGGGGCTTTCAGTCACACTCTGCAGATTACAGAAAGACCAGGGAAAGCCTTCTCTCTGAGCATTAAGAAGGTTATTCCCATCCTGACTTTTTCCTTTCTGAATTAAAAATTCTCATATAAATCCCACAGTTGCTTTTGTAGACCACAATACTTTAAAATAGGAACAATAAAAATCTTACTGAACAGCAAACTTTAAAAAATGTTGACTACAGCACCATAATCACAGACATTTTGAGATACTGGCAGCACTGTAAAGTTTCTCCTAGCATAGGCTTTATTGACCTTCCTTAATTTTTGCTCATAAAAAATTGGATACTCCAATTTTTTTCTACAGTTCTTTTAGATAATTCTGTGGGATAAAGTCCTGAGCCAATTCTCATTCTTTTGAATAAAAAATCCCAGCAACTCTATTGGTGTAAGTTCCGAGAAGTGATGCAGATGCAATTGAAAAGTATTTTCATGTGCTTTTCTTGCCCTCTGCTAAAATCCACTATTCTTGTGACAAGGTTGTCTATTTCTCATCTACTGCTATTCAACAGATGGGCAGGGAGATGTAAAGATCTTCTGCTTTCAGCACATGTCATCCACCAGAGTTTGAATTCAGGCAGCTCAGTTCAGCAATTAATTTTTGCTACATGACAGCTCTGATAGTCAGAGAGATAACTATACCCAAATACTGAAGTACCAAATTTGCAGCCAATGTAATTAAATCTTACAGGAATAACACATGAGAGGATAGCATCCATTCATTACCAGAGCTTGGTTTTTGTAGCTGTGTTTTGCAAGCTTTTCATTACGGCTGCAGCTATATCAATATTATCTTTAATCTTTACAGGGAGAAACTACATGTATTCTCTGTGGCTGCACCAATTAACCGAATAAATCTTTGATCTGATTTAGTCATTCTAGCATAGAAATGGTTACAGACAAGCTCTGAAATACTGAGAGCTGAGCAGTGTTACAGAGACATTAGCTGGGATCATTTGAGCAGAGCCAACAGCTCCTGTACTGATTCCAATGTTTAATTACATCCTCCCTCACAGATGTTGAAGAGCTTCTGGGCTGTGCTGCATTCTCAGATGTGTGCAAATCCCTACTTAGGCCAAGAGAAGTTGATCTCGTGTCTGACAGCAGAAGTAGGCTTCAAACCTAAGGCAAACTGTTTGCATCATACTGATTATGGGGTTTGTATTGATTTTAATCATATAGTTTCCACACCTTGCACTCGGAGAGGAAAAACCAAAAAGAAAAAGCAAACAAATGAAGATCTGGATAAAACATCCAAAGTTCTGCAGAAAAGAAGCAGAAGCATTCATGTCTTAAAATTTCATAAAAGCAGACACAAAGCCAAAATCCCCACAGTTAAGCAAGAGTTTCACTCTATAAGCATTCAAAGGAACTGAATGTGCACTAAAATGCATTTAGGACAGGAACTAATAAGGTATTGAGATGTGTAACCCCTTACTCAGCAATTACACTTCAGGGGCTTCTGTTTAATTTCTGACAGAGGAATTCAATAAGAATAGATTTATGTTATAGTTCAGAAAATGACAGCAGAGAAAACAAAACCAACTTCCAGGAAGGACAGGATACAAGACCTATTTGTCCATAATCTTCATGAAGATATCACCTTATTCCCAGCAGCAAATTTCCATTAGGCTTATGTAACCAGGGCATCCAACATCAATGCAAGCAGATCAGATATAAAATACTTCATAACAGTAATGTTGAAATGTCCATTCTTCTTTAGCTTCTTTCCAGTTTTTTTCTCAACTAATTTCTTAGTAAAAGTTATTCATGGACACTGAAGTGGTTCCCCAGTTTTTAAAAATAGCATTCATCCATATCTTCTCTGGTAGCAAACCTAATGTAACCTTTTATCTCTGAGGCTTCTGGGTAAAGTATAAAATACTGATTGAAGCCTGAAGCCAAACCCATCTGCAAGATTACTATAAAGCATTGAAAAAAATCATTAAGGGACCCATTGGGAAAGATAGAAACTAGGAATTCTACCAAATCACTCTGATTTAAGTACAGGAGGAAAAGAGCTAGATTTAAAATGTATGCTGTTAATCTTTGGCTAGTATAAAATATGTGGTGATGTTATATAGCAGTTAACCCCTGGGAGGGAAAAAAAACCAAACTGAAAAGTGTTAAATATCTGGACTGCAAAATAAGAAACTTTTGGTCCGCTCGAAACTACAGTATGATTCTCACATATTGTTGCTTGTGATAAAAATATATGATTTGGTTTTTTCATCAGAATGAACTTAATCTTACTCAGTATCTTTTGTTTGAGACTGGGCCAAACTCTTAAAGCATTGGGTGATTCAAACAACGTGTGACGTGTGCTGCTTAAAGACTGAAACACATTTTTTCACCACCCTGTACACAACCATTTACATGTGCCATTATTAAACTCTTCGCTTTGATTATTTTTTTTTTTAAACACAAGCAGTCCCAAACCATCTGCATCGAATATGACCAGCCACGTGTTTATGGAGTCAGAGTGGAGCAATCTGATCAAGGACAGAGCGAGCTATGTCTTAACAGCTGCGATCTTGGGTCTAAGGTGATTGGAATTTCTCAGGCGTGCTCCATCTGGATAATGGGGAGGTAGGAGAGGGGAAGCTGCTGTGATAGCAACCTTGGAAACATCTCTAGATTTTAGCAAACTTTCCTAGGACAAGGTGGAATTATCTGTGAGAAAATATTATAGTAAGAAAGTGCCTACAAAAAACAACCAAAGCCTAGAGAGGTAAAATAATTTCAAGGGATAGTCCTCCTTTGTTAAACTACTACTGTGTACGAAAGTAAGAAATGAGGTACTGAAAAGATGCCGCAAAATTTAAAACATAGCATCATTCAATGAAGTTTGATCCCTTTGAATTAGCACTTCAGAATTTGGATAGTGTGTTAATCTCATCAGGCTTTAAGAATGACCCCTTTTTTGTTTAGAGAAGACAAATGAACATATGCAAATATGTTTTGCTGAGCTTGAATTCTACATAATAAAACACATCATATAATTGTATCTATAACTGTATTAAGTCATCCTGCAAAGGTATTCTTATGTACAAAGTTTGATAGGAAAGCTTGAATGAACATTTTATCAGAGGATATTAACTAAAATGACACACTTTTTCACACAATTTTAAATAAACAGGTAGAGACTGTACACACTGTCTTTATTGCAATTCCCTGGTCTGGGCAGTTATTCAGCTCCCTCCCTTCTCTAAGGCTCTGCACACTAAAGTTACCACTTATTTATTCTGTGGGGTAAATTTGTCACACAAAGCTGCAGCTTTTGGGGTGGAAACTGCATTGGACCTGACTTTTCACAGCCAATGAAACATCCGAGACCTTCACCAGCCCTCCCAGTACAAGCTGCTACTCTGTCCCACTGCAGGGACTTGCAAGGGGAAAGTGGGATTTAAAAAAAAAAACAAAAAAAAAAAAAAAAAACAACAAAAAGAAACCCCTCCAAACAAAAAACAATCCAAAAAACAAAATAAAACAACCAACCCAAAACAAAACAAAAAACAAAACCAAAAAACCAAACAAGCCCCCCAAAACACACAGAATACAAACAAAAACAAAAAATACCAAAAAACAAAAACCAAAAACAAACAAACAAAAAAACCCAAAAGCAACCCCCTCAAAAAATCCCACCAAAACCCAAAACACAAACAAACAAACCAATAATCCAATAATAATAGTGAAAAATCCCCTTCACTGGTTCACCTGCTTAGAACCTGATAATATGACATCACCCTCAGTGTCTGAGCTTTCATTCACCCCGTGCTACTTAGCTCCAAACCATTCTGCCTGGGGGTACAAGTGAAACAGCATCTTAATCTAAATCGCTACTGCTTGGCCTTTAAGCTCTTTATTTCATCTGGAATACTTTTTTTCCCACTCACATGATCCTGGTTTGACATTTGTGATATTTTTTTTTCAGGGTTTGCATCCAGTCTGCAACCTCAATCTCTTATACTTAGCCTTGAATCTGTAGAACACTAATAGGTGTGCAGTCAAAAACCAAAGTTTCTTTCTATAGAAACCTCCTTTGTTTAATATTAAAAAAGGTTGATTCTCTTAGGAAAATAGGAAAAACAACTTCCCTGTCCAAAGACAGATTTTCATGACCAGCCTATTATTTAAGATGTTAACCCAGAAGCTCCTAAGTTATGGTCAGTAGTAAAAACCAGTTATTTTGGATTGATTCTCCATGCCAGATGGCAGTGAAAAGTTGCCACACTACAACATTTGCAGAAATACTGCAGAGAAAAGCTGACAACGGGAGCCACCATGTCATTTGCTCTGGAAAAAGGGAATAATGCAATTTGAAGTTTCCAGGCAGAGAAGCAGTAGGAGCCATGTGCCTTGTCATGTACACAGGAGAACTCTCTAGCAAAACAAGGGAAGAAAACTGTTCTTATGGCACGTGTATTTAACTAAGTCAGTCCACTTACCCTACTAATGTGTGTTTGCTTTTCAAATGGTGCAGTAATACTTAAAATGATAAAGCAATATGGAAACATACAGGGTGAAGTAAAAGTCGATATAAAAAAACAGCTTTAAGTGCCACACCTTGAGTCTGGCCCAGGAGTTCATCAGCTGAGCTCATGTTCTCAGGTGAATTGCAGTCAATTATCACAGCAACATGGATGTGATTTACTCACTGAAGAAAACAACCCCTCTATTTGGGATTTTATTTGCATTCTCGGGGTTTATCATTTGGGATTATGTAAAACTGGCAGCTGCTTATAATTATTTGGGGTTTGAGTAGAAATAATTAAAAACATCTGTCTTTATCTTAATACTACCAGACTTAAACCCATGAGCTCAGTTATACCTAACTTCAAAGCTGAAAGCAAAGAATAAAAGAAAGCTTCACATATTGCTAACAAATTTTCAGTGATTCATTTATATGTACAACCAGTTATTCAACAGCCTTCAAACCTTTAATTATCTTTTAAATATATGTAATTTTGCACTTCTAATTAGATAGCAATTTAATGCTCTCACAGGGATTCAGATGGGCTGTCTTTTTTGAAATGTAAACTCCAATAGGAATAATCATTGGCATTCAAGTGATTGAATTCTTCAGTTATTTAAATGAACGTGAGGCATTTACACTGTTCAAATAATTTAAATATTCTGCTGTCAGCTACAGCTGTAGAGTTTTATGGAGTCAATGAATAAAGCAAGGGTAAGTGTAGGTTATCTTACGTTCCAGGCGGGACTCCCCAGAGAGAAATGAGATTTGCTGCTTCTGAAAGGCTAACACTGCTTAAGTGGGGCATTAATGTTTCCCCTGACACTTGGATTTCTCTGTTTTCCTATATTAGGAGAAACAAATTTTCCCAGAATCTACCACTACAAAAGACTTAATACTGATCTAGGATCTTCAAATACTCCATGTCCTTTAGCTTAATACAACGCATGGTGACATTCCACATTCTACGGTTGAAATGGTAACTTACTCAGGCACCTAAACCACCAATAAATTTTGGTGAGGGCACTGCAATATTATGCCCAGGCATTGATTAATAGGTGTAACTTCCCAATCGAGACTGATCAATTTAAAGCTGTGCATCCTTGTGTAGAAAGCAATGCATCAATTGAATACATTTACAATGATAAAAGCATTCACAAACAGTCACTCATAAGCCCCCATTGCAAGCCTTCCAGAGCTTATTTTAAGAGTAAGAATAAATGTCTCAGTCTTCTCAGAGAAAGAGGATTTTGATTTAAACCCAGAAATATTACCAAATCTTTAGTAATCAGGGATGTTATTAGATTAATTCACAAATCAGAACAAATTTTTAACCTTAGATTAATTTTATTATGTTAGAATATGTATAAAATATACAATTTTATTCAGGAACATATGCATTTGTCTTTAAATGCATATTTTCCTTAATTAAGAAACTCAGGTTCCTTGTTCAGAAACTTTGAGTATTCTACCCTAAATGAACCTAGTAATCACTAGAAAAAAATCCAACCCAGTTCCACTCCCTGAACAAAAATACAAATCCTCTTGCTAACTACGAATCAAAAAAGCCATGGACCTCATAAAAACTGGTAGCAATCATACTATTATTCATTGAAAACCACACAAACATTAGGGCTGAGAGGCAAGAGCACAAATCCCAAACACCAGGTAAGGTTCACAAGGTGTTGATCTGTGCCTGTGGCAGATACTCAGATTCAGTCACATTCCTTAATTTCCCTGTAATTCCACCCCACTTCCCTAGGAAAGCAGCTTTCCTCTGGCACCAGCCCTTAACAGACTGCACAGTGACAGTGGCAGTAATGAGCAATCAGCCACAATTAATGGGGTGGTTGTTTTCAAGGGCATGTAAAAAGCACCTGTCACTTGTTTCTCATTCTTCCTTTCCATTCAGTAAACTTTTTTTTTTTTTTTTGGGCAAACTGTAACATCATCATCGTGGCATATTTCCATTTTAAAATTTAACAGTGTAGCACCTGGCACACCACAAGCGTTAAGAGTCTCCTGAAAAGCAGGAGATTAAACCTGCCATGATCACAGCTGGAGAAAACTGTCTTCAAGTCCACATTTCAACATAGGTAAGGAGCCTTAGAAACCAAGTTAAGAAAAATCTCAAAATTCACTTTTAGACTCCCNGGGCAAACTGTAACATCATCATCGTGACATATTTCCATTTTAAAATTTAACAGTGTAGCACCTGGCACACCACAAGCGTTAAGAGTCTCCTGAAAATCAGGAGATTAAACCTGCCATGATCACAGCTGGAGAAAACTGTCTTCAAGTCCACATTTCAACATAGGTAAGGAGCCTTAGAAACCAAGTTAAGAAAAATCTCAAAATTCACTTTTAGACTCCCGAACAATTTTTTTTCTTTTTTTTTTTTTTTACTAACAGTAGGTCGCGGTTTTCAACGGAAGACAAAATTCAAAAGTACATCATACAACTGAAAATATTCTCTGGTGGAAAATAAAACACCACTCTATAAAAACATTGACTTTCAGTAAAATTCAGCATATAGGAGCATTCTGATACAGCAGTATTTTTTTTCTTTTTAAGTTTTTTTAACAAAGTGGTTTTGCCGTCAGCGCCGCTCCCCCGCGGGCCTGGGCGGAGCTGCGGCGCCACCTGCCGGGCCCGGCCCGCACTGCGGCCACGGAGCCTGGAGGGGCCAAGGCCTGCTGCCCTCCGAGAGCCATTCCCAGCGATCCCTCGTTCCTAAAAGTCTTTCAGAGTTTGGAACCAAAAGGTTCTTTCTGGTCGCTCTGTGGGACCGGTGAAAGCTGCCAGCCAGCGCTGGGGTCTGGGGAGGATTTATCCCTTAAATCCCAGCGAGGATTTAAGGGAGTGCCTTCCTCTCCTCCCACCAGCTGCCCGTGAGCGCCCAGCCCGTCATCCTCAGCGAAAGCCAGGTTTATTCGAAAAAACAGCAGAAGAAACAAGAGACGAAATCCCCAAGAAAAGCATTTTTAACGATAAACCCAATAGAATAATCAGCACAAAAATGTGGCCAGCTCAATGATTGCATACACTGCTCAGTGTAAGATAAAAATCTGGTGCAACAGGAAGCATTCTGTGCTGTTTGCTATCCTGCCTCTCTGCTCTGTGTCCCAGAAGACAATTCCTTCAAACGCTTCAGAACTAATAGATATGGGCTTAGGAACTCGGGAATTCAGTAATATTCTAGTTTTACATCACTGCCTGAAAATATAATAACAGGATAAAGCAGTGAGGATCAACTCAGTAATCAATGAAACTTGAATGTAACTCTAAGACAGAAATAATTTTAGATAGTATCTTTAGTGAACTATCTAATTCCAGATCTACAGGCCTATTTTCACATAGTTATTGTCACAAATTTCATGGAATGTTACAATGGTGTCAGGATTTGGCCTGCAATATTGACCCAAGGGCCCAGGCCAGCAATCACTTCACTCTCAAAAACCCCACTGAAGTCAACAGAAGACTCTCATTACCCACCACTGACAGAACCCAGAGGTAAAAATGACTCTTCCAAAAAACTGAAATGAACAGACCATGAATATATATCACAATGAGTTCCCCTAGCCGACAGCTTATGGGCTACTGCCCAAAATTTTGATTTTAAAAAAGAGAGTCTGTTGTATAAGGTAATGAAGTAAGTGCCTTCGAGATGTTCATTTGGTGAGGGGTAACAGCAAAGCACATTCTGCTTCACTAAAGCATAATATCAGAAATTAGGAAGAGGGTAATGCCCTCTGCCAGCCTTACTTAAAACTATCCACTGTTCCTTCATTATCTTCTGTTTTTTAAAATGTCTATTATATAATGAATAAATAGTAATAATTTTGAAATAAGTAATTTGTCAGAAGAGAAAGTGACACTACAGCAAAGACGTGAGTTACCAAACTCATGTGCTATAGAGAGAGAGCTTTCAGATATATTCCTATGGCTTGCAAACCTGGGACATCAGATTCACCCATTGAAGCTTCCTTGCTGTACTTTTCATAAACTCTACTCCAGTTAAAAACTAAATGGGGAAACAGTAAATACAAACACAGATTTTAATTTAGTGTGTAATTCCTTGCCCAGATCTTAGAAAGACAAATTCTTTTGCTGGATGAGCACCTCAGATATGCTAATGACTTAATAAATCGCGCTTGTAAATAAATAATTTTATTTTCAAATTAAATTATCCACCTGGTTAATATTTCTGTTTTCTTCTGAAACACTGTTGAAATGGGACATTGCTTGGAGTGGCTGAATGAGAACCACACGTGGCAGCCATGTGGATGCAGCAGTGGAAATATTAATGCCAATGCTTTGCTAGGAGTCAGCAGTGATGGAACACTTGGAAGGGCTGTTCCTAAACAATGATGCAACCAGGAATGTACCAGCCCTCTGGGGTGTTAACTTGATAAACATTTGCGGAACAGTAACTTTATTTTTCTTGCTGTGATTAATGCAAACAAGATGATAAGGGAAACTAAAGGTAAAATTTGCTGCTATTTCTCTTTTAGTACAGAAAATCCCCCGTGTTCCTGTTTTGCTTAAAAATAAGCTTTATTGAAATTTCTGCACATATATTAAATTAACTTTAACACTTTAGCATGACAAATAGGGGTTATTACACAGCACTAGAGCATTCCAACATTCCATTTCAATGTAAAATGACCATAATTACAGCAATTTTTGGCTTTGCTATTTTGCAGTAATGGAGGTCTGCATCTTTTGCAGAAGCAGCTTGTATATTTATTTTCCTTGGGGTTTTTTCATGCTAAGTGTTGTTTCCATAGGTAAATTTACCAAGGACTATGATGTGTTATGAAGCAATATAAAGTAACTGGTCTATTGTATTTAATTTTTTAATGAACATTATTAACACTAAGAAAAAAACAAATACAACACGTATAGATAAATAAAATAGATCAATAAACAGCATTCTTACCAAAGGCCTAAGTTCTGGGTGAGTCAAAATATATCCATTGTTTGTAATTGCAAAAGCGTATCCATGAATACCCAACTGTAAAAGTAAATGAGAAAGAAATAGTAATTAGCATGGTCTCCAGTAAATCCTTACACAAAAAATCAGGCAAGAATTTGGCTGTCCAGGGCAGCTGGCATTCATAGCCCTTATCCACACAGTGTCTTGTTATATCATAGGCAAAATCTCTGCCATTTTGTGCAAATGAGAACCTGTCATTGTGATGAACTCAGCAAACAGGACAATTTTAAACTGTCCCACAACTCTGCTCTCCAGGGCACTTGTTCCTGTGTGCACTGGAGTGAATTTTATATATATAATATATACCTATATATGGGATGCCATAGCGTGTGGCATACAGAGAAGATATGGCAGGGCAGAGAGACACCAGAATTTCATGCATTCCCCTATTCCCATGATTGCACAGCTTACTTCACTTGTTGTTAAAGAACCATTTAACTCAAAGATAAGGAATGCACAGCTACAGTGACGGTGACCTGTCATATGTGATATTTACACCTTCCCATCCTAAAGGCTCTCTGCTAATTCCAGTTCAGCTGGAGCCACAGAAGGCAGCTCTTTCTGCTAAAGGAATTCCTCTGTTTATGTCTTTGTACCGAGTGGAACTCTGGGAGATTCCTTGAGAGCAATGAAACGCTTGATGAGGCCTAACAGTGTCCAAATTTAGCATTGTACTTATTTAAATAAAAATACTGGTTGGTATAACAATATACCTATTACACAGCTGATTGCATCCACTGAATTCAATAAATGTACCATTAAATGATTCATGTGGTCATTCAAACATCCCTTCTTAGCATAAACTTCCTGCTAAGGTAGACTTTTTCTTCAGGTTCACTATGTATTTTTGCCATGCAAAGCACAGCTTCCTATCCTTCCTCACCTATTTTTTTCAATTCTGAAGAAAGATAATATCTTATGTATTTTTATTTAAGCATATCAATACACAGAGCTATTATATACCAAACAAAAAAAAAAAAAAAACCAACAAAAAAACCAAAAAGCAGAAAACAAACTTGAAAGTCCAACACTATCTTGTTTTGATATTTACATTTCTCACTACTAAATCTTTTTATTTTACTTGAGTGCATTCCTAAATGCTTTGCTGAACTGGGTCTTTCAGAATATGTCAGACACAAAGCAACTGGAGAAAGGCTGAAAAGACAAAATCCTTTCTAAGAGGCAAAAAGGAGAGCAAGCTTATCGGCTTCTGTAATTTTCTGGAAGTATAAACCAGGGTATGATATGGCAAGGTCACAGGTAAAACATTCCAGGTTAATTTATAGTGTCTCTGTATGAATGATTGTATATGGGCAACTGTATCTGTCACACAGAAGATTGTTTCATAAATTAGTGGTTTTCCTAAAGCAATAAACTTCAGTGAGAGCAGTAGAAGGTGATATGTTCTTGGCATCTCTTCATAAAGGAGGGATAACCAAAATAATAACAGTGGACATATTTTAACTATTACAGTGTGACAAGGGAACAAGCTGTTGGCTAAATATCAGGTCTCAAGTATAATTGTCTGTGTTGATAACTGCAGAATGACACCCAGGCAATGGAAGTCAGGTAAGGAAACAAATGTGGGTGGTATATCTCACAAGAAAAAAGCATTTGTCTATTTGAGGCCTACACAGGATCCCAGGGAAGTATTTTGTTGTGTTCTGTGCAATGTGTGAAAGTGCACAATCTCTGCAGTATCTGAGATGCTACCACTGTCAGCAGCATTGCCATTTTAAACCTTGAATTCTGTCTCTAAATCACAGATTCAGAAACAAAAAAACCTTTTTCTAACTGTTTAAAACATCACATGGAAGTCAAGTATTACTAAATCCAACCCCACCTTATTCAGGAGACACTGCCACTGACATCTGGGGAAGTTTAGTCAAGAGAACAACTGCTGAAAATAGCTTATTGCTATTATTCATCTTCCTCAGCATAAAATCCACCTCATCCAGGCCGAGACGATTCCAGGCCAGCAGGATTCTATTTCCAACCAATCATTTTATATCCCTGGGTGAATATTTTGTCACGTGTTGCCTCTGCAGGAATGGGTCCCAGGGGTGATTATGCTCCTGCAATTGCACAGTCTTTGTTTATGGCATGTGGGACTGGAAGTTATAACTCAAGTGATCTCACTAACCCAACTGCATTGCATGATGCTGGTACATCCTGCAATATAAAACATACCTTCAAATAAAAAGTCTAATATTCAGCAAGAGGAACATATATTACTTCCACAGAAAACTAATTCTTGAAAAAACTTATTTTCTGGATCAGTCTCACTCTGTTGCAATACCTGTTGTTTGGGCCTCCCACTCTTTCTAGGTTCTTATATTCAGACTTTGTCCAAATTGTACAGATTACTTCATAATCTGTAATAACTTCACTGTGAGATGGCTTTTGCTATCCAGCCAAGCTTTTATTTCTGCAGGTACCACAACATTGTCCTTCCTCCTCACTACAAATGAAACTTGTTCTCCCACAGCTCCTCACAGGCAGCTCCAAAGATTGTTTCCATTGCTCCAAATTTTGCAAAGGAGAAAATTTTGCTCCTTTCTCTTCTACCTTCTACTGATTGAGTGAACTGAGAGTGTTCCCTATTATTGATCCTGAGCTAAAGGTCCCTGTCTCTGTGTTCTGATATCAGTGTGCGGTCACCTGCTTCCTCTTCTCATCGTCTGAAGCTTTTTTCCACCTGGGACTGTCCTGGATTTGCACAGCACCTGGCCTAGTGGGACCCAGGACACAGGAAATTACTCCAATACACCTCATCATTATTGCCACTCTTTTATGCATTGTTTTTACCAAACTCTTGCTTAATTTAAACTTTCCAGTTACTATGTATTGATCTAGAAAATCATTTGGTAAATCCTAATGCATTCAAATTAGAATTAAAATTGATAGGAGGAATTTTTATGAGAGAATATTGGAAGGCACTCACAAGTCAGCTTCTTCCTCCACCCCCTTAGAAATCACTAAATGAGAACATGGCAGACAATTAAGAGAAAAGTATGATATGCAAATTTATTCTCAGTACAGGTGCTGTCAAAATGTCACTATTCCAAGGGCTGGCCTCTTTAGCAAAGGTTGTCTACAATACTGTGTTACATGCCTGTTTGTCATGCAAAACAAAAAAAATCCGCTAGGAATTAAATGGAACATATTAATTTAATTTTCCTTTGTGAATAAAACAGTCCTATAATAAAATGTCAGAATTTTGTTGTAGAGTTGCCACTGACTTTGGAGAACTAAGTAGAGAAAAATATCTGCTAAAGTCTGGGTAGCAGAGAAGGAACCACTGGTCTGGTTAGGCAGGAACTTGTTTAAATTCCTGAAATGTGCCACTTTCTCTAATTCTGGGAGACACGGAATTGGACAGGAAGAGTCAGACACAAACAGGAAGCCTAAAGTGTTTTCATGCAATGTTGTGCAATTTCTCAGTATGTTTTCTTTTTATTATTTTGCCTTGTATCCTGGCAATATTTCATTGTTTGATAACTTAATTGATTTTATAATTGCATTGATTTTAATATGGACAATATTTACTATTACCCTCTAGGCCACACTGATTCACAAAAATGTGAAGATCAAACCATATTTTAACTTGGGTTTTAAAAATGGCACTGGATCTCAGTGAAATTCCTAAGGAAAATGGGTGAAATAATGGAGCTATATAAGTAAAACAATAACAACATATTAAATTAATTATGGTGTATTTTATGCATTATATATATATACGCACAATTTGTGTGTTACCTTGTATTTTGGAATAGTTTTTAAAAGCTCTTTAACTGGAACGTCTGTGCCAACGACTCCCAGGAGAATTCCTTTAGACCTCTGAAAAGAACAATAAGAGATGCACTCAGAACCACAATAATAATAAACATTCTCACCACTTATTTCACCTTGCAGCTACACTGCAGAAGTGAACAGATCACAGACAAATAATTTAAAAAGTGGAGAAGGCAGACACTGGTACAACTCAGCTGATTGAGCAGTAATTTAATCAATAATATTGCTCCTTTCTGCTTTATTTACAATTCACATAGAAAAGGCATGCAGGGCTTTGATAGCTGGTGAGTCCCTCTACTGAAATCTTTCACATGCAAATAGGTTTTAAATTAAAAACTACTGTTAAAAATATGTTATTCCCTTCTTTCCCAATTTCTCCTGCTATTTGTAAATAAAAGAGAAAGATGAAGCTTTAAGGGGAAAGTACACTATACTTTCTTTAATAATCTGTTAAATTATTAAAGATAAACAGATATATACTTAATATACATTAAAATAATTAAAATCTGAGGTATAGCAGTGCAAAGAGGAAAATTATATAGATTATTTGCTATGAAAAAGTAACACAGAAGTAAGAAAGCCCTAAGGCCTAGTGTCATCTGAGGTTTTCTCTTAGACATAGAGTTTCATCATTTTACCCTGGATTCTAGAGTACAGGAATTTGGGATTATTTGTCCACATTTTTGTGCTAATAAAGGGATACTAACTGCAGACAAAATAAGAAGAAAAAATTTTAGAGTTGGCTAAAGAAAAAATTTTAGAGTTGGTCCCTGAAAGCAATTTAATGTCAGTCACACCATTATCACATGACAGAAATAATCTGAGTACTTACAGTCTCATTTTGCTTACTAAATACTGGCATGGCAACAGTCGTCATCAACACCAATCCCTGATCATCAGCAAGCTATATTTGAAAGAGAAATACTATCTCTGAGAACGAAGGTACAATTACATTATTTCCATTTCCAGTGAGATAAGGCAGTTTATCCAAATGACACTGGTGGAGTCAGTGCAGCCCAGCCCAGCCCCATCTCAGCTGAGCCAGCCCTGCCCATCCCAGCACCTCCAGTGCCAGGAATGAGGCCTCATCCTCATTCCTGCTGCCATGGGAGGGAGAAGGGGCTGAAATGTGGTTGGGGAAGCAGCACGGGCAGCAGCAAAGCAGCTGCAGCTCTCTCTGCATCCCTCCAGCTCAGCTCTGCCAAAATTGCCTCCCAGCGAAGAGCAGGTGGTCATGGGTGTATGTGCTGTGCTCTGCTCCAGACTGAGATCTCAGCTCACACAGTGGCACAAAGGGTGGCAGCCAGCAAGGATCCCAGGAGCACCTTTGCTCCAGCCGCTTTCAGTTTGCTGGACAAAGAGGTGCCGTGAATTAGTTGATCCTGCACATCAGGTTTCAATGTGTTTTTTCGATTTGGGCAGAAAACAAGATCTCATGACATTGGTTCCACTCAAGAGGAGCATGTGGGATGCTCATCACTGGCCACAGGACAGGAGAGTGCTCAGACCAAGTCTCCTCCCTGCTCACAGCCTCTGGCCAGGCTGACCCTCTGCCCTGGGGCACACACTGCTGGGCTGCTCCAGACCAGCCCTGCTCTGTGCCTGCACATCTTCACCAGACACGTGGGAAAGACAACTCAAGCAGGGGGTAGAGAGTTACTGTTCAACCCTTTCTGTCCCCAGGGACAGATGTTTAAATCTGTAGAGGTTTATCCAACACTTAAACGTGTGACACAGACAGTTATGACCTCAAGTGGAGATTTTGTAGAAGAAATTCTGCTTTGTTGCACCTGTGTTCAGCCAGATGGATACAGCATAGGGATGATCTTTCTGAGCAATATTGCAGGTGAAAATCATGCCCTGTTGGGACTGTGGCATTCTCCTACCACTCTTACATCTGTATTATGTTTTCTGCACTCAGGCAGAACTTCTGTTTTTCTTATTAGAATTTTTGCAATTTATTTTTTGTTTTGTTTGTGTTTACAAAGGTTTTCTTATAATGAAGCAATTGCAATCAGCTCCCCACATTTTCAGAAAACAATTAATATATTATGATAATGATACTTTATGAAGCATATTTCACATTAACAAATCAGATAAAATCTAGAAAATTACATGTCTTGCAGCTCCCAATCTGCTTCAGGAGGATTTCAGTTTCCCAAACAAGTATATTTTCTGAGGCATGGCACTATCTCATGGTGAGAAGGAATGTTTACAGACATTAGACAGGGCCACAGATGGGGTTTGGAGTCCAGAAGGTTTACATCTGATAAGGAATCACTAGGGATATGAAGTGGAACGAACTTATGATCATATTTCCTTTTTCTTGTTTGTTTTCCTTGTTAGCAAGAAGAGATAATTCTAACCCTAGTATAATCCTTGATCTATCAAGGCATAGTAAGTTATTAAACAAACAAGGAAAGAAAAAAAAACAAAAACTTGCAAAAAGTTGTGGGTTCAAAGGTTTCACTTGAAACTCAAATGCAGCCAAACTAATGTAGGAATTTCCCTCCTCAGAGCAGTACAGTGGAGCACACTAACATGATTTGTGTGGAGGGGAGCCCAGTAAGTGAAAAAGCGTTCTGTTGATTACAAGGTGACATTTTGGACCACTTCAAGATTTTGTGTGATTGCCCAGGGTGGTTGTTCTCTGATATCATGTTTTTGTCAAGTACCAGGACAGTATCACTTTATGAGTCCACTCACTCTCAAGACTTTACTAAAAACAATTTAATGGATAGGATGAAGCCAAGGGACTGTCAGTAGAGTTTTAGGGTGTTTGAAATTCTTTACATGGAGGAAAAAACCCACGGTCTGGAGTTCCTGAGAAATTCTGACATAACTGCTCATTAACTCTCAAGGCTGAGAGTTATGGAAGCAGGCAAGAGTGATTGCCCTGTAATTTTGTTATCTACAAGCACCAACTGGAGTTGGCTGCTGCAATCTTTTCTATAGAATTGCAACCCTTTAATCCAGCCTGTTTGATTTTTTATTTGTTTGGCAGATGAACAGGTTGTTGGCCACTTCCATAAGTGGAATCAGCAAATAACTGGATGAGCAGGGACTCTTATTTGCAATGTTTTACTGAGCCACTGCTCATCATACTGGAGTTACTGTCTAGTCTAAAATGATGAATGAAGGGGCAGCATCAGTGATTTTCTCCAGAAGGTTTTTCTGTTGATTTAAACACAGGGGGGTAATGGTTTTAGGCAGGACACTATCCAAGGGCTATGGACACTCAGTTTGATAAAATGCTTAGCAAAAAATAACAGATCTTTAAAAGAAAACAAAGCTCAAGACTGAGGAAAAAATACAGTTCTAGGCTAAATGTCTCTTGGCTGCTTAGAATAAAGAAACAGAACTTGCTCGCTGAGAAAGGTACAGATCTCTAGTACCTAGCAATAATAGTTTTATAATTGGAGAGCAACTCCTTTTAGAAACAGATTTAACTACAACAGCTTTCTCTTTAATTCCTCAAGGAATTAAAGGGTTATCAGTTATCCCGATAACCGGTTATAAATTATGGTTATCCCCTCAGGACAGCCCCAAGCAGGTCTTCACAAACAACAAAAAAAAACCATCCTCTTAGAGTTAAGTCACTTAGAGTTTAGCCTCGCATCCAGCACTGGCATCCATCTCCAGGGCGAAGACTAAAGCAGGCTCTGGAATTGAACCAGGCACACATTTACAGGAAAGAATTTACATTTTCTTAGGTGTTTCCATTGTGGAAAGAGGAATTTGAGACACATCCCTGAAACATTTTCCTTGGGAGTGTATAGTGAAGAAGAGTTACAGTGGGCTGTCCAGAATGTTTGACACACCTGCCCATCGCACCCACCTTTCTCCTTTCCCCACTCTACAGATTTCCTTCACAAGAAGTTGTCTTCTGTGACCACTGCACTTTTATGTGCTGACCAGAGTCATGAGGCAGGCTGGAAGCATCAGAGAATTGGAATTTGTGTTTTATATGGACTAAAGGAATAAGGAATAGCTGTTATTTTGGCATAGACTCAAATTATGGTCTGGGACAATACAGGAACCTGTGTGTGTGTCTTTAGTGAAAGAGAAATTTCTATGTTTAGCACACAGAGAGTAGATGAAAAGAAAACCCTTATATTGTGAAATAGTTACTTGGAGTTTGTAAATTGCTGGTTCAAAAATGTTATTAAAAATCAATTTGCTTGTTGAGGAATGTGAGAGAGAAACTTGGGAACTACATTTAAGATTGGAAGTAACATGTAAGTGAAAGTTTTAACATGGTTTTCTGAATGGAAACCAAATATACATTACAAAACTGAAAGACAATAGTATCTCATCAGGAGGAAATAGATCCAAAGGAATGCTAAATCAAACTGTTTATGATTATTTTGTACTCCATTAGATTCAACTTAACTACTATAATCTTATAAAAGTGCTAAAATCACTAGTCATGCACCTCAATGAAACAGCAGCTTGGCAAATTTTCTGTTTTCTATTCCCAGTGACAGTTAATTCAGCTCTTCAAAGTATAAGGTAAATGATGCAGGGAATGATAAATGATGCTCCCAAAAGGCTGAAAGGTGAGAGCATTGAGATAGAAGGAGGGCACAGCACTACTTAAAGAATAACACAGAAAGAGAGAAGAAAGCTGTCAGGAACTTCTGGGCAACAAATATCATCAAAACATTCCTATATGGAGGAAATATGGTCCCATTCACGAGAGAATCATTAAAAAAATTCTTAAATGTTCCTAAACACAACTCTCTGCCTCTGATTTGTGTGCCTAATTTATTCACTTCTACCTCTTCACTCAAGCTAAGTAGAACAAAACATCACAGCAGGAGTAGGGCAAAAGCTTTTGAATCCTGCTGTGTTTGCTCAAGAAGGCAAGTACAGCTTTCCTACTAGGAAACAAAACACCGTTTTGAACTATTAAGGAAAAATGGCTTTTGCTCTCCCATGCATACAAAAAGCTGTTTTACGTAACTGTTTCAAAGATAAAAGTCATTTTGGAAAGCAAAATGAGCAAATTTGAAAAGTGGTAAACTTGAGTTATTATTTTATCTTGCTGCTATTTTCACAGCCCTGTGGGATGGCTACCTGAAAACATGCATAAAAGAAACATAGAGGACAACAAAATTCATATGAATTTGTTTCATTTGTCTGGTAGTAGTTCTTCCTTTTAGACATATTAACTCTTCCTAAACATATTTTGTTCTCAAAATAACACCACCATATTAAATCAATGTCTCTATTGCATGAAATTATGGTGAGTTTTCTGTTTGGGGTTTTTTGGGTGGTTTGATTTGGTTTTGTGATATTTTCTATTTTAAGCACAGGGTATATCACAAAGATCTTTTCAAGACAAATATCATGGTGCAACAGACATATCCACCTTAAACTCAGCATTCTTCATTTTGCCTGCTCTCCAATTCTGAATTTGCAGCAGTTTGACCAAGAGCAGATAGTACACCAGTAACAGGTTTAATTGTTATTTAACTGCTGTAGATGGTTGAAAACCTGCAGGTCTTCAAAATCAATAGCTAATCACCACAGAACACTGCCTAAACACTGACAAGTCTGAAGCCAAAGTGTTCCACATATAAGAGAAAACACATTTCATCAAGATGGTGAACCGTTTATAATAGATATGAAATAGTAAAGGTAAACTTGAAATGCCACATTTTTCTTTCAGATCACTCAGAGATTAAAGTGAGCATGTTTAGAGAGACATGACTGTTTGAAATGTTTATAGAGAAAACATTTGCAAGATGATACATAGATTCCAACAAAAATACAGTACAAGTTCAGACACCATATGGCAAAACAGTGACTTAGGCATTCATAAAGGCATGCATCAGCCCTGTGCTGCTTCCCCTCACCTTGCAGAGAGCAAGAGAGATTCTCTTGGTTTGTTCATAAGCTGTCAGGCCATGCTAATTAAAGGCTTTTTTCTTGCTTGAAGTTATCAAAAGCCCTGGAGGATTACGTGTACCTGTCCTGCCTCCCCATCCCACTCCTTCCTTCCCACCCCTCTCTTTCTCTGCACTAAAGCAGTTCACAGTCAAGCAGACTCTAGTCAGTTACAAATGCATGTAAAAATATGTGGCCTTAGTTCTGCATTTGTTTGATCAAGAGGCAAACACACTGAAAGTTGGCAATTTTGACCATTTCTGAAAACTCCGTTATTTTTTGCTAACCTCAAACTTGACTAACTTGTACCAGATTATTTAATAGCTCAGAATTCTGGCCACCAGAGCAGGTAGTAGAGTACCACATGGCACAGTCTGACAAACAGCCTGACTGGTTGTTTCTGCCCCAGCACATCGCAGTCTGACTCTCTCTTCTCTCTGCAAACTGTTAAGAGAAGCATTTGGCACAAATGTTTGGACAAGCAGGTGAGTATGAAAAAGCCAAGGTTAGCTAGTCTAGCCACTCTTTTGGTCCTTCTACTTTTCCAAGAAGCTGTGCGCAAAATATTTCTTGAAAACATTTATCAGCAGAAAAAGAAAATAAACAAAACAAAATAAACATCTTTTGGTACCATGTTCTGCAACTATCAAAGCAAGAACAAACTACAGACATTGTCCAGCATCATAAAACAGCATATTACCTGGAGGTTTGAAATGGAATTTTCTGAGCTCTATGAGCAAGGAGATTTCAAATATACATAGTATCATAAAAATAAAACCTCCTATACTCATGTTTCTTGCTTTTTAAACTAAAAAGTGGCTGAGATACATTAGTTAAGTTCTACATTCTGTGGATACCCTCACCATTCTTCAAAAGCTATTAAATGAAAGATCACTAATAGCTTTCATTAAAAACTGAAATTTTATCATCAACCATGAATGTTAATAACAGTGATGTTAAACTGAATAATCACTGTGACATTTCTTATTGAAGGTGCTTTACCAAGAACAGTAAGAAGAACTCAGACAAGTGAGCGTTGCAACTTCTCAGCATATTCTACTCCTTTTTTTCATTTTAGTACTTTTTTACCAAAAGCACAAAACACCATCTAGATTTTCTAGTTTCCAGAAGCTTTGATTATATTTGTGAAATACATAAGGACGATGCAACAGGCATCAAGCAATTCTTAACCTTGCCCCGATGGCTGTGCTGTCCTGGCGTGCAGTGCTGACTCTGGTAACACCATATCGATGCAGAAGTGGTTTAAAGGCAAGAGCACATTGTATGAAAACTATGCAACCTGTTAGAGAAGTCAAATGTTGAATGTGTTCAGGGGTGTGTTGGTAGATACAGTGGGGAGCAGTGAAAGGGTACCAGCTCTGCCCTGGGTTTTGCAGTCTCTACAATAGATCCAGAAATGTTTCACATGGAGTAATGGAGTGGGGTTGGTTTTTTTAAAAATCCCTACTGTTATTTCAAATTGTTGATAAAATAGCCTCCCTGCTGTTTCCAAGTTGCAGGCTACTCCATGCCTGGCATGTTCAAATAGCTCATATCTTTGCCTCAGAGCCAGGGAGCTTCCTGGGCCCAGCTCAGAGCCCCTGTGACAGTGAAGTGTTTCACTGATCACCACCTGTACCGCACTCACACCACCATGGAAATGTGAAGCACTGGTGACTACTTGGAATGACTAGGATTTGATTAAAATATTTTACCTTTTGTGCCTGAGGGAGCTGGAAAACAACAAAACAGAACAAGCAATTATACATTAAATTAATTTGAACAGCTACTTTAGCTGCTGTATTAATAAAAGCATAAACATAATGTAAAACAAAGTATAAAGGAAGGAAACTAGAGGAACTAGATTTACATTGCCAATTGATTCAACTTATTGAGGGCTTATTCACTGACTTTATGATTTGACAGCTTCTCTACTAGGTATCACAAAAGCACCATGCAATTTGTTAAATACCCCACACCAAGAGAGGGATTGTTTTCTCATCAGATATGGTATCACACCTGTACTGTGAAGTAGTTCCATCTTCCTGTACACAAATATAATTCAACATAAAGACAATTTTAGTTTTAAATGAAACTAACATTAGGAGAAGATTATCATATTAAAGTAGAAGGTTGTGTCCTTCATGACAGAGGAAAGAAAAACAAAATGGGAATACAAAGTTAGTAACTGCTTATGCAAACAGATTACAACCCATGCATAATATACATTAATATATGCATAGAACAATACATTTCTGTGCTGTAAACACAGGTATGATTATATGTGCATATATGCAAATCAAATGCAGGTGTTTATGCATATATGCATATTTGTACCACACAGATGTTCTCAGACAAGATCAGCCATACCTGGTTGTGTGCACAGTATTTACTGTGAGCAACAACTCACGTATAAAGGCATTGAGAGCAGGCAGCAGACTCCAGCACATAGAAAAGACCTTTATCAAGAGTTGAAAGATGGGTTCTGTTTTCACTTTTGAAAAAAGAAAACCCATTGTAGGGGAGGAAGTCAGAAAACCAAACTGTTGTAGGCACAATACAGTTTTTCCTTTTTCTGAATTCTTCTCCTCTTACTCCATACTTGCGGAGAAGTTCACTCACAAAGCAGTTTAGCCTTGTGCTAAGTCCACCTCCTCAGAAAATTTGTTTCTCCAACACAAATTTTTTCTTTAAAGGCACCAGCTGAACACAGAAACAGGCAGGTGAATTGATGCCAAATGCAAAAAGACATTCAAGATCTCCAGTGAGCTTCTGACTGACCTTTTGCCCTTCCTCTGAACAAAAACAAATAGAAAAAAAGAAGAAGCAACTTGCACACAGCCCTCTGCTAAGAGCTAATATCCACATGGTGTATGTCATGAAAAAGAATTGTCACATGATCTCTAATTCACAAATACTGGGAGCAAGCAGCCACAATTTCTCCATTTCCACCATAAAGATGTAACAAAACTCACTGCAGGAAGAATTGCTGCAAGTAAAAATCTTTCATCCTAAAACTTGAATGAACCAATATCAAAATACAAACCATGATCAGACTAAAGTATGACCTATACATGTTCCTAAAAATGCCTGAGTTTTTAATAAATTATTCTACTGAACACTATAAAAGGGTTGCTGCAGAAATTGCAGATACCTGTGAACACTAAATACATGACCTAAATCCTGCATAACAGGTTAGAGCAGTTTAAAGCCTTTCTGAAAGTTTAACTACTTATTAGTTTTTGACTTGGTTAATAACTTTGAGAAGTGGAAACCTTTTCTTTTTTATATTCAAACAAAAGGAGAAAGTTGTAATATGTTTTTGGGGGGTTTGGGGTTTGTTTTGGTTTTGGTTTTTTTTCATTTGCCAAATACAATTGGGTACTTGTAAGTTTGGTCATATTTTGCTGAGTGAGGGATTTATAATCAGATGGATTGAAGTGAGGATTTCCTGTTAATAACTACACACAAACTAGATGCTTCACACTTTTGTATATGAAGTGATCTCTATTGCTTTTACTCAAATTATTTTCAAGAGCACATTAATAAAAATTTATGAACTAGAGTTCTGTATTATCTGTTGGTGAATTCAGTAAGTCAATCCAATGTATAGCTTTTTATAAAATCAAGAATATTGCCATTCCCTGAAATATTAGTAGGCACCACCTTGATTAAGAATAAAAAGGTCAGCAGATGGGATCTACATTCCTTTTTGCTTTTTCCTGGGCTGGAATTCTTGACACCTTTCACCTAAGCTTAAAAATCCAGGTTCAAGGTCTTTCCTCAAAAGAAAAAAAAAAAAAAAAAAAAAAGGGAAAAAAAATCTGTCTTTGTTCTCGTCAGATAAATCATCATCCTGTTACTGATTTGAGCCTTGCCTGTTACAAGGTCCTATATGTCAGCAACTCAGTTTAATATTTGCTACAAATTCCTTTGAAATAAACTGTGGAGTTTTGCCTGCCATTACCCCTTCTGGGAGGCCATAGGAAACAAATAATTTCTGCAACAATAACAGTAATAGTGCTCTGCTCTGACCCTTTATTGAGCAGGGTAAGAAGTGTCTGTCTGTGTGTAAAAGCCAGCAGGTGCCTGTGATTCCTGTGGTTTGCCTCACACCCTGCCAGGAGGCAGCTTTGCAGCAAACTCTGATCCTTCCCTGCCCTCCAGCACTGCAGGTATTTCTGTTCTGCTTACAAAC
The DNA here is from genome assembly GCA_013400915.1 of Pardalotus punctatus. Taxonomy (NCBI): domain Eukaryota; kingdom Metazoa; phylum Chordata; class Aves; order Passeriformes; family Pardalotidae; genus Pardalotus; species Pardalotus punctatus. The sequence continues at coordinate 337,489 of VZTX01010347.1, read as the reverse complement.
TGTGCCCTTTTGGTTTTCTTCAGCTCCAGCCTCACCAAAGTACCTCCTGCTCCTGTTTGTTTTCCATCAGTGCCTGTTCCTCCCTCGGTGCTTGTCTCTAAACAACACATGACAGTGCAGAGATCTGTTTGATTTGCTCTTCGTTTGCCATCTGGGTAAAGCAGCTTTTGTTAAAATTATCGTGGCTGAGGAGCAGGGAGGTCGCCTGGCCATTTCTGGTGGATCCAGTTTGGGTCAGGAGGAGCTCTCTGAGCTCTCTGAAGGAAACTGGACCTCGCTCCACAGAAGTGCTCAGGGAGAGACCTTTGCAGTGATGCCAGGTACAGCAGGGACAGGAGCCTGCAGGCTCCAGGGGAAACCTAAGAGGATTTTCTGGTGTAGAAAAGCAGACTTGGGCATCTTGATGGAGCAATGCAGATTTTGCTGCAGCCTGAAACACCTGATAGATTAAAGAGCAAGATTAAAGCATAGAGCCTTGCAAGAACACAGTAAAGAAAAAGTAGTGGGATTTGTTTTCAAACTTCTTTTCTTTTAACCAGAAAACAAAACAAAACAAAAAATTATTTACCAAACACATTTTCTTATTCTATCTTGTACTGTAAAAAATTACTCTCAGAAACTGCAAGCCCCCCTGAGGGTCACAATATGCTTGATGCCAGTAAAGACATGTTGAGAATTCCACTTCTAAATTCAGGTCAACCTGGGGTCCTGTCACACAGTGTAACACAGAATAAATAACTGCAGGAGGTTTTTCAATGCTGTTGTTGCACACAGTGTCATGATTCCCACATTTGCAAATAATCTAGTATTGTTTGGAGCCCTTCATGGAAATGTGTTTGTTATTACCAGAAAAAGAAAAATTAGACACTACTGAAGTGGTAAAAAACCCCAAGACAGGCAAAGGGATCCAACATCAAGGATTTTGCACTATTTTTTGGATCAGATACCTGTAAGAACAACATGAGTGAACCAAAGAAAACCCCAGAGGTCTGAAATACTGTCTTTAGAAGCAGAAGGAATAAGTTATAGGACCAGTAGTTCTGATAAGGACCTCATAAAAGTCTATCTCCTTTCACCCTTATCAAAATAAGTTTGTAAAGACTGATTTTGTAAATGATTTAATGATAATTGAAAAGAAAAAGGTCATGCACTGTTAAAATATTTTATACCTGTTTCAACAATTTACTCAAAACATTATGTAGCTGTATGTCCTAAATTTCCAAGAAACCAAGTCTAGAAGTTTTAAAGGAAAACACACTAGGATTATAGTCTTATTGTCCTGTTGGATCAGAATTCAACCTCATGTGTGTTTGAAGAATAGCAAAAAAAAAAATCTTCTGCAAGACTAAATTATACTCAACTGTTTTTACTGTCTAAAAAAAGTATGGCTTCTATTACTAAATAAACAAATATAGCATATATCATTATGATATTAACTTTCCATTTCTATTTTTCTAATGAATTCAAGAAGTTATTGTTATAAAAAAGTATACTATTGCAATTTACTTATGTTAAAACATTGAAAAAATAAAGAAAAACTCTTATTTTACATTCACTGACCTAATTTCCACAGTTCTCTTCTCCTGCCAAGCTTTCAAAAGTCACCAGTCACAGAAAAACTGCCCTAGTGACTTGATTGTTCCAAGATCAGATACAATACAAATCAATAGAAAGTAACTGCAAACATGTCAGCAAATAACCAGCAAGTCTGGAAATGGTTTTGATAGTACAGACATTTCTATAAATACTTTCTGAGCTGTACTAAATGTAACCTTAATGCTTTGCTAAATTTCTGATGTTTTTAATGTTCAGACTCATTTCATCCATGTCACATCCTGACTCTTTATTTGGCATTGGAAGTCTGGTTTAGAACTTCTACTTTTTAAAAAATACGTTTTCAGGAAAGATATGAAATGCTGTGGCAAACGTAGAAAATGTAAATAATTTCATACATTGCTACCATGTTTCCACAGCTCTTCCCAGAAAGAGTAAAAGCTTGGGAAAGAATAGAAAGAATATTTCAGTTCTCAGTTTTGAGCAGAAAATGTAAACTTTCTGCTTTAAAATATACTTACTCAGTTGCTATAAGATACAGCATTTAAATATTATGATTTTGACAATTTTTCTTTTGCAGTCTATGCATTTATCCCCCCCCCCATCTAAGTAGTACAGACACCATAGAAAATTATATGCACACACAGAGGAAGAAATAAAATTCAGCGTCCTACTGGGATGTTCCTGACCTTAAGATTTCAGTATAAATATTAAAAGAGTGACATTAACCTGCAGCTTACCAGGCTGACATCTCTAAGGAAATGCACTTGATTTTTCAAGGGATTTAGCACCAAATCCTTCATTGTTCACATAATTGTTTTACTGTGCTAGCGCATATTTTTCAGTAACTACAGCATTTTAGTCAAGGATAGATTGTGCTCTGCATGCAAAGTACACCCATCAGAGGAAATTTAAATGTTGCTATGGAGAAGAGAGTCATAAAACATACATAAAAATTACAATTCTAGTTCTCTCTTTAAAAAGAATTCCTATAGAGGACAGAAAGGAAAGAAGTTAGCTCCTGTAAAATATGAAAAAGAGAACACACAGGAGCTGTAAAGGCATCAGACTGGAATTAAGAAATAGCAAAATAAAAAAGTACAAACACTTAAGAACGTTGTAATAAAATGGCTCCACTTGAAGATCGGACATATGTTCTAAAATACATTAACTGATTATTAATGTAAATGACTGAAGAATTCCTAAAGCAGTCTAGCAATCTTGTTTTTAAAATGAGAATCAACACCAAAAGAAATCTAAATATTCTCAGCTTTAAAACAGTTAATTCATATCTGTCTGCATCTGCCCTCTGAACTTTGTGAGGTATTTAACAGAAAAGAAATCCATACTCATAATTCTGTGAGTCTGTGACTGTGATTCTTTCATTTGTATAAACTAACTGTTCTCTCTTTCTAATGAATACAAAATATTTACAGAAAAGATTACATTTTAATTACCCAAGTGATTACTTTAACTGCAAAGTTTGGTTAGAAACTTTATTAATAAATGTTTTTTAAAGAATTATGCTAATTGTACATATAGGCCACATGACTACAAATCAAAGTAGCAGGACCAATTAATGAATCAGACACTCCATGAGCATTCCACACACCATGATCAAAATTTGGGCCTCATGCTTGTGTGTTTAACAGGAGCAAGCCCTATTTTCATTATTACATCAATAAATAAATATTTCTAAGTGTAAAATATGTGCCCATCATTCATTCTGCTTATATATGCAAGCATATATTATGTATAAACATTACTATATTTGTATTTCCCTATAGAAATTATTGATATAATTATTCTCTTATCTACTATATGGTGGATAATTCCTTCCTGAAAAAAACTGTACAAACATTCATGCATGGAATTGGAATATTTTTCTAAATATATACAACTCCAAGCAAACTAATGATTGCAAGCTACGCATGAGGTAATACTAAGTGACACAATTTACATGAAAATTTCTATTTCTCATCTTTTTATTTCTTACAAAAAAGGGAAGGGAGGGAAAGAAGGAAGGAAAAACAGAATCAACCTCAGACGATATACACACATTTATTCATTTGTTCACCTATTCTCACATAAATGCCCTTCCACATTTAGGAAAAGGGCAGGTCCTCTGACAGTCCATCTCGAAACAAAAAAAAAATTGTTTCTTGATCATAAATCCTCTTAGGAGCCAGACACACATCCTCTCTCTCCCACAGTGAAATCCACTCTGGCCTCAAAGCCAGCCCAAACAAGAGCGTCACACAAAACCTATTAGAGTCAATGAGGATGCTGCAATGAGTTTAGTGGGGTTTTGATCTTACACTACATTAAATCTTACTCGCTCTACATATCAATGTAAGACCAACATCTAAAGAGAACTCCTTTCTGAAGACAGATGAAAGTGTATTTGATCTAATGAATGTGTAAAGCAAGACAGAATATCTTCGAAAAATCGGATTTACTAATTGTGCTTGTGATTTTTAGCATGTTACTCTGATTGTATTAAATGGGATTGTCCTTGTGAAAGAGATGCATTGTTCTGTTTTGCAGTCATACAACACAGTCTAAAAAGGGAATGGCTAAAGAACATGGGGACTTGAATTACCCCAAACCATGGTTTCTTCTCCATCTCTTTTTTTCACAGAGCACCATTTCTTCTGTGTGCCCAGAGCCCTGCTCAGCCAGAAGCAGTAGAAGGTGCATCAAGGCTCACCTTCCTTTCCATTCTCTCTGTCCCTCACAATCCATGCAGTTTAGGGGTCCAACCTAAAAACCCGAAATCATTTCTCCCTTGCTGCAGTTCGTGTTCACAACCTCACAGAAGGGAAGGTTTCTACCATGACAAAAAGATTTTTATGACTCAACTTTGAAAGCTGAATACAGCACAGTTCATACCAGACATTTAGTTTAACCTTGTGGATCTTGCATGTAATAAAAAAGAATCTTTTGCTGACATTTATGTGGAAACAGCATCATTTCAAGCTCACAGTATTTTGGATTATGACCACAAAATGTGCAATGCAGAAACAGACAGGAAGTTGCTTTGTGTCAAGCAGTTTCCTGGAGAAGCAAACATTTTCTTATTTGAAGGGGGCACTATTTACAGGTATGAAGACAAAACAGACCCATTATAAATTTCACACATAATTTTGTGTCAAGGATTCAGGGTTAATGATAAAAATATTTGTATTCCTTAAAAAAACTGCCCTGACATCAGTGGATTGACAGAACTTATTTACAATATTTAATTCAATATGATTTTGCTTTCCATTATCTTCATTTAAGCTTCTTATTGTGGCAGTTGTTGTTTTTTTTTTTTCTAAACTTTATGATGAAATCAATAAACTTGTAATTGAAAAAGGAAAGCTTTTTAGCTGATACCAGGACAAAACAAGGCACCTTCAAAACTACTGTGAATTGTTTAGCACATAACACATGGGGAAAAAGAGAAAAATAATTGATTCAAATATCTGAAATTCAGCTTACAAGAACAAGACCAGAAAAATCAGGCATAAGGAAAAAATTGTGACTGAGAATCTCATCCATAAGACTGTGTATGCAATTAAAGTAATCTATCTGCTTTTGATAACTTGAGAAGTAAATTGATCTTATAATGACATGAATCCGTGCTGCAAAAGATTCTAGGAAAATCAAAGCAAAGGAAAATGGAACTGGGTTTGGAGGAGTGGAGGTTGTAATTAATGGGATTTACTCATTCTCTTATTTGCTTCAAAACAAGTCCCTCCAAATATATTTTTAAATTAACTTGTTGATTCTAGAAGTTTGATGCAAAGACTGGAAGCAGTGTAGGGCTCTAAGTGCTGCAACCAATTATCTTTTAGAATTAAAATAGTGGATGTTTTTAGAGGGAGAAATCTTCTTAGTTGCCTAACAAATATATTCAGATTTTTTTCCTATTGGGTTTTTTTTCTTCCCCATTAATCGCTTCTGAATGAGCAGAACTTTTGTACAGATTTTGTATTTAGCTAGCACAAAATACCCTGAAGGCAATGTCAGTAAGCAATGGCCCAGAACTGCTCTGTGTGGAGCAGGAGGCTGGAGGGCAGAACAAGACAGACACCATACGCTCAGAAGATCATTGGAGCTGATAAACAACAGGAGATGTTTTAAAGCAGGAAAAGCTGCACAAAAATGTTAGGATCATTTCATCTGCTGAGAAGAAGAAATCTGCAGATATGACAATAGATCAAGGGCACCAGAAGCCAGCAGGAAAGGCAGTTTATGCACAATAATTAAATGAAAAGCTTCAAACCTTTCAAAAAGCTTCGTTCCCTTTCAAAGACAATCACCTTTTCTCTTGTTTATCAATTTGCCTCTGAAAGGACAAAACACTGATGAGTCCATCTCAAGGCACATCTGAAAAAGTTCAGATGAAGCATAAAGAAAAAGGAGGAACAATTTATGTGCAAAAATAGTGCATAAAAATGCTACACAAAGCCCAGGCACTGAGCTCAGGTAGACACTTAAAAATGCTGTTCTGCTTGGTCAGGGAAGGAGGGATACTCCCTGAAACCAGGAACAAATCTCCATAAAAATTTTGTCCAGGCTTTGTATAAAAATTTGAGAACCAAATGCCCAATGTGTGTTTCTGGAAATAAATTAACATTATGCTAAAACAATCAACTCTAGTAGCAAGGTGACCACTGTGTGGTTTCCAAATTAGGAACAAGTGGTTTCAGGTTCACATGCCGAAGCAAAGCAACCGATTTTATTAGCTAACAGAGATGTGCAAGAACAGAAGGCAGGTTTAATGATTTTCCTAGAACCAGCAAATGTAAACTAATATTTAGGGTGGATACATTTTCCTCCCCCCCAAAAAGCTGACATCAGGGCAGGTGAAACGGCTGTGATAAATTCCAGAGAAAATACTTGTAAGAGTTCTAAACTTTCTGCTGCTGGAGATCATGCATTTACCAACTGGTTAGATCGTCTCTCAATTAATCTTTAGTGGAAATGCCTGCTTGGAAAGATCTGGTCTGACAAAATACAATGGTGAGTTCTTGCCAAGCAGCAAGAACATCAGTAAGAAACATCCTGTTATTCCTTGTAGGATAGAGTATATTTCTGAATAATTTCTCTGCAAATTACTAACTTCAAAGAAAATATTAGTAATAATGACTGTGATAAACCTGAACTTTAACATTTATACTTATTGTGTATGTGACTGAGTTGTATGTGAAAAGTCCTGATTATACAAAAAGAGCTATAAATAACAAAAGCCTTCCATATCTGCAGAACAATAGACAAAAGAGATTATTTCCTTTTATTCTTTGTTCTTCTTCTCCTTTTTTGCACTGAATTCTGCCACTGCAGCAAAGCTCAAAAAGCACCAAATAATTTAATAAGTCCTTCTTATTATTGCAGGTTTTTACTCCAGCAGTGCAGATAAATTACATTTCATCTTCACTGCCCTCTCTCATCCAGAAAGTCAAGGAATTATAAATATGAGATCAAAGGATGTGATTTAGTACATTATAGTAAATTCACTGCTTTCCTACATTATCATTTACCCTAAAGAAATCTGTTATGTGAAAACTAACAACAAAAACATACTGGAAAAAAGTAATATATTTGACAAAACACTTATAATTTTCTTATAATTAACTGAGTTTCACTCAGAGTAGAGGCAGTAAGATAAAAGGTGGACAGTTATCAGTTGTGAATGTCTTTAAGTAGTTATTTTCACTCAGAATAGACATGTCCTCCTAAATGTTGGATTCACCATAGCATGTAGGGATGTAGAAACAAATCCTTTCTTTAGTTAGTGACTTGTCACTGACTTTAATCTTGTTTCTGTGTCACAACAAAACCAGAAAATTCCCTGTGAAACAATGTGGAAATGCAAAGCGTTTTCTGTCCTCTTGGTCAAAGGCACTGCAAGTCATTGGCAGATCCCAGCTGGAAATGGTCCCAAGCTGCTCTATCTCCGGTGTGCAGGTGTCTGCAAATGAGACCAATACCCTTTTGGCATGAATATGCCTCTTAATCAAATTCAACAGAGCAATTATTTGTAATTTGTACACAGTAACTGGTGGGAGAACATCCAGCAGGTGAAACCTACTGACATTTGTAATTCTGCAGATTCTTTTCCAAATACATCCGATCAGTTTTCTTATCAGAAGCCAATTTCAATCATTTCTCAGCAGTCCTGGCAAACCAGGGAGGAGCCAGCTGACTGCAAGTTACAAAAGCTGACATCTGTCCACATCAGGGGTGGGAGGGAGGCTGCAGGAACCACAGCCCCCTCGCTGCTGGGGAAGGCTGGGGACCAGGGCGTCTTCAGTGCCATCACACAACGTGTGCAGGACAGCCAGGGCAGCAGGCCCAGCCAGAATGGGGTTGGGAAAGGTCCTGCTTCACTAAACTAAACTCCTTTTAGGACAAGGTGACCTCCTTAGTGAATGAGGGGAGCCTTTGATGCTGTTTCCCACAGCCTTCTCCTGGAAAAGCTGGCTGCTCACAGCTTGGACAGGTGCACTGTTTGCTGGGTAAAAAACTGGCTGCATGACTGGGCCCAGAGAGTGGTGGGGAATGGAGTTACATCCAGCTGGTCACCAGTGGTGTTTCCCTGGGATCAGTATCAGGGCCAGTCCTGTCTAATGTCTTCATCAATGCTCTGGGTGAGGGGATAGAGGGCATCCTTGGTAAATTTGCAGATGACTCCAAGTTGGGTGGCAGTGTTTGATCTGCTGGAGGGTAGAAGGGCTCTGCGGAGGGATCTGAACAGGCTGGATCTATGGGCTGAGGCCAGTGGTCCAAAGTTCAACAAGGTCAAGTGCCAATTCCTGCACTTGGGCCTCAAAAACCCCACACAGCACCCCAGGCTTGGGGCAGAAGGGCTGAAAGCTGCCCAGTGGAAAGGACTTGGGGGTGTTGCTCAACAGCAGCTGAACCTGAGCCCAGGTGGCCAGGATGGTCAGTGGCATCCTGGCTGTACCAGCAATAGTGTGGCCAGCAGGACCAGGGCAGTGATTGTCCCCCTGCACTGGGCACTGGTGAGGGTGCAGCTCAAATCCTGGGTTCAGTTTTGGACCCCTCATGACCAGACACACATTGAGGGGCTGGAGTGTGTCCAGAGAAGGGCAGTGGAGCTGGGGAAGGGGCTGGAGCACAAGTCTGACGAGGAGCAGATGAGGGAGCTGGGGGTGTTCAGTGGAGAAAAGGAGGCTCAGGGGTCCTTATCACTGTACAACACCTGACAGGAGATTGTAGCCAGGTGGGAGTCAGTTTCTTCTCCCAGGTAACGAGTAAGAGGACAGAGGAAACAGCCTCAAGTTGCACCTGGGAAGGTTTAGATTGGGTATTAGGAAAAATGTCTTCCTAGAAAGAATTCCATGAAATGAAGTTTAACTTAACACAAGCAAAGTTAAGACCTAGACACTTGTGTGGGAAATCTGTGGAAGTGGACACTACACTTTGAAAGGCCAATAATCACTTATTGCATTGACCTACCATGTCCTACTGTGTCCTTTCACTCTGCCCTTTCTAAGCAACTGGTGATTCTTACCTATTACTTTAAATGTAAATTATGTGAGGAAGGAATTGCTATTTAATCCTGTAATCATCCATCATCTACTGTACTAGGACTTTAGTGATTTATTAAAATTGGCAGGTCATGATAATACCATCAATGGCCAGTGACAATATTGGAGTTCAAGTCAGTGATATGAAGAAGGGAGAAAATCCACATTAAAATGATAAGTACAACTTAAAACTAAGAGTGACCTTAGAAAACCAGTAAAAGAAAGTGTGGATAGTCACAGCATTCTGCAGGACAGGAAGTAGAAAGAGAAGATAGTTACAGCATACAAGAACAAGCTGATATGGTTATCAGGAAACAGTTATTTTTTGAAAAAAATTTGATCAAAGATGAATTTCTTCAACAGTGATTTAGTTTAAACATCAGAACATATAGTAAATGAAGATGTGGAAGAGAGACAAAGCACTTAAACATAGTAAAACTTCCTTGTCCTCATTGGAAATATTATTTAAAATAAAACACTAAATAGTAAAATATTCCTTTATCTATCGAATACTGAGAAAATTTCAAAAGGAGATGAGATTTTACTTTGTTTAAAGCCATATTTCTGTAGGAACTAATCTGATTCAAAATGAGATATTTAATCTCTCTTTCATCCAGTGATAAAAGATGAACAGAGACCAAGGTCAAACTGCAGTTACCCTATCATATAAAATAATAAAATACTAGAAAAGAAAATCTTTTGGCAATATATAGCTAAAAGCCAAGATGTAGCACTCCTCTGATTTCCCTTCGATGGTTTAACCTAATGCTTGTCTGATTTGCACCACAGTGGGAGCAGAGCTGCTTAAGACCCAGCTTTGCTGTGGCATTACAGCTGCTTGCTGATGTCGCAGGAGGAAGATAAAAATAAGTTCCATATAAAAGCCTCCAAGAGCACAGAACTGTAAAATGCATTTAAAGACATCAACTGCATATCTCAAAGTTTGAAGAAGAACAATTTGCATCCTGCATTTCTCATGTAAATGTATACTGTGAAAAATAATTATAATAGTAATCCGATTCAATGGAAATAAAGTAGTGTAATATTTATAGTCTGTGCCAGAGTTATAATGAGTGTGGGGCGAGAAGTGAAGTGTCTCAGCATGTTCCACATGTTTTTAACACTGTTTCTAAAGGCTCTGGAGGCTATTAAATTTAATGAACCCATCTGCTATGAAATAGAGGTCCAAACATAATCAGTTTTCTCAGTGCCATATAATACAGATGGCATTCCATGTTCCACATCCCCAGCAGGAAATTTTATGTTCCTCTTTAAGTGCAGGACTTTCGTTTTTGGTTTTGATGTTTTAAACATCTTTTTGATGTATCACATATAGCATTTTATAGTGTAAATACCATATAGAGCAATACACATGAAAAGTGTTAATTCATGAAACTAAGAATTGCTATTTCCTTACAACAGTTTTTCTACTGACCTAGACAACTAGCAATTAGCTCTCTGTAGTAATATTCTTTGCTTAATGCAATCACTGAAAATTGCTCCAATACTGTAAGTTCCAGCATTAGCAGTGGAGTAACACAAACATGTAATTTATCAAATTTAGCAGTTTCCTCCAAAGCTGAAATGCACATATTCTTGTGTACATACCTGTGATAGGTGCTCCCTGTGATGAAGTCTTATTTGCATGGACTGTGACTGCATGGAACCATGCACTAATCATTCTTATTTGAGTATCCATGTCCCCACTAGGTCCTTATGGATTTCACCTTCCTGTGCATGCCCCAGTTCTGATTTCAGGGGTCCCAATGTGTGTGTTTTATTGGGACACACTGCACCCAGACTCCTGTCTTGGTGTGTGAACATGGGCTCTGAGCACAAATATCAATGGCACAACATTCCCTGCACTGATGAGTGCCCTGCAGAGCAGGAATAAATCAGAATAAAACAGCTTTTTCAAACATAAAACATCTACATTTAAACATCTAACATAAAATTCTAAGATAAACGTTTTGAGCTGCATCTGAAAGCCAATGAGAGTGCATGAATACTATTCAGTTTAGAGGTTCATTCATTTGCTATCTCCAGCACTCATTATGTTTTGCCAGTTGACACAGATCTTACTGAATTTGAAACAGTTCATGTGTTTAATGATAATTCATTTATTCTAGACCCAGCAGTAAAACAAACAGATTATAACTGTTTGGGAGAAAATGAGAGCACTTAATTATGGCAACTGAAAACATTGGGCCACGGAACTCATAAAAGCCTTGGCTCAAATGCCTTCTCCACGACTGTCAGGGAAGATTTCCACAGACAGGGCTCTTCCAGGAAAATTAATCCAGACTGGAGTGCTGATAAGAAGGCATTCCCTGGGCTACTTTCTGCTTTTCTCCCATATCAGAGCCTTCAAAAGACCACTGAGATCTGTAGGAGATAAAGCAGAGCCTGAAGAACCTTATTTTATGAACAAGCCCACCTGATGGAAGGCCTGATATCCGTGCATGGGATTTTTCTTCCCTGAACCAATTCACTCAAATGTCAAAGCAAGAAAAGGAAATTCCCATGGGAACCTCAGAGGCAGTTGGAGGTGATGACATTCTCTGATAAAGAGTTGTAAATTCTTAGAGATTAAGAGATGTTGGCCACAAAGGGAAGGTTAGAGCATGTAACCAAACCCAAAGTGGGACTGGAAAAAAAGCAACACAGATTTTTAGTTCTTAGTGTATTAAAAAAAAAATAAAATTAAAATTACTGTGTATAAATTTTCTTATCTCAGCTGCTGATTAATGACACTTCCTGACTTTCAGTTCTGCAGTGATTACCAGTATTTACTTACTTTAGATGTATGTGAACATTCTGAGCACACTGATGCATTTTAATGCCTGCAAGTACTACAGTCTAGAAGTCAATTTTTTGAAATAAAGGCCCAGGGAACCTTTTACTGTGATAGAAATGCTAAATACACCCACTTAATATAATAGCACAATTAACTTGTGCCACCGAAAGTATTTGAAGATATCTCTGGGAATATAAGCTAGTGGAAATGGGGTACTATTTTATTTTTGTTACTTCATAAAAGCTCTTGTGTGCATTGAACACAAAGAGAACTGTGTGAATGGAAGAAGCACTAAACAGCATTTTAATTCCACACCAGAAAGTCCTGGGTAGAAAAATATTCCAGCATAACAGCTTTCAGTCTCGAGGACTTTCTGTTACAACTCTGTTCATTATGTATGAATATATAAAATATATATTGTCTCTGTAGAACTGGTTCATAATTCTCCTCTATCAGAAGAACTGTATCCCAGAATTTAAATTTTCATACACAAAACATTTGGATTCTGATGTGACAGCTGAGAGGCATGAGCTTCCTATAATTCCTGCTGCATTTCTGCAAAGAACCTGGAACAGAGTGAAAGGTATGTAGGCATCTACATAGTACTTAACTTTTTTTATAGATGAAAATGAATAAATTGGATTTTTATCATATATATAATAATGAAATTGTAATACCCATCATAAGCATTTCAGAAAGAGTTATTAAAGGCTTTACTTCAGTGATGCTATCTCAATTTACTGCCCCATAAGAAGAAATAAGGTTCTTGGACAGGTTGCCTTCCTAGGACAGCATCAGTCTCTTGATTAGGAAATACTTCCAAAAAATACATCCTTCCAAAAAGGAAAGAAATGAGAAAAAAGAATATATATATATACATAAATACAATGACAAGTGTAGAATTAAACTAGAATTAACTAAACCCATAATGGAATGTTTGTCTATGACAATGTGGGGATAATGCAAATGAAGAATCAACATATGGTAGGTACTGTAACATGGAAGAAAATTACAAAGAGCAAAAGCACTCACCATTCATATTATGACAAATCATGGCCTGTAATGACTCAGACCACTGTTGTTTTAAATGAGCTCTTACATTCTCGAGCACCAGACAGTCATCTCAAAATATTCACTGAAACAATAATTTCTTCTTTCTAAGCAAAGAGCTCCTCTGATCGGGAAGTGAACAGAGCCAACGCGGTAATGTTTGCCTGAATCTGCTCACAGCTTGAGACCAACAGCCTGCGGGAGATGAACTCAACGGCACATTAGATCCAGAGAATATATTCAGGTACACTTATGGGGAACTAATTCCACCAGAAAGAGTCAACAAAGGTCCTAGTAAGTCAAATTGTACACCCCAATAAACAAATTCTCAATCGCAACATTCTAAACAGTGGGAACTCAGGGGCCAGACCAGTCTTTTTATATTTGCTGCAGGAAAAAATAGCAATGTTTCATCACATTCCAAATGTGACCATAAGAATGAGTTAAAAGCTTCTGTGGTCTACAGATGATTATCCACAATACCAAGAGATGACCTCTATGCATTGCTGCACTTGAATATTCTGGTGCTCAGGCCAAATTCCTTTTCCTTCCAAAATATTCACTGTTATTGACTTGCTATAGAGGCATACATGCTTCAGAGAAATCATTGACTATTCTAAAACTGTTCCCTCCTCTAAAATAGTGTGATAGTTTTAGAAATCTTTTCTGCTCACATTTGAAATCTATCACGTAGAAATCCCTTTTTTTCAAAGCACCCATTGGGTTATTTTATTTTCCAAACCATTATGTGCTTGTGGGCCTTAGCAATGTTGAAGGAGTGATATCAGATTCAAATGTGCCCTATTTTTGTTCTGTTGGAGTGACGTCCAGACCTCACTGTCTAGGAACCACATACCCCATCTGTAACCTTAGGGGAATGCCTAAACCAAGTAAAATCAGTCCAGTTCCCCACAGACCTAAATTCAAATTATTTCAGAAATCTGTTGTTTCTCTGAAAGCCAGTGACACTTAAGATTATGTCACTCCTATGTCAAGAGGCCTGGTTTAGAAAGAAATGAGGCTTTACACACTGATAATAACCTTGCCAACATGAAATCCCGAGTTTAAAGGAAATAAACACAATGACCTTTCTAATGAAGGGCAGCTATAAATTACTATAGGAGCTGACTGGTTGCCTCTTCAGAAGGCACTGAGGAGAGAAAAAAGTCTAGGGACAGGAAAAAGGGAAGCAAGGAGTCACCAGAGAGGTCTTGTCTCAGTGGCTTTACCTCAACTCTCAATCCTGACAGTGCCCTGACACACACTCAGGTCGTTCCGTGTCATGATTTCTGATTTTGATATCTTGCCACTGCTCTAAGGGTTGTATTTTTCCTAATGGCATGTGAAGCTCCTCAGGAGGGCCAAAGCCATCCTGACTTGGAACACTTTGCAGACATCCTCTTACAGGAAAGGTGAACAGACACAGGGATAAGATGCCCTGTTTTAGTGGCAAAATTCCTCGGGGAATATTCCTAAGTGGTATCAAACACTTAAATGAACTAACTTCTGGCTTTCACAGGTCACTTTGTCCTGCACAAATCCTGGGTGAGAACAGTCTGGGGTAACAGGAAATGTTTTGTATCCTAAGATTATTCCTGCCCAGCTTCTTTCTGTGTGGACCCAATGTGTTCCAGCCTAATGCTGCTTGCTCGGAAGCAGCCCAGCTGGCCAGTTAGCTCAGCTATTTGGTGAGAAGGGAACGGGGAAGTGTGTTCCATGCTGTTAGGGCACAGGGACACTGAGTGCAGCCATGTAAATACAGCCCTGGGAGTCTGACCTTGGCTGCTCGCACACTGCTGGGTGATAAGAACATTTAATCTGTCTGGAAATGCACTAATATTTCTAACCAGGAAAGATCCAAGCAGCAGCCGTAGAGGAGCAGGGACACAAACTGTCTGTGAAAATCGACAGGTTATAGGATGGAGAGGATTATTTTAACAGCACTTCCAATGTCAAAGCTCTAGAGAAGGCCAGGGAATGTGTCTCTGAAAATAGCACTAAGGCAGATTTAGCTGAAGCAGAAGCAAGCCTGGTGAAGGGTTCCCTTCATTCCTATTTTCAAGTTTTGTATGTGACTACTCTAATTTATCCTGTTCCTTTGCCTGTTTGGTTGGGGTTTTTCATGGGTACAATGATAGAGGAGGGAGTAAAAATGTGGTTTGCCACTGAGAAGATCAGAATGTTTTATATTTCAATCTTTTCTTATAGAATCCAACCCATCAGGGTCCTGAATGGAGCTTTCACACACATAAAATATGTGTGTGCATGCGAGTATGTACACGAGTGCATGTGTATACATTGTGTGTGCACAGGGACTCTGATTAGTTTAGTCAAGGGAGTAAGAAAACAAAAGATAAAGAGAAGAACCTGGAAGTATTTTGACTGCAGCAAAAGACCTTTAGTTTGGATTTAAGCGGTTCTATTATTCAAGATTGTAACAGATCCATTGTCTTTTATTTTCATGTTTTCTCACTATTCCCTCTCCACACTCCCTCTAGTGTTCTTAAATTCACTTGCATTTACTCACCCCTGCTGTATTCACTTAGTATCTCACACAACATTAAGTTATTAATTTTCCTTAGCCTTTCCATAACCTACAGGAGAGTCACTGAAAGTTAGACTAACTTCAATGAGCATTTTTCTCCCTGCAAGGATAGAGGAAATACAGATTAACAGGCAAAACAAAGAGCAAAGTGTCAAATTAATTCTGAGAAAGCAATTAGTACTTTGTTGGCGGGTAAAGGGGACAGCTTGGTGTTGAGAAAGGAGGAAGATTTTGTTTGCAATACTTTTAATGAACGATTTGCAGGCAAAGGAAGAGAGTTGCACTAAGGCACCACTTACCTGAGTCTCTTCTTGCTACTCTCTCTAGCAAATAAACAAACTCCCTTCAATATACACACACTGATGAAGTGTTTAAAGAAAAAAAAAAGTGAATGAGAACAAGATTCTCCTGGTCGTCTCCCCATTTAATGGGATGCCCTGAAGGCGCACTAGTAACACATATTTTCTGTTCATCTCAACTTATGTTTCAATAAAAGAAAGAGAACAAAGGGGAGACTGGATTAATAGGTTATTTTAAAAAAAGGAAACAGAGATACGTTAATTCCCTCTAAAGCAATTAACTTTTTGTTTCTCCTTTATAACTACAGTTTAAGTATTTTACATTACCCATGGCCACAACTGAAGAATAGAGAAGGCCTAAACAATTGTGAAAATTAAATACAAGCTCTGTTCCCAGGGTGGTTTTGTATGGCTTTAAGACTGAACCATCTAGAAACAGCACAGACTCAAAACAAACAAAACCCCCCAAATAGCAGAGTGAAGCTGATGAGATTTTCCCACCTTGCCCATCAAGTAAAAATCTAAAACAGAAAGAAAGAAACATCTGTGCTATGAGTAATTTGTGATCTTGTATCCATTACATTGAATACTTGGCACCTCTGTACTAAATGGCAGACATTTGTACAAACTCTTGTTCTGTGGATAATATACTAACCCAAATATTTTAATTGAAACAAAGAAAATATAATAAGAAAAAGAAAATAGATAAAACTCTGTTCCAGATCAATCCATGAAAATGAACAACCTTTACCTGCAAATCTGATGATTTACCACAAGTGCTACAGAAGTATCACAAGAGCTCAGTTGCTGTATAATAGAGTGTTGTGCTTTAATATTTCACAAGGATATCAAGTTAAAATTGGATATTTATGACAGTTATTTTAACATATCACCCATTCAATACAATTCAAAAGGCAGGAACTTCTCAATATTCTTCCCCAAGATATCACAGTTGACCCCTGGATGTTGACCTGCCTTGTTACACTAAAAATATTGATTCTTGTCAGTCTATGTGTTTATACCCACGTATTCATTGACATGTTTTAAGACATGTAGAAAAAATGGTTACTCAATATAATCAATTTCTGTTCAATGCCCATTTTTGATTAATAAAGGAAATGTAGATTAGGACATCATAAACTTTAAAATTATTCTGTAACTTATGTTTGTTTCAATATTTTCTATGTAATTACAATGTATAAATATACAGCTAAAGTCCAGTAAGGCTGAATTATTTGCTGGTATCATAAAGACATCAAGTCCCAATTCTTACACTGAATTAGCACATTCCAGTACCAGAAAGCAGGTTTATAATGAGTGTTTCTACCACGATATTTTTGCTTTATCATGCAGACTTACAGTGCTGTCAATGTATGCTTCAGTCCACACCACGTCATGCTCCTGGTCAATAACCTTTGGTCGGCTGAGAACATGGAGATATTCCATGACGTTCTCTTGCACATCAGCTAAGGTGGAGATCTGAGTGAAAAACCCTGTGAAAACACACGATTCCAGGTCATGAACCAGAGAGAACAAATTAAGGAAGTTTTGAAGAAGGACCATTATGTGGTTTATTTCTGTCATGTTTTCTGCTTGTTTCCAAAGAAAAAAATGCAGAAGAGGAATATTTCATCAGAAGCAGCCTCAAAAAGTAATAATTGGTGAAAACAGACATCTCTGAAACCTTTGGCCACCCCTCAAGGACAGGGTTTCCTACGCTGCTGTGAACCACTGCATAATCTCTACTAAACTTCTATTTCCAGACCACTTTTTTTGTTTTATGGTTTGAGCTTTTTCCTTTTAATGCTGCCTGCTTTAAAATTTAGAACTGCTGTTATCATTGTCCAACTACAGCTCATCCACTTTGCCCAGTTTCAAGAAACACGATGGAGTAGAACTACAGTAACAGAACGGTAGTTGTGTATGCTCTGAAACACTCAAACTTACAGAATGTGAATAAAAAAAAAATTAAAAAAGGAAAAAAAAAAAGCAGTATCTTACAAATATGGCAGGTCTCATAAAATGTAGACTACAACTAGAATTGTTTGGTTAGGTGATCACAGCTTTGCTGATCCTTTAAAGCATCTCCTCCAACCTGACAGCATTGAGAACACCAGAGGCCTCAGCTATTTGAGCTGTCACCACTCCTTTTCAGTGCTTAGATGTCAAGCGTCTTTATACATCACAAACTTGGCATCTGGAGCCCACATCATGCAAGAGTGATGAAGGACTGACAAATTTCAAGACTACAATTTCATCAGGCCTTATTTAAATGCATCACTCGCCTTCATTTACTTTCTGTTAATGAGAAAAGACCAACATGAAAGAGGCCTCACGACAATTTGAATCATTTGACAAGATCACAGCTTCTGTGGGCCTGGAATACTGAGCTTTCTTAAGCTTCAGCAGAAAACGTGGCAGCTGCAAAGAACTTTTGAGCTGTGTTTTTGAAGGGGCCGGTTTGGGCAAGGTTATAAAGGTGCTCTGTAATCCAAATCTAGAACTTTCTGAATCTCTACACAGGCCCATAATCCATACACTACACACATTTCATCTCTGTGTGAATTAAGGCACAGTGAAAGAACAGACATTACGGCAGAGATCTATAAAATGAAACAAGTCATAGTAGTAGCCTAATGCATATCTTCAACTTAGTAATAAAAAGCAGAAGGGAAAAATATCTTTTGATCTTCTAATGGGAAAAGTTTACCAAAAGTTACTCTATTATAGCCAGGAACAACATTCACTAACATGCTTTGAGGTATTTTTTAACCTCATATTTAGGTTTTCTGACAATTCATGTGTTTCTAGCTACATGTAACTCAAAAGAATTACCTTCCTGCACTGCTCAGTTTACATCTCTTATCTAGAGATCAGAGATACCCCATGGAATTAAAACCCACCCTTACTGTTCCTATACCAAGGTTTAATCACCAGATAAAGACTTACTCTGAAGTTCTTGAGCGTGGCTGCTGAGGCTGTGTCAGCAATAGCAGCAACCCCGTACTTCAATTTGTGCTTTCCAGCACCTGCTTCTCAGCTCCCTGGTGTGTGAATTATGCCACCTCAGAGCCCCCTCACAGTCAGCACTACTTTTTTTCCTTCCCCAGCAGGAAAAACTCATGCAGGAAATGGGTAAGATTTGGTAATGACAAGCATGAGAGATGTATAATAATGTGGTAAAAGACAGACACTTACACTCTGCATGTGGGCTGCCTTTCCCCATTACACAGTCCCTGCAATGTCTTTTGGATGGCTTGGCATTTTCTCTACAATGTCCACCATTAGACTGATAACTTTGCAAAATGCCTCCAATTGATTTTTACATGGAGTGCAGCACTTTCCGTTTCCTGGGCACTGTGCAAAAGAGACGCAACACTCTTGCAAATAATAAAATAGCCGAATTAAAAAATCCTCTGGGCAGGGACTAAGGAGCGAGTCCATTGTTTCAGTGCAGCTGTAAAACTCCCAGGGAGGTTTCCCCCTTTCCCCCCACCTCTGGAGCAGGTGAACAGCCTCGGTCCCTGGCTGCCTGCCACCCCCAGAGCCCCCAGCGCAGGAGGGGCTGGGGTCGTGCTAATAACGGGAATGGATGTGCTGGGGGCTTCCTGCACCGAGCTCTGCTCTGCTGACACAATAGTCCATAAAGTGCTCCAGCTGGGGCACAGCCTGCCTGGGGGCTGCTCTGTCCTCTGCCTGAGCTGGAGCTGCTATCAGCTCCGCTCTCCGGCACGCCAAGCATTTTTCTCTACGTCGCTTTCTCAGCCTCTGCTCCTTTCTACTCATTAATCCAATCCTTTGTCCATTTTATAATATGCCAGCCACAGTGATGACCCGAAACAAAATGTTTAAAAAAACAAATAAGTAACACAGAGGCTGTCCAATTACTAATACAATAGTGAATTTTACTGGGAAAAAAATAAATTTATCCCAGCTGTTTGGTATTGCATTAACTCCCATCTTTATCTCTGTAGCTTTCTGCTGGAAGTGATGCTGAGGGAAAGGCAGCGCCTGTCACTTCTGACTTCTGGATATTGCTGCTAACATCTGGCACATGCACACTGAGCACTAGGAAATTTTCACCTTTGTTCACTTAGGATCTTGGTAAATCTCATTTTCCTTAGCATGCACTTGCTTATGATACAGAAGAGTAAATCACTGCAGATTTCACAAACCGCTCTAGAGGGATTTTGGGGATCTTGAATGTTTTAATGTATTTAAAATGGCTTGGTGTTTTGCTTCATTAAGCAAACTCCCTCTAGATATGCCCTACTTATACAGAAAAATGTAACAGAAAAACATGCTTGGGGTTTTTCAAGGTTTCACCATCAGAACCCAGAAGCTAATGAAGTTTTGCAAGGTGGTGGATTTCCCCTGTGACCCATTTTGAAGGAAAGGGCTGCTGTCCACAGTCCAGTCAGCTGGAAACCCTGCAAACAGCCCTCATCTATGTTGCGCTTCCAAGGGGAAAATCACTGCAAGGAAAATTGATTTTAGGGTCATTCACCCTCAGTGACAACAACATATTTTGGCCCACCCATGCAAGGAGTAAACTGCAGTCCTGCTATTCAGCCAATCTTTAGACCAGCTTTACTACCCTCATCTGTTGTGCTGTAATCCCTCATTTCACTGGAATAAAATGGACAAGCTGTAACTGAAAACTGCAAGAAAAAATCTAAATCTGTGCTGTCTGACTGTCATGCTGTTTTCAATTGTGATTTTCAAAGCTAAAAAAAAAATTAATTCCTGATTAAAGGTAGAAGATTTTTACATTATAAGCTATCAGAGAGCAGGTATTGTAACTATTAAGCTGAGAGGGAAATAAATTTATAGAAGTAACAGTCATTAAGCTGTTTAGTTGATTCATATGAGTAAGACTCTGACTCAAAGCAACGTGGCTCTGGAAAGAACAAAGTAGTCCTGAAGAATGACAAAGGTGACCACTTTTCCCCTCTGGGAATAAGGAAGACGTGGACCAGATGATCTCCTAAGGCAGCCTCCATTGTCTGGTCCTAATTTCTGAGTTGCTGTACTTAGATCTTTATGAATTTGTGGAGCTGGGCTAAAAAGTTAAAAGATTTTGTTGATTAAATTGTCTTCAAAAAAAGATGCTTCAAAGGATTCTTATACTATTATTTAAACTAAATTATGGTGTAATATTAGCTGATTAAGACAAGACTTCAAACTGAGTAATTTCCATCAGCTGGACATAACAGTAGTTAAAGAAATAATGACTAAATGGATAGCACCTGATGCAATTCATCATAATGTAATGTGGCATGATGGAAAAAAAAGAACTTTTTTTTTTTTTTCCAAGAGGAAAGAGAAAAGGAAAACCTGAAGATTAATTGGGGTTTGGGGCTGTTTTTATCCTGAGTCATTCTTACTTATACTAGTCAATCCTTTTACTGCAGCATCTCAGCATATTAAATGTTTTAATGCTCTTTTCCTTAAAGGATATAAACCAGTTTTTTTTCAATTACACTGTCAGCTCCTCAAGGGACAGGATGTCTGGTGTTTTACATGCCATGCCTAACTCAACAGGACTTGTACCCAATGTCCTTAGAAACCAAACTCACTCTGAGTAACAACAGCTATAAGAGAACAAATGCTTTGAAATTAGTTTGTTCTCAGAACAAAAATTTAAGACCACATAGTGCAAAATATTCATACATATTTTGAGGAAGAAAATTTAAAATTGGGTCTTTTTGCTCTTTAAATTGTATGTTACAAGATAATTAAGTATTTTCATTTTCTGGGAAAAAGAAAACAACCCATCCTCTCTGATTAGTTGTAAGTGACTCCATATCTGTAGAAGGGTCAGATTTGCAGGAAAACTCAGCAATGAGGTTTGGAAAACAAGGCTTTCACAAAAGGAGGTTAACACACCTTTGTTAGCACAGGCCATCCACTTCAGGTTATCAGCAAATGCAGCTTCTCTTCCAATCAGATATGTAAAAATACGGACCTGAAAGGAAAATGCAAAGGATTTATCAATTAATACTGCATTAAAAACATACCCAGTGGAACTTCAGATACAGATGTGTAATTTACGTGGATAAAGCCTTTCTAAGAAAGTATTTTTGGTTAAGCAGCACAGTAGGTTAAAAAAAATATTTCTGCCCATAATGTCTTCCTGTTCAAAATGTGGCTTTTTTTTCTGGGTAATGGAGTGGCTGATCTTTTTGAATGTGTTTAATATCTGACCTTTAACTAAAGTTACGGTTAATGTGTAATTGAGAATAAACTAAAACTACTGGAGTACAAAATGGCATGTTTCAGGCAAATCTGTTCTGCAGTTATGAGTTCAGAAAATTGCTATGATGTGGGGGAAGAGGCAGTTAATTAGCAAATACTTCTGTAGATAAAGAATCTGCAACACCAGGCAAGCAAGATCCCCTCAGTTTTCAAGGTTTATATGAGACAATATCATTGTCAACACAGAGACAGGTACCCACAAGTGGCACTTTAATATCATTCAATTAATTTTCAAATTTTTTTAAAATCTCATAATTTTTTCTATTAGCATTTTTTTCTCATTCACAAATGACATTATTTGTTGAATAAACCAACTTTATACTAAGTTCCCACAGCGTCTTTTTTTCCACAGAAGCATTTTAAAATACTCTGAAAGTCTCCCCCTTTGCTGTCAGCAGTGACATGATATTCTCTCACTGCCCTTTTATCCATTTTCTTAATGGCCACATCCTGTTTTAAGCATACACAGTGTTTTGTGTTATCATCATGCCTAGAGACCAGATTTCGATCACAAAACTTTTCCCAGTCTCTCATACATAAAATACACACAGAACTGAATCATAATTTATATGGTTTAAAAAGTCTCCACCCTGATGGTGTAGTGTTGCAGGTTTGAATCCAACAGTCTGCATAATCCCACTCTAAGACTCTAAAGAACACAACATTAAACAAAAGAATGGTGCTCTTATACTTTGTTGATGACTATGAAAAGCATTAATAAAGAAAACCTTTATTCTACAGAGACACATGAAAGTGCACAGTGAGATTTACACTCTCAAAATACAGCATAAATCACTGTCACATTTTATCTTCCTGCAAATGATGCTGGAAAATAGCCTATGATGGGACTGAATACCCTGAGAGATTTATATTTAATGATCTGCTTTAATCTATAAAGAAACAAACTAGACTGTGTTCATAATAAAAGGAGAGCAGCCTTATCTATACAGATGAGCAGTAAGCATGACAACAGGCACAGGCAGCAAAATAACCTACAAAAAATAAAATTTCAACAAACTGGTAACATGGATCATCATGAGGAACGGGCTGTCTCTGTGATACTGTTGCAAGGATTTAATAATTTTTCTCTGATTATATTTTCTACATCTAGTTTATTTAGTATCTAGCAGTTTTGCTAGAAAATATTTTAAGCATGATAAAAATACTGTTAATTGTCATTACTTAAAAAAATAAAGGAATCTATAAAATAGAGAGCTAGAAGATAAGTGATCCAGATTTATGGAGTGTTGTTTCCTTCCCTGTCCCAAGGCATTGTGTATTTTTCTCTACACACTTTCCGTGGTACACGTTATACAACTGATGTTTACCATTGTCAGCATGAAGTAAAAAGTCTTTCATATAGTGGAATATAAGTTACACTGTAATTTTAAAATATCATTTCTATATTCCTCATTACTTAATAGAAGAACTTACTATTCATAGTAGTTTTGTAAGAAAACAGCCATGACGTTTACACAGGAAGGTATTTTAGTTAAAATTAAAGCCACTGATACTTTAAAGCTTTCCCTGTACATTGACCTTAAATACATATTAATAGGTATTGCAAATATTGTTTAATACTTCATTCAGAATAGCGAGAAAAATCCTCAAAATCAGTTCTGACAGAAAATAATTCTGATTATTTCTCTACTTCTCTAAGTTTCATTTGATCAGTCCATTGAACTCAGCACCATAAACTCAATTCTCTGTGAGCCTGCAGTGAAAAACATTAACCCTACACTGCAGAAGTATCACAGAATCACACACAATCGCAGAATCAATCAGGTTGGAAAAAACTTTTGAGATCATTGAGTCCAACCTCTGACCCAACACCACAGTGTCAACCAGACCACGGCACTGAGTGCCACATCCATTCTTTTCTTAAACACCTCGGGGACGGTGACTCCACCACCTCCCTGGGCAGCCCGTTCTTACAAAACCAAGATTTGACATGCTATTAGCTGCTTTCAGAGACCACAGCAGTGACTTAGGTAATTAATTATTAGAACTGGAACTTGCAAGAATAAGTCTATATTCGAAACCCCATTTTTCAAAACAAACTTGATTCAACACCCCTTTTATACTTGTTTTACTCTTCTGGATAGGTATTCTATGTGATAATTCTAGATGTATAATGCAAATAAATGGGAAAAAAGTTACTGTGGCCATAGATATGTTTACTGCAGATATAAAAATACAAGTCAGTATTACAGAACTGCTACATTAATTTGGAAAGATAAGTTCAAACTACTTAAACTGCTGTGCATGGACGAGACCTGTGCAGTGCTGGACTATGTGTGGTGCAAAACAGGACACACAGCATCACAGGGTGTTGTAAACGTGAAGTGACTGAAGGGAAAGTCAAATCAGTTCTGCTCTGCAAAATGATTGCATGAAAATGTTTATTTCACTCAAACAATCCACATATAGCAATAATACTCTGTAGTCTGCTGATAAATATATATATATATATATAGTACTGAGGCATGTGAGTGAAATCTCTATAATTAATAATAGATGAGGAAGTATAAGGTGTGTCTGTCTCATTCTGCTGTTTGTGTCGGACCTCCAAGAAAATAACAAAATAGAAACTCTGAGCTTTAATAGGTATATACGTTGTATAGGCACACATTTATGCACCTGTGTTGGTATCTTAACGTACTGCATAATGTTAGGACACTAAAAATTATTTTGAATCCATATGGAGAGAATGTTTCAGTCAAGGCAGACCGAATAAATTCAAAGTTGTTATGGGCCAATCCCAGAAGATCCAGTAACAACATTTACATAGTCTCCATATGCTCTGGCTAACTGAGTATAAGGCAAATGAGAAAAACACCTTTGAATATCCAAGTGCTGTGACTGAGTCAAGAGACCACTTCCGTCAGAGAAGGAATCTGCATCAGAGGGTGTAAGTGCCTCTCTGGCAAAAAACATATGACAGAAAGAGAGCCCTCAGTTCTGGATAATTTTGAAAGCTTTACAAGATACTTGAAAGAGACACCTGAGTCAAAATATTTTCTGTCTGACCTGCAAAGTATTATATATCAACTATGTTAAGGCTTATCATGAGCTGTTAGGTATGGAGAAAGAAAATATTCTCAGACAGATGCACCAGCCTTGAATTTTTATACCCTATCTACAAAACTGAAAATTGTAGATGTCAGATTCACTGAACATAAAGCAAAACTTACTCCAAGAGCAAAAGCTTTAATCTTTTCAATTATACTTGCTGTTTCTGCACAGTAGGTGCCATGGACTGCTATTTTTAAAGCAATGTTCTCAGAAAATGGAGTGAGAGCTCCACAGTAATATTAAAGAAACTGAAAGGACAATGGAACTAGAAAATTTAATAGAGCTTGTGACTTTCTTACTTCATATTTTTCTAAAGCAAGTGTTGAACAGCAAAGAATACCATTTGAGACTGATGTATTTTAATTATTTTTAAAACAGCAGCTGTGGAAGCCTCCCACATGTTACCCTGTTATTATGTCTCATTCCTGCCCAGGAAGCGTCATTTCCTGGAAAGACACTCCATCCAGTTCCTCTTCTTACTAAAAGATTGCTGCGTAAGTTCAGATGGTTCCAAAATGTGGAACCAAATTCATATTATGCAACCAACTAATTTCAGCAGTGCATTTCATGCTGGTCAGCTCCTGTGTGCAGGGCTGTGGACTCTGGTCCAAACCAGCAGTCCACAGTAAATTACTGAGGAGCACGATTTGCCAGCAGCTGTCACAAGCTGTGGTGGCAACTACTCCCATCTACACAGCAGAATTTATTAATATTAAGGCATTGAATCTCCAAGCTTGGTAGTTCAGACAAAACCAGACACAAATTTTACACTGCGTAAAACACCTAAATCAAAAGCAGATATATACTGCATACATTATCAGTATTTTTATCTCATGTTCCCTCTGGTTTTCCAGTCCCTGGTTTTTCACATTCTTGTTGCCTTGGCACAGATCATGGTTTGGACTACACAAGTGGTTGCTCTCTACTCTTTGTTGCAGCCCCTCAAATTTTGAGAAATAAGAGAGTATTGTTAGTAAGTTTCTTGCTTTTACAGCCAGGGAATATTCTGAAGTTTGAACCTTTAAACTCCAGACAGAAGGTTTATATAAAATCTCAGAGATGCATACACTCAACCATTAGTGAGGAAACCTAAGAATGATGATTTAAATGACACGTATTTCAGTGCTAACCACTTCATCTGAAATATCCACTTAACAGTTCCATCCATTATGTGTGGGCTAATCTGCAGTCCCTGAACTGTCCTCACCTCGAAAACTTCATTAAACTGGCAGCGTAGGGAACCGAGCAGGGACCTTCTTCCATCTCTGTTAAGCAAGACAAGTCAATCTGCAAGATTCCACACACTGGAACTGTGAATTCATATCTTCATGCCAAACAGCTGGTAAAATAGTATTTCCAGAAACTTAAAATACCGTGTGGGAGGGGAAATGGGACTTGTGCTTGCAGCTGACAGTGCAGACCTCTGTTTGCAGCTGCAAACTATTTCATGGACATCTTCAGCAAAACAGTCTTTCCTTTCTGGCTCAGCAAGAAATAAAAATAGTCCTGTGGCAAGAGCTATGGAATTTAAGTGGGATATAGGGACAAAACTCAAGTTCCCATAGTTATAATCTATGGTGGTGCGGGAACACCTCAGCTATTCTCTGCAAATGGACTGACTGGGAACAATGGATCAATGTGAGACTCAGGGATTGTCTGAACTCCTGAGCGGCCTCACAAAAAATAATTGATTTAACTGCTACAAGGGCTCTCAAGGTGAGAGCTCTCAAGACAGATTTTCCTAGGCACCTCATACTTCCTGCCCAACATTACACTGTGCTTGTCACCACTTCCAGATTACTCTTCAATATCACTCTTCTTCACATGATCTCCTCATCCTAGTAGCCTCTCTCCAGCATCCTTTGGCACTCCTCACCTCAGAAGAAACCGGTGGGAAAAGGGGGAATTGATGCTGCAGGTGGTCCTTGTGTTAAGCAGATGGCACAACCCCACATTCTCCTGTGAGGAACAGTCTGCTTGCAGCCATAAAGGATTTTGAGATTCATACTGGGTTCACTCACCACAACCAGTTAAGATTCACAATTTTTAAAAAATCTGAACAGGCCCCAAGCCTTTGCACAAGAAACCTTTCCAAATGTGAAAAGGGAAAAATGTCGGACTTGTGAAATGTATCAGTGTGAGATGTATTGCAGGTTCTAACCAAAACACACACAAATCAATCCAAAAATAAACACAAATTCCAAGCGTATTCAGTGCATCTGGTTGTTGCAAAGGGCATAACATGCAGGGCAATGAACTGGCATGGGAAAAGAGAAATAGAAATATATAGCCACTCTTGAAACTTCAATTTGTCTCTATATTCATAATAAAAAATGAACTAAAGTTAAAAAAAAAAAAAACAAAAACAACTATGAAGTAGGAAAAAAAAACCAAAAAAACACACAACTTGAGGATCTATTTGCATTGATAACAGGAAATTCCATGAAGACAATGATCTAAATGAACACACAAATTCTGCTGAGGGGGGCTGCAAAGCCCTGGGATGCAATGTAAGACAGCACTACCTCAATATCTTCTGTCCTGTTGGAGACCTTTGCCCTGGGAGGTGCTGAAAGCCTCAACTTACAGTGCACTCAGTGCAAGGAAGCCATGAAATTGAAGACATTACCTCATGAAATTGAATCCTTAAATGTTAAGTTACTCAGTAAAAGGTTCTTCATTGTTAATTTTTCTCCTGTAATATTCAAAGTACCTCTTTTGGGAAAGTTTGCATTTATACATTTCCTGGTGTTTTTTCCTTCCTGCAATTGCACACTGTACCCTGACAATTTTATAACAATGTCTTCTATTATAGTGATACAAAACTCCAAGCATTGTACCCTAAGAGCTGATGGGACAGTTAGCAAAAACAAACCCCAAATAATTAATACATCAACTTCACGAAAACAAGATGTTGTAAGCAAAAACTGTAACAAAGAAAAACACTCATCTAGAAGCTGAGTCCTGCTTTCCCAAACATCCACATCCCCAACAGCTCTTAGCACAGACCTACCCCAGAAAATTCGTGCAGGAGAGAAGGAAATGGACACTGCAGTTAATCCCTTGTGGTCAGGGGACAGCAGCACTGGGTCACACTCAGCTGGGAGGAGCATTTCTACATCTGCTCTCGAGGCCTAGGCCTGCTGAGAGTTACTTTCAGAAAATTCAAAAAAGCCATGTTTTACATGAGACATCAAACGAGGGTATTTCTTCTAGCCCTGAAAATGTGCTGACATACTTTGCTGATTTACAGAAAATAATGCAACTCAGGATTTACAAAGAATCATTTCCCACTGTGAACATTCACTCAATAAACAAGAAATATTGCTAGCAGGGAAAGATGGGATTATGCTGTTTTACACTGTGCAAGGATGGAGCAAGTGAGAAATGTCCAACTTAAGGCTCGTTAGCACATTATTGTTTCCTTAAAAGAGTTTGATGGTTGACATGGTTGTGAAAACACAAGACAGGTTTTTTACATGGGGAACAAGTTTTAGCCATTTTACACATCCTGGAGTTTTGGTCACACAGCACTGAGGAAGATCAGTTCCTTCACAGGCAGCACAAACAGCACAGCAGGAGTTTAACAATAAATAATATATAAAGATGTGGCAGAGCAAATAGGTTGTATTAAATAACCATTTAAGAAACGGTACTTAAAAACAAAACAAAAACCTCCACAAAGCAGATCTAATAAGCATCCAGTCCTTTCTAACTCGCTCTCCTGCTTAGTGTGCAGCACGTGTTAATGATGTCAAATAGTTAACCAAAAATGCACTCAGGGTGGTACAACAGTGCAGCTGGAATGTACTGAATTCTTCTCAGCAGTTTAACAAGTTAATTCACCAAAGACAATTTTCGCAGATTTTGAGAATATGAAACTTTTTGGCTGAGAGCATATCTAGGAAATGACATCCCAGAGATTACTCTTTACAAAAATGCAAACACCTGAGATTGCCCCAAACCAACTTGTTGCCCTCAATGTACCTTACTTTCAGCACAAGCTATAACTGTAATAAATTAAAAAACGCCCAATGGGTTGTGTTATAAATATTTCAGATATATAGAGAGAATGTGAATAAAATTTTTATGCACCCCTTCCAAATACTGTGCAAGTTCTACACATTATTACTGAGGAAGTATTTTATAAATATTTCCCTGAGTTTTAAAAAAAAACTATTTATTCCACTTTTTATATCATTCCACTGGTTCATCCAACCATGGTACAATGACTTCAACTACACTGGGTATATAAAGGGAGAGGAAAATTCTAACTTGCACTTTTTAACTTTCAAAAATTGCCTGACACAATTTTCTATCATAACAATGCTACTATTTCAAAGTAAAATGAAATAGATTTTTTGGAGCTAGGAACAAATTCTTTGTTATCATATGAAAAGCAAAGGAAATTTTTAATTCCATCCCTGATATGCAAGACTCCAGGTCAGTCATTACAAACCATTAACAAGCCAAGCCTACATGAACTACCGAAGCATAATTCAACTGTGCCTAATATTGACGTTCTTCAAAATCCTGGAGGATTTGCTGAAATGTAGAACATACGTTTTCTTCCTTAAATGCAAAATAGCAGCCTAAACAAATTAATTTGTCTGAATGGAGAGAAGAGGAAGGGATTAGAGCAGAAGCCATGACATAACCAACTTTCTTGGATCTAACTGAAGCTCCTGTGGAAAAAGCAGGCTCATACAATTTCTGCTACTACTCTACTCAACTTTCTTCTATATCAACTAATTTTTTTTTGCAAGAATCCATGAGAAAAGATCAAAATCAGACTAAATTCTAAGTAACCAAATACTGCCAACATCTCCACTTCTGCAATTACACAGTTCCTGGATGTAACATAGAACAATGGTAACTCATTTACAGTGCACTTCACTGTGCATGGTGCAGACACAGATTAGAGAATGACATAATGGATAAAGCACTGCCCTTTCACCCTTGGGATTTTGTCCAGCCTGCAGTCCTATCAGATAATGGGTTTGGCAATCTCCACTGGTCTCTTTTGGACACTAATCCCCACTACAGAGTCTCCATAATTCATCATATAATTTAATACACCTGGCAGCTTTACCACCAGTTCATTCTTTTGTTACATAAGGGCCCAAAGTGAAGTCAAGGGTGGTTAATGCTCTGACAACCAGCTATTATCTCCCATAACAGCTGATTTTGAGGGGATTATTGCAGTCATAAACCATTTTATAAAAATTGGCAACTGGGAAAGCAGTGTAAGAAAATAAGGTGATATTTTGAAGTTTTATCACTGATTTTCTACCAATCTGTAATGGAGTTTCTAGCATCCAAAAAATGCTGGAGAGGAAACTTGAGATTAAAACTACAGATCATGAGCCAAGAATCTGAGGCCTGACCAAGCTGATAGTCAGAAAGGTTTGATTACTTTGAGGTTACAGATGCCTTTTGTCTTTGGTTGGCTTTTTTTTTTCCCCCTCTGTCAAATATAGAGTATATTTCTTCTTTATTTTGTCTCAATTGTTTGTTCACCTCTTCATTCTGTCAGGATTCTACCCTTTTCAATTGGAAGTGTTTCACCCCTTTTGGTACTCTGGTTTTAGACCCTCAGCCTTGTTCACAAATGCACAAGGGACTCCACTGCTAAGTGACCCTTCGGGCAAGACAAATGGGAGGTGCACTCAGTTTATGGGATAAAAAATGAGCTCACTGGAACTGTGGGAAAGGCTGGGAAGACGAGCAGTTGAGGATCCAGCCTAAACTAAATGGCATTAACCCACAAGCAAACAGACAACAGTACCAAGGTACTCACGGTGAGGGGAATTAGCACACACCATTCCCACCGGAAATAAGTGTGGGTGCTGCAAAGTGGTAAAAAGGCATCAAAAACGTCACCAGATAAAAGTGAACAGAATGTAATTGTTGTTTGGTAGACATCAAACTGCAGAGGGCTAATTAAAAAAGGTGCAAGGTCCTTCTGGGCTCTCTGCTACATCACAGCTACATCTGTGCAATGTCATTTTGTGTCATTGGATGTAGCAGGAGTTGGATACTCAGTATTGAAACAACAAAATTGCCTTGTAGAATAAATTTCACACAAAGAAAAAGAAAATTCATTAAAATAAAGCCAGAACAATTCAAACCATAGCCACTCCTGCTCTGACCAAGAGGCATTACTAAAATGTCCAGTTTAATAAAATATGATCTGTTGCTTAGAAGCTTTACAGAATTGTGTTGAAATGAGCTTCTGTATTTCATGGCTCAGGATATCTGTCTTTTTTCATGCAGGCTTGAATTGAGCAAGCTTTCCTTCACTCCAAGGAGCTGTAAATCCCCCTGGCCTGTGCTTTGAACCAACCATTTCAGGTAAAAGTCAATGTCGTGCTGAGCTCCACTTTGTAAGCCTGTGTTCGGGTCTGCACAACTGAGTTTCATGATAGGTTTTACACTGAGTTCAGTGGCAAAAGGTTCAGGTTCTAAGAACCCAACAACAGGAAGATTTTCATAATGTAGCACAGAAAAATGTAGTGAGGTCTGCTCAGAGAATGCAAAGAACTTTGTGAATTGCACGTATGAAAGAATCCCAGAATATGAGTTGGAAGGGATGCACAAGGATTATCAGAGTCCAAGTCCTGCACAGGACAGCCCAAGAATCACACCATGTGCATGAGAATAAAACTGAAGACTTATAAGAACAGGAAAAAGTTTGTGCATGGAACTTTAATATGACTTTACTTGTTCCTTGAAACACAAAATCAGCCAAAGCAGAAAGAAGCTGTAAATGCAGATGCTCTCTGATGGAGCAGCAGTCCCACTGTTTGGCAAACTCTGGTATGAATGTGTGTTTATTGTTGGACTTCCTGTGAGTAGAAACACTACAACTTCCTTAACAAAATCTTTCTGAAAATGCTGAGTTACTGGGTAAGAAAATTAATGAGATTTTATATAAAAACTGTTTGCTATGCTAAAAAACATTTAATCCTTCAAACACTAAGCATATACACCATGAATTGTTTGAACTTTCAAAGTGCTACAGCAAGAACATAAAATAGACATGAAATTCCTTCATCTTGACATTTTAACCAACAGAAGGCAACTGCTGCTCAGACTGTCAGAGTATACCAGTCAGTATTAAAATTGCTATGCCTTTAAGTTTATCTTTGATTAAAAATTAAATGTACCTCTACTTTATAATTTTTGTAGCCCTACAGCATCCATGTGTTCTCACAGTTAAGCGAAGTCAAACTAAATATTTAATACACCATTCTAATTAGCTACAAACTATTACCTGATTTAAGTCTGTAAATGAATGTGAAAAGACTCTGGAGGCCTAATGTTAACCTTCATCCGCTCCAGTTGTATGAGAGAAATTACAGGCTCTAATTAGACTCTTTAAACTGCAAAGAAATAGAATTTTCATAACCAGCTTATTAAAAAACGAAGACCCCCTTGGGACAGGGCAAATTGCTTCTACCCTGATCCGCTTATCCTTGTACAACACCATACAGAAGATTCATGTTGTCTGACTTGCAGCTCATATTTCTCCCAAATTAATGAGCACTCAAATTATTCCAGCTGCCCCCTTGGCACAGGGAAAAATTGAAAATCCATGGCTGCCAAGTGACGTGTATAACCCAGCTGCTAAATAAAATGTGCTTAAGGGGACACAGCTGTCGAGGTGACTATTTACATTAAAATAAGTCCATGGATACAGAGCAAATGTCTAAAGACAGAAACAGTGTACGGCTCTTTGTTTCACCCTTGGATTTAACCAGGTCATGAAAATTTGCAACATCATTTATAGACTAAAGGTAAGCACATGATGTTTTCACCTTATGATTTATTTCTTCCAATTTGTTTAATCTTGGAAAATTTCTGATTTTCTTCTGCAAAACAGGTAAACTCAGAGGAATCCCATTAAAGAGTAGAGTTCACATGTCAGAAAGGACAGCTGATTTTTCAAAACAACCCTACTTGAGAAAAATGCAGAAAATTTAACGACATTTCCTGCTCTCCTAACATGTGTGCAATGTGATGATAAGCACAATCTTTGAGGCAGCAAAACTGAAAATGTTACTTGCAGAGAATTCACACAGAGCAGAGTCAAAGAAAGACCATTACATTTTTTTGCCTTAACCCCCACAGGCTGCCAACTCACTTCCACATGAACTGAGGACACCAGGTGTTGTCTTAAAAACACTAACCAGCATAGGAGCTCTGTTCTGCAAGAGTTAACTGCATTCTAAAATATTTTAGGATGCTGCAATTCATAGGCCACGTTTTAGAAATGTTTTATAAAGCACCACCGTAACCCAGCTGACTTGAAAAGCACTGTGCCAGCTGCAGCTATACCTTGGAATAACAGGCACCAGTGCAAGGTTTCTCTTTACTAATCAGGAATACTTGGCCAGAGGACACCTTGGATGTAGCGCCATAATCTCAATTCCAATTTTTACAGTCAGAAACATTTATTTTGTTCAGCAAGTCCATGTGAGGCCCAAGCCATAAGAAAATGTGTGTGTGAGCAAACCCTAACAAGAATTGTACAGAACCCAACAGATATGTAGAGAAGGTTCAATTAGTCAAAGATTTATTTATTTTAGCCTTCACCAGACAGTTTAATTTGAGGAGTTACTATGACACAAGCATTTTTAACTATGGGATTAGGAACTGAGGTAATATTTGGAGAAAAAAAGGGTAGATAAATATGTGTTTAAATCAATGAAGCCTGATAAAATTTCCCATGAAGTGTTCGAGAAACTAATCAACTTAATCTTTAAAACATTAGTGAATATTAATTAAGATCTGTGGGTAGCAAAGGAAATGCTAAGGACAAGAAAAGGGAAACTTATTTTCAAATCTTTTCAAAACCAAGAGAAAAAAATCTGTAGAATTACTTCCCAGATTTTGCTACCCAAAAAGACATAGCAAAAGTGATTAAACAATTAATTCACAATCATACAGAACACAATAACATGGAAGGAAACATCCAACACCAATCTAAGAGTGATTCTGTTTAGCCAATCTTATTTCCTTTAAAAACAAGTGTCTTTTGTACTACACAGGTGAAAAGAGGAGGAGAAAGATATCCTGATTAAATCATCTAAGTATTTTTAGGAGAAGCACAGCCATCCTCACCAATCAAGGACCCACAGGCAGCAATACCATCCATGAGCACTTCCAGTTGGGCCTGACAAAAATAAACCAGTGCCCACGACGTGCTCAGTGATGCTGCCTCCCTCCAAGGACTCCAGGGCTAATGGAATGAACATAAGGTGAGTGCACTCCTCAGACAGCTGTGCTCTCACAGAGGA
Source organism: Pardalotus punctatus (assembly GCA_013400915.1). NCBI lineage: Eukaryota > Metazoa > Chordata > Aves > Passeriformes > Pardalotidae > Pardalotus > Pardalotus punctatus. Next base: position 303,068 of record VZTX01010347.1, on the reverse strand, counting down.
TTCATTATTGCCATGTTAGGAGGGGAATTTGGTAGAGGGGGGAAAGATCTGGCCCGCGCATCGAGTGTATTTTAATAATTTGATTCAAAATTTAGATGACTGACTAAAAAGAGCCCTTAAAAATTTGTCAAATGACATGAAGCTGGAAGTCATTCCAGGCACCTTGCAATATAGAATTAGAATTCAAAATAGTACTTGGGAGCAAGAGAAACAGTCTGAAATTAACAGGATTAAATTAGTTTCAAATAAATGTATCATTAGGAGGGAAAGTTCTAATGCATGGATGAAAGATGAGGAACAGCTTAGTGGGGCACTAGAAAAAGATCCAGATTTCAGAAAGAATCACAAATTCATTGTGGATCAGAAATGGCAAACTACTGCAATAAAAACAAATATCAAATACTTGATGTGACTGGAAGAAATGGCAATACACACTGANAATTTGAAAATTTGAAATTTGAAAAATTTGAAATTTATCAGAAATGGCAATACACACTGGGCATGAATGCAAGATAAAGGAGGTAGTTATTGAACTCTGCCTGTGAAAAGGAAAAATGCGAAAAAACTTTAGCTGGACTTGGTGTGTTCTGCAGGGCCTGAGACAGTTAGAAATGTCTGGGATAAGGTAGGAACCCAGCATGTACACAAGGACTGGGTTTTTTACTTACCATTAGCTATCCCAGGTAATTTTAAAGCACTACAACTGAGAATGTCATCCCCCAGTAAAAAACTCATTTTACATAAGCCTACATCCATTGTAACATAATGGTAATCTGAGTTAAATACAAAAACCAGGTTTGCTTCATCATAACTGTTAATTCTCTCACTGTATCCTGAATTACTTATTTAAGGATTTTACCTATGGGTGACTCCAGGTACTGTGGTTAACTCTTTTAGAATGTTGACAAAACATTGAAGCATTTTACATGAATTTGAATTCATCCATGTTCCAATATTTGTTCAACATCAACACCAGAAGCTGGAGTGTTTGTAAAGAAGTACTTTTACTCTTTTAAACTAGAGAGAACAAAGAATACAGACCTGAAGTACTGTGGACACTAAATATGAAAAACAGCCTAGATGGGTCTATCCTTTAAGTTCAGAACCAAGCTAGCTTTTTTCTCTAACATGACTCACAAGCTATGCTCTAAGTCCTGTAGTTAATTAAAAAAACATGCTCTGTTTGCTCTCTCCATTTTCACTGCTGGTTTTGCATTGTCCAAACCATGTAAAAGTATGCAGTGATGTCATCATATGTATCAGGGACAAGAAAAAAACAGATGAATACTCTATAAACACTCTTCGTTCTTAAAACATGTAGCCTAAACAAAAGTCTTCCTCCTCCTTCCTTTAGAGAAACATGGGAAGAAGGAGAACGAAGAACCAAAATGAGGACATTGAGCATCAGCACACTTACATTGAACTCACATTTGACATTAGGAAATGCAGGAAATTTAAGCTAGTGGTGAAAAATGGGAAGCTCCAAATTTAAAGGATAAAAATAATTCATTTTGCAGAAGGATTTTTGACACTGAACAACTGATTTCTTAAAAAACTTCCTGACACACTACATCACTACATTCATTTTTCCTTACAGCAATATTTTCTGGAGAATAACTGAATCTATTCAAAAAGCCCCCTGTTCTGGCTTTATACTTCCTCCGTCACTACGCCCATTACAAGATCTAAAATCAAATCAGCAATTCCAAACTCTAGAACATTCTTAACACATGGAGTCATTTTAAATACCTAAAAACCTCCTAATCATTCTGTAACTATTTAATGCAGTCGCTTAATGCTGCAGAAAAAGAGACTTTTGGGGTAGGGTTGTAAAGACAAAAGAACAAAGTAATGCCCATAGTGTGAAGAAGACAAGAGAAAGAATGCAAGTTGGAAGATGAGGAAAAGGATTAAAGAATATAATAGCTTACAGCAGAACGAAGACAGTGCTTTTGAGAACTGTAAAGAGCAGAGTTGTAAAAACTGCAAACTGCATGAAAATGAGACATTGAGAGCTCTTAGTGTGATAAAAAGAATAAACCTTGTTAGTGCAATGTCAGGCAACACAGAGACACAGTGCCCAGCTGAGAAACAAACAAAATTTAATAATAGTAAGGATGAGGAAGTCAAGATATAAGCTTAAAATATCTTATTATCTATGTTATACACATATATGACATCATATGTATATCTACATGTGACTTTATATCAGATGAGAGCAACAAGCAAACACAAAAACACAGGAGAGAACAGAACAAGTGGGCATGCAAGCTTTCTCCAAAATTATGCCTCAGGAAAGGGAAAACTAGTGTGCAACAAATTAAGACAGAGATTTTATTCAACCTTTTAATGAGACAGTCAAAAAAGAAAAAGGGGTTATTCAATCAAAGTTAGAATTAGGTTAATTAAGCCAGACTACATTGAACACATGGAATTAAATCTCTGCCCAGCTGAACCTGGGGGTCCTGCAGTGCCAAGGGCCCTGCAGCAGGGACAGCTGGCACAGAAGGAGGGTGGGCTCCCCAGGATGAGCCCTCCCCTGGCCCGGGGAGACAAGAAATGCAGGTGGGTACCAGAGGAAAAGGAATGGCCAGCTGGGGGCAATGAAACTCCAGGAATCCTGGCTGATGCCAGAGCAAGAAAACAAATGCAGCTCCACTAAAACTGCTTGCCAATCTGTCCATCATCCCCTTCCTATTCTTGTGTCCAACTCCACGAGTCCTTTGGGTTGGCCACTGCCTTCGCCTCCACAGGAAAAACATTTGGTGTCTGTGCTGTTCCCTCTCCCCATCACGCACAGCATTTAAGGACTGCTATATTTAAACAGTGATCTGAAATAAAGATATCTGAACTGAAAACAACAGCTATTCTTGAATAAACCCATACATGGAAACTTAATTCCGAGTACAAATGCTGATCTTATCAGTTTAATCACCTTGGAAGGTACGGGGATAAGGATACCTGCATGTGAAATTCAAAAAAACTCATTCAAATTTTCATTAATGGACAGTTCTCAATATTGCCACGCTTAGAATGTGGAGCTCTCTGTGCTACAAAAATATGAGATATATTTGTAAATCCCCCGTATGTTCCCTGGAAGAAAGAGGAAGGAAGACGAGGCCCTGAATAGAAAAACACCTTTGTTATTTATTCTAACATTTACTCTGATGTCAGCCATACAACTGAAGTGAAACACATATTATGTTACCATTACAGTCACTGAAATTAAAATTTGTTTTCTCTGATTTTTCTAGACAATTAATTTTTATTTATCTGAAGTTTAAAAAAAGTTTACTTGAAGATTTCCACTTTAATAAAACTTCAAATCTCTTCAAGTTACCTACAAGAGCTCCATCACGCTAAAATCCAATAAATGAGATAGAGACGTGTTTTTCTGAACCAGAACACGTATAAAGCTCACTCAAGTACAGGAATCTCACAGCAGAATAAATACAACCTTCAAATAACAGTGCGTTCATTTGAGACAAATAGCACACAGACACCATCATCCCTCAGTTTATAGCTGCCAACTTTGACACTTCAAATTTCATTTTCAGATCAATCCAATGGCCCCATGGATGCAGTTTAGAGTGGACATGAAGCACGGCAAATACAAGCTACATACCAATCTGCAAGCCATTTCCAAACCCTTTTTTTCCCCGGAATGCTCTTGAAGAGCTTTTACTGCCAAGTGCCTTCTCCTACAGCATTCCTGTTCCTAATTCTTAACTTCACCTTTCAGCATTATGTGATGTATATTTTATTCACTGACAGATATTTTCTAAGATGAGGTATGTTCCTAGAATTCTGTAATTTCCCATAATAGTAAATTTCCTCAAGTAGCATTTTTCCCAAAACATCACTAGGAATAGACTGAGTATATAAGTGTAAAACAAAAGTCAGTGCATTCCTTAGACAAGAGCTGTACACGAGGTCTCCAAACATCGTGAAAATGTTTGGACTGCAGGGGAGCCGCACACGGACTGCTGGAGCACTTTCTTTTATTTGTTGTGATGGTGCACATGGAGCCATTAGTCTCCGTCAGCTGTCTCAGCTCTCTCCTCATCCAGCCAGTGTTATTGATCATCTGGGCCGGTGTCAGAGGGAGATCGGGACAAGGCTGACAGTTCGCTGGCTGGTGTTGAATCAGGAGAAAACCCAAATGATGCCAGTACCCTTCAAGGAAGGAGTCAGCTTGTGTGCTGAAAAGGATTTTCCCCCTTTTATGCAGCATGAATTCCTGCATTTGTTATCCACATTACCAGCACGGGAGCTGCACCAGCTCTGCCCTGGAACCAGCAGCTGAGCCCAAGAAAGTTTTGTACACGGGCAACCAGCCAGGGAATTGCAAACATTTATTTCAGATGTTACCCTTTCTACCATCACTCATTTTCTCAAAATCTGGTTATGGCAACATATACCACAATGAAAAGTATCTTGACTCAGTTCAAAAGTACAGGACATTACAGAATATAATTTCTACATTAAGTTCAAAATGAAGGTTGAATCTTTCAATCCCAAATAATTTGAACAAAGTCTATTTGAGAGTCTCATCAGGATTGCTCCGCTTATAAAAGTGTTGAAGCTGCCCTGACCTTAATTCAAGAGGTTTGCAACAGAGCATTTTCCATTAGAAACTCTTGTTCCACCGTCTGCCTGAAATTGTCCAGAACCAATGACCTTCATAAAAACATAATAGAGAGCCATCTTATTATGGAGACTTTGAGCAAAGCGAGTCCCTCAAACACACACAGACAAGGAAAAGAGTTTGCTGTTCTGCTGGCAACTTAATATTGGCTTAGCTATTTTATGCAAGGATGCCCAAGGCATTTTACTATTGCCTATATAATAAAAATGTAATAACAAATTTATAGAAGGCCAAATAATTGGATAGGTGAATTCATTGACATTTTGCCTCAGGGGATACTGGTTGAATTTTACACCGCTCAGAAAACTGACACCCAGACGATAAAGAGTAATGCAGGGATCTGGGATTCAAAGGCCCAAAATCTGTTCCTTTTTCTGCTGGTAATGTACAGAAAGTGTCTGCACAGGTCTGTCTGATATCCTATCCACAGTGACTGCAGTAAATGAAGAGCAAATTTCCCATTTGGGGCTATCTTTTCACATGAATGCACATCATTACTAAACATCACAGAAACAAAGTAAAGACAGAATTTGTTTGTATCCACCAGGAGCATTTATGATTATCAGAGCAGCATGTGGGTATGAACATAAAGCAGTGTGACACTACAAGAGAGAAATATATGTGAAGTAGTTGGTGCTATTTCTGGCTTACTCCATGCTAACATTGATCCACTTTCATGCATGCTTAAAACTAAAATAATATCTAAGGGGTTTTTGGAATAACCATTAGTTTAAAATTAGGATGCTAACAAAAGAACATAGTTTTGCTTGAAAGGATGTAATAGAGAAAGAGAAAATAGAGGAAAAGAAATGTACCTCAGTGTTTGAATTTTAGTCTGATTTATGTCTAGATACTCAGTACTGACCAGTCAACCTATATGTGAATTTGCTGTATTTTTTTCCACTGAGGTAACTCTCTGTTGGCATTCATGAAATTTCTGTCCTTGACTACTCAGTAGAATTATTTAACTGCTTAACTGCTTGCTGTGCTGACCTGGATGGCGCAACAAAAAACTTCACAAAAAACCAAACCTCTAAATAGGAAAATCACAGCACTACAATATGTCCCACATTAGAAAACTGCTCAAACGTCCTAAGGTCTTTTAGAAATAAAATTCACAGTCAAACTTACAATTCTCAAGAAAAAATAAAAATGGTGTCCAAAAGGGAACCCAAAGCAAGATAATCAAATTTTAAATTATGCTGATAGCGTAGAGCAAAGCAAGCAATAATTTTTCAAGTGTATATTTTCATGTCAAATTGTACTTTATTTCTTCAGGATTAAAGTCATGACTACTATTCCATCCCACTTCTTTCATCAAGCAAACCATGCATTATTTCCACGCAAAAATATCCATTGGTCAAAACTTTAATTTACCAACATGCTTTAATTTACTTACTCCAGAGCCACTTTACAAACAAAATGGTTGACAGCTAATTTTTAGTCCAGGCTTACTGTTTGATAAAACTACTGAAACATGGTAATTGTTTATCTGTAAGGGCTAGAGGAAGTAATCTATCTGCTCTTGGTTTTTCCTCTCTCAGGGTCTATCTCTTTCTTTAAATAAAAAGTCCTTTTTAACCTTTGATTTTGTTTAGGAGCTTGGGAATCAGAATGGTAAAATTGTATTCCTAGTTAAGATTAGAATTCCACCATGGCATTTTGTCAAGATTTGTTTATTATATTAAAAGGATTAAAAATACATTTGAATAAATCAAACTTAAACTGTGTCTCATCTGAAACTGAAAGAAATCTGCAGCACCACATTTCCTTACAGTCTCTAATTAGCATGGGAGAAAGAATTTTAAATGCTCAACCAATTCAAAAGCTACATGGTTGAAAATAAATGAATTGCTGACGACCTGGGAGAGTCTGTTCCAACGTTGATTCCCCACCAAGAACTCACCAGCTGGATAAAGCTTCAGAATCTCCTGTGATTAAAATGTTTAGGTTATGTCTTAACTTACAAACATGCATTTTAAAGCATCCTGTCCTAAAAGATTTAATTGATCTATCCCTTGTCCAAACAGCAGCCCCCACTTTCTTGCACATTTTGGCATAGGTTGGGGGTGCTAAACTGCACCTTTCATGCTCCTCTCCTCCATCAACACATAACCTACTAAAAACATCTCAAAGTCAGCCTGGCACCTCTCCCAAATGCTCCAATCAAAGAGATTTTGTTCGGGTTTATCCATTCAGTGTCAGCTTTATTTTTATTACTTTTTTATGGTGATTTTTGTCTCCGGTAGCTGTAGAGACCTCAGAATCAAGTGGGTCACTAATCTAAACTCTACAGCCAACTATTTATGCATTTCTATATCGTATAAAACTTGTATGCAAAACACTGGCTACACTAGCACAGCCTGCATGTGCCACTTCATTTGCAACAGGTCAGACACCCCAGATATTGCCCATCCCATGGGGTACAAAGAAATTAAATAAAATTAACCTATCCAGAGAGAACAGCAAAAAATGAACACATTGGGTGGGTTTATTCATCCTTCCATTGACAAAAAAAGCCAAGATATGCAAAAGCTTAAAGACTCTAAGCAGTCTGTTGCCCTGAAAACAAGGCAGAAATAGAATTCAGATCTCATTTCTAAGCCATGACCTTCAATGTCTCTTGTTCAAATATTCTGTGTTTAAAGCGTGGAGCAGATTTCATGTGTGCAGTGTTTGCAATCCACAAAATTTACCCAGGGCAGCATTTGGGCAAAGACAGGGAGCAGAACGCACAAATTGAACGGTCTGAAGTTTTTCCATGAACAAAATTCCTCAACACAAACTCTCCTGACAAGTTTGTATTCAACTGTGCAAGGTAGATCACAGCCACAAAGTATCACAGGGGAACTTGTGTGAGAAATTTCTCTAAAAAATCTCTAGGTTGTGGTTCCAGGTTCCCGGATAAAGCTTAGGAAAATACATACACAGATGTCCACAGAGTCTTTTGCAGGAAACAGATCATCAAAAGACAAAGAACATTGGGAAACTTTCTGAAAAGTAGAAACTCCTTTTCTTGCTGGCAACTGCATTTATTATATTAAATAATTATTCCAATTATTGACCAACGGTGCTGCTTGCTTTAGAGACAGTGGGACAAGGTTTTTATACCAGAATTGATAAACTCGGATCCTGAGGTTTTGAAGAGATATAGAACAAATATTTCATTTTATCTCCTGGGATTTTTTGACAAATACGCTGTACAAACCCAAATTCTCCGCCCAGTCCTTCCATGTCTGTTCCTGCAGGGAGTTTTTCAAGCACAGTTTAAAGCCACTGGGCTACACACGCTTTTGTCCTAAAGGTTTGTTAATGCCACAACATTATTTTTTAAAATTATTTAATATGGAAGATTCAAATGGTTTCCCCTATCAGTACCCCTCCATTATGAGTATGTGGTGCCAGACTTGATTTCTAGGCACGCGGAGCTCAAACAAAATTTAGGCAGCTCATGAGGGCAGTAAGGTTAAAAGGTGTCAGGACTTAGTGAAATTACTTATGGAAGTGCAAACTCAAATACAAGTAAACAGACAAGGTCACAAATTAAAATGCTTTTCACAGAAGACTCAGAATATTCCCAGTGCATAAAGCTAAGCACATACTTAAGTCTTTTCAGGATCACAGCTGCATCCTGACATAAAACAGAAACAATGTCAAAAGATAAATAAAAAGAAAGTTAAAACTACAGCAATTGCACTTGGGTTTGTATTTAATATATGCTTCATAATGGTTGTTCATGATCATGAGTAATTAATGAACAGTAATTGCATTTCTCTCCAAATTACTTGCTAATTAATTGAATTTACAGTGGACATTAATATGTGAACATTGGGTAATCTTCCATTGACTGCAGCAGTGTAGTAGTATCTTTTAAGATATATCTTCACCTCATTTTGGATTAGTGAGCCATGATTTTTTAATAACATCTACTATAAGGGGTTCTTAATTTCTGAATAATGCCTTTTAAGCAAAGAACTATGTAAATATTTAATAACTGAAGTACAACCTGTAACTAATATGAATAAAAAAATGTAAAAAAAATTCATATGTGAAAGTTACATGAAAGATAAAGAGCCACTACTTTTCCTTTTCCTGTAAGTCTACAGAAGACAGATTTTGAGGCATGCAAAAACAAAAAATTTTAAAAGAAAGGAAACATAAGTTGAAGGCTGAGTAAACGCTTAGTACATTCCAGCATGGATCAAACCAACAAACATTGAAAATTACCTGCCTGGTGACCAATTTAGAGATTAAAAAATTAGCCAAAACTACTTTGCATTCAACCACAAGAACATCACATTTGAAAACATCTACTAACTATTATTTTATTATCACATAAACCTTTTAAACGGGCTCCTGTTCATGTATTTCATGATGCAAAATGCAGTTCTCCCTCCACCCACTATGAGCAAAGTTCTTGCAGGGTAAGGTTTCCCATCAGCAGCTGATAATTACTAACACAGGCACTTCCTTCTGCCCTTTTATTCCTTCAAAATGTCAAACGTGCAATGTAAAATTTGAGCTCTCTATTAACACACCAAGGAAAAATTCTGACCTGTTATATGCGGTTTGGGCTATTTGCTTTTCCTCTGCCCTGCGCAAGTTTGCATTATTTTAATCTGTTATCGAGGGAGCAATGACCCCTATCAATTTTTCACTTACTGTGATAGCATCATTGCCATGCACCATCTATATACCTTCTAGATTACAGGCATTTTCAAAGGGTTTCTCCATCAAAATAGAAATAAACTGTCCAAGGGAGCAGCAGACCATAAAATCCCAATCTGGACGATTTGCAGTTTCCTAAATGACAGCAGAAACACAGAAGCTGGAAATCACAATATCCCAGCACTTGCAGCAGGCAGTGGAAAGCATCCAGTCAATATCCTGGCAGCGGAACACACCCAAGGCTGCTGAGGGAACACAAGGTGCTGCCTGGAGAGCATCACAAGGTGTTCTGAGCTGATTGTCAAACGCCTGACAGTCTCCTCACCAGCCTGGCTTGCTCAAGTTTGCTCTGTTCACTCGCATTATTGTCTTTCAGCTGGTAGAAATATGACACAGACACAGCTAAAAAGGGGTTAAAGGGTTTTACCTTGGGATTTTAATAGGATCCATGGTGCACAGCTCTTTGCAGGTGGAACACACTGAGATGTGCACGATGTATAACGGGGACACAATTTTATGGACTTTGCAAATTAGCATATCTACCTAAAATCCCCCAATAAGAAACTTAAAAAATGAAGTAATTGTCCCCCTATTCTAATTACTCCCTCTTAAATAAGGCTAAAGCCCAGTTTACAAAATATGTTCCAGAGAGAAGGCTTCAACCAAGGTTGAAGTCTTTAGTTTTGAGATAATAATAGAGCTCTCTGGCTTCCTGCTGTGAATGCTCAGTCTTTCTGCTTTGCAGGGCCCTAAACTAAGCTAAAATATCAAACTACAAAAATTACAAGCATGTGGGGCCAAGGGTACAAAGAGTGTATAAAAGGTAAAAAAATAGGAATAGGGTATAAAAATGTATAAAAGCATATATAAAAGAAAAGGCAAAAATCCTCAGGCATCAACATGGGCTCAGACTGGGCTGAGGCACCGCAGATGAGCAGGGGATAAATCAGCTGCAGAGAGAGCAGCGTGGGGCTGTGGCAGGGAAAACTCCAGTGCCACACTCTGTGCAAAAGGACTGAGACACGTGCCTGCTCTGGGCCCCCCATTACTGCCATAAATTAATAAAAGACATAAAGTCTGAAAATCTAAACAATTAAATAAAAGTAAATCGAGTTTTAAGGAAAATTCCAAATAATGAAAACAGACAGGAATGCACTCGTAAAGCCTCTGGGCTTGACCAGAAACTATTGCTGGGTTTTGAGCAGAAGTAAAGAGAATGTCACCTGTCCCTGTGTCACCTACCCAGTACAGCTGCTTCTTCTCCAGTCAAAAGTCAATCTAATATCCAAGAAAGGGCCAGAGGATATTTATGCTTCAAGCAGAGTGGAAAGAGTTGCACATTAGCAGAAATACTCCAGTACTTTTCAGTCTAGCAAGGTCAAAGCACAAATGCAGAGCAGCAGTGAGAGTCAGCCCCAGGCTTGCCCTAGGATTTTCACCAACTCTTCCACACCTGATGCAGCACTGAGCTCTGCCAGGGCAGGAGCTTCCAACCTGCCCTGCCTGTCTGCAGCTTTGCCATCGCTTGTACCCTCAGAAAACAGCCCCAGGTTCTCTCCTGAACTTCCAAAACGTCATGGCATGCCACAAGGACTTGGAGTGGCGTCCTTGCCACAGCAGGGAAGCGAAAGATGAAGAGAAAGATGGGAGCTGTGAGTGCAGCAGGCAGTGAGTGCCACGCTCTCTCCGGGGTGAGGAGCGCGTGGAGCTCCGGGGGGACAGCTTTGACAGGATTCCTCCGTGACCCCAGCTATCCCTAGGGAATGCCATCCCCCCGAGTGCTCTCCCTGCCGTAGCTGCAGCCCCCAAAGGATCACCTGTGTGCATGTGCCCGATCCCTCGGGACTGGAGCAGGATTGCCAGCGTTCATGGGGGTCCGTGGGGCTGCTGGGGTCAGCAAAGGCCAAACCCGTGTAGCACAAACAGCTACAATGAGCAGTGCACACACAAACACCTGCACTCTCTCCTGGGGAGCTTTCTTTGCTCTCTAACCAAAGCACTGTACCTCCACCTCTGTTATTGTTGTGTGCTCCTCACAAATGGAATACCATCCTGGCTATAGTGCCACTTCATTAATTTAAAACATCATGAATTTCTAACTTTCTGCAATGCATTTTCTCTATCTATAAGCCAGAAATTTTAAAAAAAAAAAAAAAAAAAAAAGGAATTTTGAGGACTTCAGATATGAACACTTCACAAAAGTGAACTGTCATTCATTATTATCACCACTGTGATCTGGTCAACTGTTCGACGGCAATCAAAACATTTAGAAGATATTTTAGAACATTTAGAAGGTATATTTTATTAATTTTATCATAAAAGCCTAGAGATAAAAAAGTTTCTAAGAAAAATGTATAATATGCACAAACTTGAGTTGTACAAGGAATATAATTTTTAATTCATTAATTCCAGTGCTCTTTTAAAATAGATAATTTTCTATGTGGCATTCAGAACCAGAGCACTTCATTTTAGTTTTAATTTTGACATTCCTATTAAAATTTGAAGCATTTGATTTTTACCAGCAGTATAAATATGTTCCTCTTTTTAAGACTGCATACGTATCAAACAGACAAAACCAGAAACATGAGAAAGAATGATGGTAAGCCAAATAGAACATGTGTTTTTCCTGACTATAATTGTAACATTATAAACTAATGAAGAACAAATACAAATCGAAAAATTCTTTGACAGTGAGCAGTGCCTCAAGTGTAGTACAGAACACTGAAATTTTGCATCCATAGGCAACGAGCAGCCTGTCCTTTCAGCTCTGAGCACCTCACTCATGAAGCTCCGAAATCTGGGCTAATTCAGGAACAGCTCCATTGTGACACTTCAAATCAGGCTACTGACAAGAATATACTGCTTTTGGGTAGTGGTAAACCTCACATCCCTTTGCTGTACATGACAATAAAACAAAATCTACAGCAAGAATTAAAAGCATTATTTTCACTTAGGAACAAGACAAAAGTATTAGAGAAATATAAAATCAATGATTTTGCCTACTGTGGAGAACTAGAAAAGGTTTGCTTTTCCTAAATTAAAAAGATTTTTAATATCTATATATTCAAAATTTTATATCTATAGTCAAATTTTTATGTATATTAGAAATTACAAGCAGAATCCTCAAAAAATACTAGGAGGATTGGTATTCTTAACAATTTTTTTTCTAGCAAATAAGCAACCAAGTGAGTAGAAACATTATGAAAACAGATAAATTCTGCTGCATTCCATTATTTTTGTAAGATAGCCATTCCCTTCAATATCCTCAGCTTGCCTTTGAGGATATTCTAAAGTATGCAGAAATTGTGAAGTTGCAGAAACTCACAACATTTGCAGTTAAAAATACATCAGTATCATAATTCTTTGTTATAAAAAAATGGGGTTTTTTCATTGACTTACAAGAGAAAGATGCAAGAGTAAGATTTCCCACCCTAAATTAAGTACTGCTTTTCAAAGGTAGCTAAAGGTACACACAAGTGACATTGTGACTCTCACAAACGGCATCCACTGTGTAGAACCCCTGAGAGCTTTTAAACGCCACTAAATGCACATAGAAGGACTAATTAGGCACTGTACAGAATGTTAAGCATTCCTAATTGCTAAACAGCAGCACAACTGCTGTGCACAGGACAGCTGGGAAGCACTTTCCATGGGCAATGTTAGCCCAGCGTTCCACCAGCTCCGTGAGGAACGCTCCTCTCACAGCCTTCTCTGGGGTAATTTTGGTTTCTGATTCCTAAGCAGACACAGAGACACCTAAACCATTTTAAAAAGCTGATCAAAACTTCAAGCAGAAAGGTGCAGCTGTTGATGTTTTCATTGTATTACAGTGATATCACACAGCATGGAGTGACGCTTTGCATACTCAACAAAAAATATCCAAAAATTCTATTATTCATTTCTTTCAAGATCTTCCTTGCACATTGGGAACACACCTTATGGTTAAGTCCGTATTCAAAAGGCAGCCAAGCGCAGTAGAAATCGGTTCAAAATGTAAGATAAGATTACACATTATGAACCAGCAGCCTGCCATCTCATTCCCAGACCTGACGTGTGCTGCACAGGAGCGCTCACAGCCATGGTCAAGGTTCTCACACTGCACAGTGGCACTTCAGCCTGCTGACATCTACGAGTGTCACTCCTTCTCTGTGCACCCTCAGGACCTGAACTTGAGGGAAATGGAAAGGGTTCGAGGAGATCCCTACTTAGGCATTTCTTCATAAGCCTTACAGATGGAAGACAATGCTCTCATGTGAAGAGATCTAACATAAGTAGGATGCTGTGTATTATTTCACAGCCAATGCCTGTGTTTGAAGCGTCTGGCACTGCTTCCCCCTTTTTTTCATTTTATGACTGCAGTTAGTCCCAGTGCTAAATTAAATGGCTGTCTCTTGCAGAGGATGTAATCCAAAAGAGATTGGAGCCAAATCACTGATATACAACAAAAGCTGACTAAGGTGCAAGATTTTTTTGTGCATTAAACTTCCCCTAAACTTGTGTAAGATGAGAACATACCACTTAAAAAGAGAAATATCAACATAATGCTTTGAGTCTTGCTCTCTACAGAGTGCTATGACTTCACAAATGCTCACCTGAGCTAGCAAGTAAAGGAGACAGCAAATCTCCACCTTCATTTAATATCAAGCAATCCAATAATGCTTCCAACTTATTCTGATGTGGGAGGACAAATGGCAGAACTTGCACATCTGTTATTGCAGACACTTTCACATTCCTGAGAGGACCTGCCCTGGCTGCATCCCTGACTATTTTCACCTGGGTCCCAAGGGAAGCACTACCCATTTAAAGGTCACTTAAAAGAAAGGCTAATGAAGTTTATTCACTAGGATGATGTTATAATGTACATAATGCCTTATTTATTGCTCAATTTAATTTTTCACTTTAGCATGCCTCACTCTTGATCATCATGGTGGTCTATAAAAGAAAAGCAAACAAAACTAATCTGAAAAAAATAGAAGTCTGGAACAAAAGTGTTTGGTCTAAAAAACGTGCAAGAGAACAGAGGTAAAAAACTGCACTGAAAATATTCCTGTATAGGCAACAAGAGCAATTTTACTTCTATTAATTAAACTAATGCTTTAATTAAATAATGGTGACATAGTCAGACATAGTCATGTAGACATAGACATCTCCTTCAACCAGTTTTTAAAAAAGCTTTATGAGTGTTAACAACAGAAAATCAAATCAAATATGAATATTAACATCTTAATGTGCATGCAAAGTAATTTATTAATAGATTAAAATTTTAAAAAGCTGTTCCAATTAGATGCAGCAGTAAGCCCTCTGATATGCAAGCAGTGCATTTGCCTTAGTGTATGAACGTTTATTAATGTCATTCTAATGTATGCTTTGAACCAGAGATGACGAGCATTGGTTCTGCAGCAAGTTTGCTTTCAGGAATATTCGAGTGGTAATCACCAAGGAAGATTTCTAGCTGAATACCACAGCACGAGACACACATCATCTTCCTTTCCATTCCAGGAACCTCTGTAGAATTGCTCTACTGATCCCAGAAACCCTCCCCCCCTCTGAGCCACATTCAAAGGCCAGCTCAGAGAATACATGGCCAGTCAGAAGTGGGAGACAAAGGACTTGGATGCTTTCAGAAATTTGCTGAAGTGGAGTGGTAGGATGGAAAACTAAACCAGCAGAGCACCCCATCTGCTCCAACCAGCAAGCAGAACACATAAAACACCCACCAACAGATGGGACCTGGCATAAAGGAAGCCAAAGCCTCCTACCTGTAACATCTTACTCAGTCGTTGATAATTTCTAAGACTAAGGGATTTATTTAATGTTAATTTAATTTAATTTGGAGATGTTTTCAGCATTTTTTTTAAATTTCTCTTGGGATAAAACAATTTTTAAAAGTCATAAGGCATCTCTTCGACTTGAGAAAATATTTAAAATAAATCCCCAAAAAATCATGCAGTAAAAAGGGAAAAAATATCCCAAACAATATAAATCTCACTTCAGAGAAATTATAGTAGTAGCATTATATACTAATACTTAATAATTTGAAAGTATTTCACAGCCCAAACTCAATTTATAAATTTAATGGAACATTTCTGCATTACAAGGCTGCCAAATTTACACACGTCTCAAGGATTCTGTATGCTTTCATCAGAGAGCATGTATTAGAAGATAGTGAAGAAGCTTCATATTTTCTCTATCCTAGAAAAAGTAGAGGCAAATAAATATAGCTTTTCTGCAAGTAAATATGAATTATTGAACTGTAAGCAGAGCAAATAATTTAGTTATCATGTGATTTAAATGGGGAAAGGGAGAAATATTTTTAGGTTGCCAATATTTCAAATTAGTCATAATTTCATTTTAGCTTAATTGTAAATACTGCTTTACCCAATACTAATGTTCCTGCCAGCTGGAAAGTAAAATTGATTGAAGCTACTGGGGTTTTTTTGGATGTCTTAAGCACATCAGAATGTAAAGAACATCACAAATCTATACTAAAAAGAGCTCTGAACACAGAAATGTCTCCAAGATCCAGCGTGATTAACCCAATACCCTCAAATTTGTCTACACTAATTCATGTTTTAGTTGCAGTTTTCGGGGGTATTTGTTGCTAGGGGAAGGAGCTCTGACATCCTGATCTCCTGAAGATGAGTGGAATGGTTTTCCTGCCAGCAGGCACTTCAAATAGGATATACAAAAATACACTGCTGTTGTCAAAACCTTTGCATACATTTCCAAACATTCTTACAGTGAGAGTTTTGTTGGACATCCACTTTCTAACTTGGAATTAATACTGCTAATAAAGACCCACTTAAACCGATGCA
This sequence comes from Pardalotus punctatus, assembly GCA_013400915.1. Taxonomy (NCBI): domain Eukaryota; kingdom Metazoa; phylum Chordata; class Aves; order Passeriformes; family Pardalotidae; genus Pardalotus; species Pardalotus punctatus. The sequence continues at coordinate 286,937 of VZTX01010347.1, read as the reverse complement.
GATTTAAAACAACTAAAATATTAAGACTAACATTTCATAACAGAGATTAGTATGGTATAAACCTCTTTCAGAAGGTCATACTGTACAAATCCTACTCATTTAAATAGAAATATTATCTTTGAACTGAAAAACAACTTGGCTTGTGAAACCAGCACACACTCCAGTGAGTGTAAATTTGGTGTAGCGTTTGCTCCTAATGTCCAGCATGGTTTGAGGCATGTTCCAAACACATACAGCTCAGAAAAATCAGGTTTGAGCACCTCATTAGCCCAACGTCTGAGCTCACCGTACTTGCACACTCACAGCTGCTCTTGAATGCACCTGGGTGTTTCTAGGCACACATCTCATGTATGTCTTCTAAGGAATAAAGGTGACTATACCTGGTTTAGGATCAGAAACTGGCCACAACAGCAAATAATTGAAATTCAGTGAGTCTCCCACCCGTCATTCATGGATTCCTGCAAGCACTTTCAGCTTTGGCTAATTCTACTCTATCATTTCTTAGTTACTTCACCAGGCAATTCCCAAACTGTTCTTTTAACAGAGCTGAAAATGTATCTTTTGGTAACAAAAAAATTAAGGATTCTATTTTTACTTTCAGGTCTTACAGCATAAACCAGCTTAATGCAACAGCCACACACTACATTTTTTTAAGCCAAACATGAACATTATTAACTTTACCAGCAGACAATTTTTCTGTTCAAAACCATAGACTGCCATGAGTAACAACATTCTAAAGATAAGGGATATCCATTATATCTTAGATTCCCAAAGCATTGTGCATTATTTGTACCTTTTTGTGTGGTCTCACATATAATAACGGCACCATGACTGGTTTAAGCTGCTAATGGAATGGTAGCTAAAGAGATCTTTATTATATCTGAGAGTCACAGGCTTGTGGCAAAACCCTTTACACATAAGAAGTGTGGACTTAAAACTGTAAAATCTCCAGAGGTCAAATTTATTCTTGCTACATCATACCAGAGAATGCAAAATATGTTCACCTCTGCTGCAAGACCAGTGATTGTACGAGACAAATCAGTTGAGTCAGATCCATGCTGACTATAAGATACAGTATGTGATGAAAAAAAGATTAAAAAGGAGAAGTGCTTTCATTTGAAATACTTTTTGGGACAGTAAAATCTAAAAGCTGTAATTAAAATTGTCTTCCTCTAAGGCACCAGCCCATAATTTTAAAAAAATAAATGCATTTCTCACTCAGAATTGGAGTCAACAAATGGCAATATTTTGATGAAAGCCAGAAAATATTTTAACAGCAGGAATTGATGCAACATTGATTTTATGTACTTTCTTTGAGTCTTTCAACTTTGAAAGTGAAAGAACTAAAAAAATAATAACTGAATTTACAAAGAAACTTCATAACCATTACAGCTGATGAAAGAAGCAGCATGAATTCCGTACTTTTCACACAGGCCAGCACATTAGCACTTAGCGGATAAAAACACCTGAATGTAAGAAAAAGCAGATTGAAGTGATGCTGTACTACAAAAGGTGGCTTGGATATCAGCAACCAAAATTGTTGTTATGACACAAAAACTGCAAAAGTATTTTCCCTGCATTTCACAGATGCTGGCAAGGTATTGAAATCGTGTAGTGACTCCCATCACAAGACAGACAAAATAAAAGCCACAGATAAATATCTGTCAAGACTGCAGTTGAAAGCTGTAATCTTTTAACTTGTCAGTCTTCATGTTTGGAGAAAAAGGAAAAAAAAAAAGAAAGGACAGAACAGGAAAAGCATACCAAAAGCCTAGGATTTGTACATTTGATTTCAGCTCTTAAAGAGCAAGAAAGTTGCCTGAAGCTTTTCAATGCTTGTATCAATTTTGTATGCTGCTACTAAAAAGGAACTTCAGCACTTAATTTTCCTCTGTCCTTCAAAAAATTTTGGTTTGGAATAAATTTGAATAAATCTGAATATGGATATGATTGTTGGTGGTCTTTGGGGAAAAGAAAAAACAAACAACAAACCAACAGATTTTAGCAAAAAAAAAAAAAAAAGAATGATGACCTGAATCAGAAAAGACTTCCCAAACAGACACAGTATGAGGAGAGATGCTGGGGGATACTGTTTAATGTAGAGCTGTGGAAAACCAGAATGGGGAAGATGCTCTGTGAAGAGCTCTGGAAAAAACCTTCAAGGATTGCTGGTGTCCAGGTTCTGTCCTGCAAGTACTTTATTAACAGTGAACAGCATAAAAACAGTGTCAGAGCCAAGAACTGATGGCTTCGGAACAGGTGCAAAGATCACCTGCTCACACACTGCCAAAGGCTACACAGAAGCTCACAGGAGCCACTGGCCAATCTGAGATGACATATCCTGCATTTCTTCCATATGTTCCTAAAGCAGAGAGAACCTGCCGTATCTATTCATTTACAACCAGTGCACAGCGTATTTTGCCAGTCTTTGCTCTTTCGAGGCGGTACATTTTCAGAAATTTAAAAAAAAATATTACCATGAGAGACTTTAATAATAGCACTTCACCGGCTGATTGAGCTGATCCAATCAATTCCTGTGCAATAACCAACCAACAGCTCTCCAAATAAGCTGCAGAAATCAGTGACGGCAGCTTTTGATGCAAGAGCACACAGGCTTGGTAGAAGGGCGGGGTGAGTCTTGGCAGCACAGCTAATAAATGTAATTATAATGATAAAAGCGCACAAATGGCTTCATTCTCCGCTGTCACTCACAGCACAACCTGCTATCGCTCACTCCTGCTGCACACAATGACCTTTGTCATGCTTGAGAAAGCAGCTTCCCGCTGTGATTTGACTCTTACTGAGTGGCCAGATGGGGCAGTTTTGCTTCATTATTTGTGTCTGTGAAGTGGAAATGCCAACAGAAAGATTCATTACTGTCAAGATCATCTCTGCAAAGCTCCCTTGATTTATTAGGGCATAAACTGCTGTAGTGGCTGTAATGAGACATAAATGTTCTGTAAAGCCTATGAACTCAAGAAGGAAATACACTGCCATCAAGAGGCTCTGGGCCTAATTTATTAACAGCTCCTGTCATACAAGCAGCACTGACTGTGGCAGTAATAGGAAAAAAAATCCGAGAGATTTGCCAATGACATGTTTACATAAAAGAATTTCTTCCATTTTTTTCCTGAAATTTGTGCAGCGCTGACAGGTGAAATGCAATGGAATTGATGAATACGATAAAATATTAGCATCTCTCAGATTAGCATTAATGTTGAGATTATGATCCAGCCTTATAAATCATAGGATAAGGAAACTTAAGATTCAAGTTATCTTGAAGGGAGAAAATTCCCTGCCCAACTTAAGACTGTTCTAGATTTTTTTAAACCTTACTTTTTTCTAGGCAGTCCAGATTCTCTTACATTTTTATTTGTATCATGGACCTTGCCTACTTTTGTGATTAGTGCAGTACAACACTCCTAAAATATTACAACTGTTTATGACAACAAACAAGTGTCAAAGAAACACCAGAAACTCTTTCACAGTCCAGCCTTTAGGATTCTACGTTTCTATCAGTTATAGATTCCTCAGACAGTTTAAAAAAAATAAATCAGTGAAGCAAACAACCAAAACAAAAACCCCTAACAATAACAAAACCAAAAATAACAAAACCCAAAATAACACAAACACGGCACAACTTACAGCTGGGTCCAAATCTGCACCCATAGTAAAGTTCTGAACATTCAGAAAGAATGTAACACATTATGTTTACATTCAATCAACGAATTAGAGAATAGATGAAAACACCTAGCTATAAAATTACACTGTCGTAAAAAGTTCCTTCTAAAATCTTATTAATTTTTCTTGTACCTCTTCCAAAACTTAGAGACATGCATGCACAACATAGACCTATTTTTAAAAATCTCTTTTCAGAATGCTGTTTCAGAAAACTTTTTGCAAGAAGCTATGCCACAAAAGAAACTTCCCTAGGGGAAAATATATCACAATCTGAGCAGTCCTACACAAGACAATTAAACCCACATAGAACTTTTTACTATTAAATCGGCAAAATTAATTGAGAAAAATAAAAGCACAAAGATACCTGCTTATGATGGCATGGTAATCTTGCCTGTGGTTCTGATTTCATGATCCAGCCTCACTCAGAGGGCAAACACACTTTGCACTGGCACAACTCCTGTGAGTAGCTCTGGATCATGTAGATACTGTAGTGCTGTTAACACTTGATTAAATATTAATGTGGGAGTGAACACCAGGTTCTTTTGCCACTCAACAACCCATTAATAAGTCACTTTGGAGAAAAGAGGAAAAGACACGTCTTTTGTTGAGCCGCTTTCCTTTGGAATGACTAAATCTGTACATTACTAGAAAAAAATCACGTTCATTAATAGTGTTTGTAGCATACCTACATGTCTTGCTTTGCATTAATATTCCCTTACGGCTATTAAATGTTCCATCATGATCCAGCCAGCAAACTAAACCATAACTAAACCACGTGCTTACTTGTCGATTTCTCAACAAATGATGGAAATTTTTCTAATAAAAAATGAAGCTTTAAAAATCTGGGAGTTGGCAACATTACCAACTCTCAGAGCTGAGCACAAGTTCAACTTTTTTCCCCCTCCTCAGCAAAAGCAGCTGCGGTTATTTACACAACACGAGCACTTTTCTGCGGAATTCCTCTCCTTTCCCTGAGAGTCCCCGCTGGTTCACATTGTGTGCAGACCCTGCCCACCCCTGCTGAGCAGTTCTCCTTGCAGGTAATTCTCAGAGCCATGGAAGTGGGTCTGGAAGAGCACTTCTCAAAGCTGCTCTGACATGGAGCAGCACAACCCTTACCAGAGCTCCCGAGATGGATTCAGGAGCTTGATGGAGGGATTCAGGAAAGGAATTTGCTAATTCCCTTAAAGGTTCAATATTTGTCAACTGAGAAGTATGTTCTGACTGGTTGCCAGTGATTAATGACTGTCATCTGCTTGCCTGGGAGAAGAGGCACCATTTTGAGCTACTTTTGGGGAGGGCAGGGGGATGAAAAGACATTCCATACATCCTTGCTGCTGTGTGACCAAAAATGGCCTGACCTCAGTCTAGCCATGTCTGCTAACGTGGGGAAGGTATGGGAGGGTTTTATTATGAACCAAGATATGATTTTGAAAATTTTATTTATTATTTCCTATTGCTAAGGCAAGCAGAGCACAGTCAAAAGCTTCATTTTGATATTCACCTTTGCGTACAACTGAATATTGCATGTAGCACTGTTAAAAGCACAGGGAAGCACGCACCAATTATATTGATCCAATGGCTTATTAATTATTGCTTGCTGCACACAAATTCAGAGCCAAGTGCATTTTTCTGTCTGAAATGGCACAAACATGACGTACCACAAAGGCATCCTCAGATGTCTGGCTCATCTCTAGTTTCCACACATGGCCTTTTAAGGAGAATTTAGGTCAGCCTAAATAAAACAGTTTGTTCCAAAATGGGGTGCCATATGTCAAAATGTACTTAGTCAGCCAGTATAATTTTTAGCCAAAAATTCAGTATTATCAGATATGGTGCTAAAATCTCTGTACTCACAGTTTTCTCATGCAGTTTGTGTACACATTTAAATATTTTCTATAAATTTGGGGCTGGTTTCTTAAATGTATCAAAACATTTTTAAAAATTACTCTAACAGTTATTAGAATTATAGTGATATAATTTTTTTGTTAAAATCATTGGTAAGCAATACTGCTAATTTTCTATTATGGACTAAGTTCTGTCACCCTTTAAAAAAAAATTCTAAGCAGTTCAATTTGCTTTATAAATACTGTGGGTACAATATTTTTATAAATACTGTGGATACTACTCATAATGAAATCCATGATAAGTCAGGGGCATAGCCCCAGAACAGAACATCACTCCCATTTTGACAGGATGATGGTGAATAAAACACAAGACAGTGCTATCAACTACCTCCAGCATGGAAAATGAAAACTTATTTCACAAGGCAGCCAACAGGATCTTTTGTCTTGGCAAATATTGCCCCCTGTGTAGGAGACAAAGCAAAAAGAAAACTACTATTGATCTCTACTTAGAGCTATTTTCTAAAGAAATTCTTGCAGGAGAGCTGAACAGCCAGTATTGATGTATTGATCACATCTCGGGCAGTGTGCGCTGAGTTCCCAGGACAGCTCTGCTGGTGAAGCCAGGCACGCCCAGCTCAGATCCTGGGTGTCCCAAATACAGACCCAGCAGAGACAGAAACAAATTAGATTTGTTAAAGGTAAAGAATTAAAGCACTCTGAACACCTCTGATGAGCAGAACCCCCAAAGCTGTGAGGAGACAGGTTTATATCCTCATGGCTCCCTGCTCGAAGCTGTGATCCTGCTGCTGACTGCTCCCAACACGGCACAGAGCAAATGTGAGCAGGGCTGACAGCACAGCACAAGAGCAGAGGGGGTGAGAAAAGGACCTGGTCTCAGTAAAAGGAGAAAAGGACTTGGTCTCAGTAAAAGTTCACAATAATTTCTGAAAGGTTTAATATAATTTCTGTTTATACTTTTCCAGCACAATACAAACCATAAGATCAGACTCAAATTCTATGCTAGGAAACAATGGGTATATCAGACTGACCATATTCCCTGGGCACATCCTGTGGTTCCCGCTCAAAACTGCACAAAGGTCACACTGGTGCTGCTCCCACAAACTGGGGACTGACAAGGGACTGCTTCTCAAATGCAGGTGACAAGAAATGGATGGACAGAAGGACAATCTAACCAGAGTCACTTTTGCACACAGGATGAAATTCATCTTCCATGAATTTTTGTGCCCATAAAACTTGATAGCATGAATATTTAATGAAAACTCACCCCTTAAATATGACGCAGACTTAGCCAAAGCAAACGTTTACAGTTTTCACCCATCCCTACCACAGATGTTTCAGTATTTAGACAAAACTCTCATTTTATGAAAAATTCAGCCATTTCTTTTTCACAGTAAGAGCAAACTCAATAAATGTATACTCAGTTAATTTTACTCTTGGAGATTCAGTTAATAGAGTAGGCAAAGTGCCTAGGAACTTTTTTGTTGTTGTTTTTGCAACAGTTAGAGATTTAGACAAATATGATTCATTAAAAGGCCAGTATTGATCTCTTTTTCTTTTTATACTTAGGAAACCTTCTTTATGGTTACACTACTATCTTATATTATTAAATCAACTAAAAAGCACAGAAACAGACAATGTCTGATACTACCTTAGACAGTATTAAAAACTCAAAGAATTCTCCTTCATCAGAGGCTGAAATACTGAACCATTTTATTAAAAATTCTTTTAAGAATTACTTTATTTTACAACTCTGTCATAGTTGGTTCTTGCCAAGAGGATTGCCCAGGAGCTTGCCTAGCAGTTTTTTCTGTTGTCTCCTTTCATGCAAACTTCCAAATTTTCCTTTAGGCATCGAGTCAACAGAGAGTAGTCATCTTTCTAAGGGTGTTTGTAACAATGTTTTTCCTCACACAGGGATAACTTGTTTCTACTTATTTTTAAAATAGGTGATGAGAACATAAAAATATTACCAGAAGCTGCTGAATATTTCCAGATCCTATTGAAGCATAAGAGGAAAGGAACTTGACTCTACAATTTGAGAGAGAAATAATTTTCCACGAAAACAAACCCTAAGTGGCTTCTGTATTGAATTGTCCAGGCTCTGTAGGTGTTCTGTTTTATGAACCTCCATATAACACATATTTCAAAATGTTTTATAAATATTTATAGCTGCTCCTATTTTCATAATAACATGCTGAACAGCAGTCATTGGCGTATGCACTTTACTACTACAATGGATTTTATAGCCTTCTTCAATAACAAGTCCTGGGTGATTCAAAATCCTACATGTTTTTTCAAGATATGTCTAATGATGTAAGATGGCAGAATAAAGACTTCTGTCTTCTAATAATGCACTAAACTCAGCTTCAGTGTCAAAATCCAGCAAAAAGCTTTCAAGAACTCGTAAGGGGAAACCTCTGTGACTGAACTGAAATCTTAACAGAAGTCAGTGCACAAATGATATCCCACAGAAAGAGAACATATTTATTCAGATGTGCAAATCCCATTCAGCCAGTTCTGCACAGAGACAATTATGGTAAGGGTAGTAGAGAGGATTATGGGATGATGGAATTTAGAACCTCCCAGAAAAGAATAGGTTTTTATCAGTTTTGCAGCAGATGTCTGCACATGGGAACAGAACACAAAAGTTAAGTCTACAGAGGCTGCCATGGTTTGCAGGAGTCTCAGAATGCAGTTAATGCTGTTATGCCAGTTTAGAAAATGTAGGTATAAAACCAGTGAGATAAACAAACAGTGCTCTCTAAATGGGTATTCTATAAAATGCATAACCACTAACAAAGTTAAAGACTCAACCGCTCAGAAAGAATCAGCAGACCCACAACAGAGTTCTAAAGATGGGATTGTTTGGATAACTTGTTTAGTTCTTAATTCAGTAAAGCGCTTTAATGTATGCCTGGATCCACTGCTTTGGTTAGCAGGGATGTAATAACTCACATATGTAAGCATTTCACTGAAATGAATACTGAACTAGACATACATGAGCCCCTGCATGGAATGAATCTTTCCTCCTGCCTCGATACGTGTGCATGCATTGAGGGATTGTTCTACAGCCAGACACCACGAAGGATAACAGAGGTACCCTGGGAAAATGGTATATATGAATAATAATTTCATATAAACAACGTCTGTTGTACTTCCAAACCAGCAGAATTTGGCCTCACAGAGTAAAATGAGCAAGAAATACCATTTGCTGTATGTAATGGGATGCCAGCAAGAGAATACTATACCAAACATTTAACTTCCTCTCTTTGTAACATTCCCTTTCCAAACATCTCCTGAGATTTGATATTTAAACATGCAATTTACCAACCTTCTCAACTTAATGTAAATATCCAACAGAAGTTAAAGTTTCCCTGTGTAATGAAACAACACACTATGGCTTATTTTAATACGGTGAGAGTTATATAAAATAGGAGTGTATGAAGATTTCATTAAGGGAAAAGTGATACGGGATTGAACCAAGAATGAATCATACAAACTAGGTAGAAATATAGTTCAGAACTCAGATGGAAATGTCTGAAAACAATTGTTTTTTGTGGTGGCCCATAGTTTTCCAGGGTACTTGCCAATTGCTTACAGCCTTTTGGAATTGCCATACCTCACCAGAACCAGCAATGAACCTGACCTATGGCTGAGGAAAAGATGCAATAATGTCTTTTTCCTGTTTAAACCTCACAATGGCACTGTCTCCTCTACTTGTGCTTCTGCATCAAACTGAGGCCATCCCTCTCGGTCATAAAAGAATCTTTAATCCTATTAAAGTGCTCAGCCACTACCCAATGCTGATTCTGATTCAAGCTTAATCTTACATTAAAATACAGGGTTATAACAGGCCTAAAACATCATAAGCACAGGTTTTTTAAGCTTACTCCAAAATACATACGAATTTTTTTCTCTTCCCTGTTTGTAAAGTCAGTGAAAAGTTTTCACTCAGTAACTTGTGCTCTACAGATCAGGAAGTACCTGTTAAGCAAGTTGGTAGATCTATTGCAACATAATTTTAGGCTATTGCTGGAGGAAGCAGAGATGAGTGAACACAACCCTCGTTTTCCTCTTGCACCAACTCAGTTTTCACCATGACTCTTGGCTGTAATGTAACATTAATATAAATTCACCTCCTTCCAAAAGGCAAATTTTAAACAGGCAATTTAAGACATTCAATCCCACATAACCTTAACTTTTGGTTTTTTTACTACCTGTACCTTTTTTTAAATTATATTAATCCAAAATAATTGTTTGGAGTACTGTATTATCTCTTTGTTGTTAAATGCAATCAAATGGGTTTTATACATGCAGCTATGGTCACCTTTTTGTGGTGGGTCACTCACAATTAACAATCCATTGCTGATATTTTACAGAGACTGCTGATACTCATCTAAAATAGAACAGCTCTGACAGCCTCCAACATCTCTTTTCTGTCTGTAGTGTTCAAGAAGATGCATACATTATAAAGAGGATTAAAAACAGTCTCTAAACTGAATCCTAGCTTTTAGGATAACTGCAGCATTGCTCAGTTTCAACCACACAAACTAAAATACAGCTTTTATTATGCTGCTGAAGAACTTCAAGAAATAAATGATCTCACCATTTCCTTAGCAGATGACATAATTCTTCACAAAAAACATTACTTCAGGAATAGACATAGTCCACAGAACAAAATAGGCATATTTGTGCAATTACTATGACTACTTTAACTGTCTTGCTTCTGGCATAATAACTTCATTTTTAAAAACTAGGACCTTACAGTACATAAAATATCAGGAGAAGGTTTGATTGTTTGGGTTTTTTAGTAAACAGAATCCATAATATATTAGCTCCTTATTATGATATTTACTTATTATATTTTGATCTCTCTTGTTAATAATGGCCACCAGCCATATTTCAGTGACAAGGAGTTTTATGCCAGATACAAATAGTGATTACTTGCAGTCATCTAAGCACATTTTATGGACACCTATTTTATCTCAAATTTTGGAACTCTCTTTGTCTACATACTACATAAAAATTAACTTCTTTTTTTACGAGGAAAAGGAATGATTTTTGTGTTACTGATACGAGCTCCCAAAGAGTACTTTGGACAATCTATTTCAGATTGTGGAGCATTCTCCATTTTGACCGCCCCTTGTTTATAAGGTGTTCCCTATGACTCATGGCTAATTTACTTTTGCATCTATTTCTGATTACATGACAAACATTAGCAGGGTAAGGGAACTTTGAATGTGCATTTACATTGTGTATAAATTATCATTCTATCTAAAATTCTTCAAACATTCAGAAAACATTAGCCCCTCCATGACTCTAGCCAGGCAAATGAGTGTATACAAGAGGCAGTAATCCTTCCTCTGGCAATCCACATACACCCTGAGGATAATATTTAATCACCCTTATCTTCACAAAAAACATCTCTCCATTTTTTTCATTTAAACACTGCAGGATAAGTTTTCATGGCAAATTAAATTGACATTGGACTGAAAAAGAGGTCTTAACTACTTTGAGTGTCATATTAAAGAGTTGAAGTAAAAATACTAGTGACAAATTTGTAGAAATCATTATGGTAGTTTTGACCAAAACGAAAAAATAAAAAATCACTGAAACAGGAACCTACCAGCCTATTTTTCTCTCTCAGAGGAGAAGTAAGAATGCAAAATAAAACCTTTTTTACACTTTTTTCCAAAATAAAATCACACTTGGGGCAGGAAACTGGCTGTGAGGAGTTGTTCCTCTTTATCCTGAAATCAAAAACTTCTGTTTGATCTCATACCTCATCTTTCATCATGCTACAGGAGTGCCTACAAAGATAAGTAATTGATGCAAGTTATATCATAGCTTGAAAGGCCTATAAAGTGCGTGGACCTTCCTTTGTTCTTGAGATAGCCAGTAAAAAGCACAAGGTTTGTGCAGCAGTAATAACATCCTCCTCTAAAGTACGTCAGACTTTTCAGGGAAAAAAAAAAAAAAAAAAAAAAAATACTTNAAAAAAAAAAAAAAAATCGATTTAATAACATCCAGACAGGACTGCACACGAGACATTCAATTTGCTGTGCGAATGTTCTGTGTTGCCAACATCACCACGTTCCTAAGCTGCAGACTTGGGTAAAAGTTTGCAGAAAGGTTTGTGGCCTTGTGGATGGCACACATGAAGAGAAAGATGATTTTCCACCGCTGCCATTCCTGATGGAGCCTCCGTTCCCTCACAGTCTGTTTGCACAGCACCCCTCGATTATTCAGGAGAGTTTTCAGACAAAGGAAATGAAAACATGCCATGATTTCATCTTTGCTAAAGGAGGGTAAGGAAAGCCTCCTTTCCTGTCCTATGGCAGAATCTAAATATTTGGGGAATTTTGCACATACCCAAAGCTCAGACATTCATTTCATATATAGAGCTGTTGAAGCCAATAAGTTGTGGATCACTAAATAAACTCACTAAATAGATTCCTAGTAAAAAAAAACCAAACAAAAATAACAAACAGAACCATTAAAGGTAAATATTTATTTCATAGATCGCTAATATAACTGAGTGTATTGAAATTATGATCTTTAGTGACCAGCTCTCACCAAGAATGACCAACTATTTTCTTAAATATTTAAGAAAGCCACATATCACTAAATGTACTATAAATATTGATCCTGTAAAAGTATGCATGAAAGTCCCACATAATAAGGAGCTTTCAACTGATTATTATTTTCTGCAAATATAGTATTCTATTACAAAATCAAATCTAAATCCAGCAAATTTTGAGGTGCTGCTCTCTGGATTCAATTATAGTTTCAAGTACTGTATACAGATCCAGAGACCTGCCAGACTGTGAATTTTTTCCTATAAAGCAGATGTAAGAGCAGGTATAAACACTTAAAAGTCATGGAACTATTTATATTGTAATTTCAACAGCTCCATTCAGACACAGGCAGCGTTGGCTGTTGGGTCTTTCTACATCACAATCATTTAGCAGTTGGAATAAAGATGTTATTGCACTTATGCTTTACATTCGCCCTACTTGAAGTCTTAGCAGTGATAGAAACCATCTTAAATCTCTGCCTCGTTGTAATGGTTCATAAGCATAAAGAAAACATGTCTGTGCCATACAAAATTAATTCCACCCAGAGCCCTCAGAATAATAGGAGACAGACAGATGAAGTTCTATTCCCTGTTACTTGTCCAGAAAAAGAAAGGCTGCAGAATAACACAGTAACTGGATCCAGAGGTATTTTTATCACAGATTTGATTCTAGAAAATGAGGAAACTTTAGGTGGGATTTTGGTTTCCATTTGACTTGACTTAGTGAGGAATTAGTGCTTCTGATTTTGCACATATCTCCCATAGCATACAGCTATTTCAGATAATTATGCCAGCAAATGCTTTTCAGACTCAAATATGCACCCACAGGGAAGGATAAAGTTCAAATGATTCAACCATTCTTTTGCCCTCTTTTCCAGATTTTACGTGTGGTACACCATGAAGCAAAGATCTCTCAGGCTAAGGGAGCAGGATCTGTGTTTCTGGATGTCACAAATCATGCAAGGTCACAAAGTTGACATCTTCCTTGACCACCTGAGTGCTGCATCAACCCCTGGGAGAAAAGAATACTGAAAGTCTCTATCCAAACCAAATGTGGTTTTAGACTCTGCTTTGAATCATGGTTATGGGAAGAAATGCTTTTGGGCTACTCCAAAACAATGAGTAGACAGGTTTTATAGAAGTGTAGAACTTGACAGCCAAATAAAAACAATGGGGAAATTGAGGAGAAAAAGACCCTCAATATATGCACGCCCTGGGTCATTTTAGCCAGTGGAGAAAGATCACGAGACTTCACAGAGTTGCCAGCAACAGGGTTTAAAATTGTTTCCTCGTAAATTCATACAAAAAGATTTACTGCATTATTTTCCTTTGCAATATCACAACATACTGAGAAGTGTCTTGATATATTTAAAATTGCAAAAGATGTTAAATACTTTAAGTAGATACTTTCTGTTCCAAATTTACTAATTTTCAATTAGTGACTAAAATGGCTTTCAGCTGAGACCCTGACAAACCTTGAAGCTCTGTTAATATCTCTAATCTCATCATAATTTCATTTTTTTAATGTGCTAGAGCATTCCAGCAACATTTACAAGATTAATCTTCATGGAATTTTCTGTTAGTTATTGCTAGAATTTTCCACTAGAAAGGAAGTAGGACAGTTTTATTTAAGAAAAGACCATTAGTGGTACTCCCTTCTGGGAGCAGACCTGAAGCATTATCTGTTTGTGTAGTCACATTTATGTGTCTGCCTGCCTCCCCTACCCATGGCTTTTCATCCCTTTAAATCAGAATAAGGGACCCAGTGAAAGACCTAAGTGCAGTATTTTGCTTGGTTTCTAATAATGCATTTGGATTTCAAAGTAGGAGCAACAACATAGAGTAAAAGCATAACTCTGGTACAACCGACATCAAAAAGCTATTTTGAGACTTATAAGGCTTTCTCCTGAAATAGGACAACTTAAAAAAATAAAATTATTGCAAATATATTATAGCTGCCATTGTAAACAAACACTTCCTTGCTACTATTCCTTTTAAATACTTATTTCTGCTACATGATGAAAATCTGGGCTTTTATATGACAGTGTAGATGTATTTACGGTTGTGGATGACTTGTTCCCTTTTTTTGGTATTTCACGTAGCAGAGTTGCCATGAATGAATTGCAGAAACTTGAAAGTACTGAGTGTAAGTTTCATGAAGGGGAAAAATTATGTATATAGCACAAACTCATTTATAATGCCTGAGAATCAGCTCCTTAAGGTGCAAGATTGCACGTATGGCCTCATAAAAAAAAGAAATAGATGTTAACAACTAGTCATATAAATAAAATATAGTGCATTATAAAAATAACATCTACTAGATTTACATTTGAAGTATCAGAAGCTATTAAGTAAACATGGGGAAATGGTTTGGTTTGGGTTGTTTGTTTTTTTTTTTGCTGAGGGAGATAGACACTCATAAAAAACCCACTAAAATGCAAGCATTCCTTCTTTCAAGGACACAGTCCAGAAGATAATTTTTAATAGTCTTTTGATGGTCATAATTTTCTAATTCATACAAAAAGTTGGGCTTATTTCCCCAAAAAAACTCAATTGCTTAATTTAAACAACTTCGGGAATTTAACTGGAGCCATTTTATTCCATTCCCTAATCATTGCAAGACAATTTTATTGTAACACATTATGAGAAGGAAAATGATTTTTAATCAGTTGTTAGACAGAATATATATACAACAATATGTAATAAAGTGCTCTTATCCCTTTTTACACAGTTTTGGGGTTTTTTATGGCTATCTTTTGCAAAGATAGAAATTGTTTGGAAAAAGGAAGACAATATTAATTGTTATTTACATCCTAACAGTTTGTATTCACTCTCCATTTTCCAAGATTATCACTGACAAACTTTTAAAGTCTTCAAAGTTATAGAAAGGAAAAAAATTCTTCATACAAGAAAACAATATGCTTCTGTTGCACCTAATTAGAAACTCTTTAATATTATCTAACATTAGATCAGCTATAACTGAAATTGGTATTTTGCTGACCGTGTAATTGAGGTAAACAGAAACTTAAGGATTTGCCTCAATTAGAGCAATTACCATGAATATCCACCCAGTATCAAAATGCAGGAAAAGCAAATTATAAGATGGCAAGGCAATACATAGGTAATAGTGAATAAAAATGCATATAAAAAAAAACCTATCAAGCAAACATAAAAAACAGCTTTGGAGAGAATAAAGACGGTGTAATGCAAAGGCAGTGAATTTCAAGTGTGTGGCATGCATAATTTCTAGGCACACCGACTCTGTAAATATGTAAGATATTGCATTTTCAATAAGTCTTCCTTTCTAGAATAATGAATCCAACAAAGCCATTCAAAGCTCTGGTGCATTAAAGAGTACATATGGAAATCTTTTACATTTTTCATACTGAAACATTTCAGGCTGAAAAGAGGAAAAACTGATTGGATCTTTTTCCCCTACGTGTTTTCAAATACACAATTTTCAAGAATGTATTAATACATTAACTATTTTCAGAAGAGTTGAGTAGAATATTGCATATTAACTAAGAGCTGCTCCCCAGACTCTCTGTCCTTGCTAAACAAGGCAGGACTCCTCATGCCAGGCCCTTGCAGGAGAATTCCCAATGGAAACCTGTCCTGCTGCTCTTTGCCCCTTTGGTGCTGAGTATTTTTATCTTACAGAGCTGGGGGTTTGCACATGAAAGATACACAACACACGGCTTTGTGAAAATACTGCGCTGACTCTTGCAGAGAATTCTTTCCTCACTGATTTCTCATGATAAGAGTTTCCCCATGGTCTCTTCTTCTTAAGAGAGGAACGAACTCCAAAATGTAAAAAAATACAGCACATCAGAGCACATCCTTCTGAGTGGTTCTGTGAGCCTCCTCAGACACCGGATTTGCCAGATAAAGTGAAGTGTTCTCATGGAATATTTGAGGACTGAACTTAAATTAGGCAGTATCTCCCATTGAATAAGAGAGGAAGGACTGGCCACAAAACTTTTAGCTTTTAGGCCTACTTTCCAGTGGCATGATACTATGTTTGCATAAAAAAGAGATAACAAAGTCACTCCGAAAATAGAATTGTATCATAGAGAAACATGACTAAAAACTACAAATTAAAACAACTTTTTTTCCACAGAACACAGAACCCCATGCAGCACAGTCACATTAATGAATTACTTGTTCAAATTGTACTTCAAAAAGTGTGGGTGTTGTTTCCACAGCCATATAACATGGAAAAGAATGACAAAAACCTCTTAAAATAGTCCCAAAACTTGTTTTAGCAAAAGATAAAGTTTAGGAGAAAATTATTTCCCATACAGACATGAGACATACTGAGCTTCCTTATTAGGAAAACTCAAGGCATTTCTGCCCTACTGTGAAATTTCCATGTGTTTATATAACGAGGTAATTTAACTCTAGGCACATTTCTTTATACAGATCAATAGAGCCAAATACATTTTCAATAAAATCTTACCAACTGCCAGCTTTATCCCTCACTCTGCCAAATGAAGAAATTAAAAATATGGAGTACTACATCTGCTCTTTCTCCAGTCATAGTAAGCCATTCATTGTCCATAGTACATACCCATCTTTAGCTTGAAAAAGCATTGAATTATTAATGTGTATTTTGGGAGAAAGAAGAAAATTTTCTCATGTTTAATGATGTGTCTCAGGGGAAGGATTATATAATGTTGAAAAATGTAACCTGGAGGGAAATAGTGCCTTTATATGTTACTGACCTAAGTTCATTACTACAGTAAAAGGCCATCTCTATCCTTGGGCAATACCACATAAGCATCATTATTTTTTCATTAGTGATCCAAAATCAGTTTTAAATCATTAGAAAGATTACTACTGATTTTTCAATAGACATAGGATTTATACTGGATATGAAGCTTTAGGTTTTCCATTCAATAAAGGTGATAACATACTTACCTTTCTGTCTGGCCAATTATATTTTGCAAATATTGTATCGTATGTGTCCACAGCTCCATCAGTAATCAGCATTATGGCTTGGCTGCAAATGCTTCCTTGTCCTGTGTGATTGAACTGCAAAAAGAAACAATCATTAGGCACAGCACATTCCTGTTAAATGAAGATAGACAGGATCACACTGGATAAATGTGGATTTTGTCAAATCTCTAGCATCCTTAGCAGACGTTGAAAATATTCAGGCTGAAAACATTTTATCCTAGATATTATGTTCTTAGTGAATTGAAAAATAAGAAACTTATATAAATATAGCACTACCAAAATTAAAATTGTATTCCCCTGGTTTTAATAGATGATAAGTATTGATGCATCCATACATTTTCCTTTGATTTAAATATCATTTTAAAAGAACAAGTTGCGCAAGAAGAAGTAATGAATGATGATTTTTCTGCAAAATTCAGAAGATACACAACTTACAGAGAGACATATGACTATTCATATGGCATTCATTCATATTCACTCGGGATTACATTCCATATGCTATTTTCCTTAAAATATTTATCTGGGAGAACCAAGTTCATATTTATATATTCTGAGATTCTCCTATTAGTCAAAGTGAATACGTATCAGCAATTAAGGCTGCTGAAGAGCAGTACTCGAGCACAGGTACTCAGACAGCAATCAGCAATCCTCTGGCATAGGCAAAGGAAGCTTCATCATTACACAAATGGGATTTCCCCCTGACAAAGAGCAAACACATTGGACTGAGTCATAACATGAGCTTTGATCAGATGGATTTGATCCTCTGGCTTTGAATCCACGTGTCTCCATTTGCTTTGGTTGCATAAAAGGTTCTTTTTCGTCTGTGCGTTACCTTATATATTCAAGGAACTTTGGTGAAACATCAGTCTTTTAAACAAAAGAAAAAGCAAAGTTGTATAATTATTTAGTTCTTTAATTGCTCTGTATCAAGAAAAAAAAAAGTCTATGAAAATATCAATAAACTGGGATATTACCAATACTTTCTAGGTAGTTTTCAGTAACATTATCAAATTTGAGGTCAGGCAAGGCCTCATCCTATCACCCTTCTCCTGATGCTGAGAAAGCCAAGCAAGAGTTACCTGTCCCACCTCACAGCCTTGCTGTGCCCCAGAATAGGGTGGCCCCATTTCACAAGCAGTGCTTATGTTCACAGGTGAATTACCTTGCAGGGACCCTGACTGCTTCTGCACTCATCAAAAATCAGCCAGAGTATTCTGGTTTGATTTGGACCAGCAATAGCTCTGTCTTTCAAGCTTTCTGCAGTCTACTCACCCTTACATATCCACTTGCTTTTCCAAAACTCTAAACCCCACTATTTCTAAAAAAGTTCTCCTAAAGATTTCATCTTGCTAGCAATGCCTGCAGAAGAAAAGGGTGGATGTTGGGCTCCAGAAGTCCCCTATCCTTCTGCCTTCACATTTCTGTATCTGAGTAATCACACCCACATCCAACAACCTTTCCTGTCACCTGCATTTATCCCCAAGATCAGCTTCTTTTTCATCAAAGAGGAACCTCAGCAAACAGTGGCAGAAACACTCTGCCTAAAGGGCAACTAATAAGGATTTCCAGAGTGAACTGTGTTGGGATCCCTGCCTGGGTGAAAACTCTTCTGTGGAATTTGCAAGGCAGTCAATCCTTGAAATTCTCCAGTCATGACAGGTTTTCCAATCTTAACCAGAACCAGAATTATTAAAGTGGGATTCCTTCATGATTTTAGAGCCATTATTTGCTCATAAATGTGAAGTTACTTTGGCTAGGGATATCTTTCTCAATGGACAGTATCTTTTAAAAGTGGCAAGGTATCTTACAAGAGAAATTAATGAAGGGGAAATGCCTTTGTACATTTATTTTAAAACACCACTCTGTGTACATCTGCATTATTCTACACAGTTATCTGAATATTTTGAAGAACGAGATTGAATTCAAATACTTTGATGAGTAATATCGTCTCATATTTGTCTAAAACTTTTAATTTTATTGAATAGCAGGAGTGATGAAAGTGTTTTCCATAATAATAACAATGACAAGGGGCTTATGATGAACTACAATTAACTCAGTGATTCATCAGTTAGCAGCAAAAATTTCAATGCATCCTGACATTTACAGCATTTGGTTGTGATTAACAGTCTTTGAAATGTCACAGAATTTTATTTAATTGGCTATGATTTTTTTTAAAGGTAATCACTGCAAAGAGCACATTTGTCACCAAAAGAGATAATTGCAGTTGTCACATGACATTGTAGGTGCCTAACTACGGCACCAAGCTCTTCTGTATTCTTACCCTGTATAATGTACACTGCATAAATTGACAATTGGAAAGAATTTGAAAGTGGATTTTTAAACGCACTTTTCAAAGATATCAGTATCAACCATCTTCCAGTCTTGACAACCATAGCAAATACTGAAAGGTAATTGCAAGGCAAAATTGACTGAGTTTAATTAGTGCAACCCCTGAACCATTCTAAAATCCAACCAGAATCTTAATAGACTATTTGTGTAACATAAAGCTCTCTCTTTTATTATTTTTTTTTAGCTTTCCTACACCACCCATTCCTTCCTCCTCCCCATTCACCCACTTTTTTTTTTTTTTTTTTTTTAAATGTAGAAAAGACATCCTTCATTAACCTATAATTGAAAGAATAGACTTCTGGCACATAAAGGTCACATCCTGTAGACCAAGTGTAAAATGGTTTGTTTTGCTCTTCTAAGGAGGGATTTGGTAGCTTTATCTCTGGCCTAGGCTGCCTAATTGAAGCTCCCAGAGACTTCACAGATATGCCTGTATAAAATGGAAAATATTTTTATGCTCCCATTTCTGGAAGTTTATATGCAAGAAGGATTGAACCTATTACAATTCCTTTTGAAGTATAAATAGAAGCAATCAGTGCAGCACCTTGAGTAGGGCTGAACATACATGGAGCATAATAATCCACGATCTTACAGATCTCTCGCCATGGGTATGAGGCAGCACATGGGATGTCAGATCCCTTTATTCTCAAAACTATCAGTTTATCTAATGAGATTTTGACACCACATTCACCATTATAACTTCAGTTAGTTACCTCACAGATTTTAAACCAAAACAAAGCCAATCTCATTTCAGATATTCTCATTCACTTCCTGCAGTGTGGGGTTTTTCCAGTTTCCAGAGGTTTGGAGGACTGGCATAAAACACCTCTTGCACTGAGGCACTCATACCGTGTTTCTGGCTCCCAAGGCTCCATTTGGTGCCCCCAAGTCTCAATAAAACCTCTACAAACAACCTGCAGTGTCCTTTCCTGCATGAGCCCTGTGCCACTGTCATTTGTGGCATGCACCACATGAAGGCATTAGTTCCACACTGTCTAACTGAACACATGAGCAGTGGGTGGAAGATATTCCTTTTTTCATTTTAGGATTTTATGCCTGGAAAAGAATCAATCAATATTGCCCTTCAAGATGAATACGAAGGAAGTAGAACCATTAATTAATCTGTGATCGCACAGTGTAAAGGCAGGCACACTTGTCAAGTCGAACTTTTTAAAGAATATTTAGGTTTGAGCTCTTATTTCCAAGGTATATCCTTCAATCAAAAGACATTGTGCTACTTAGTTTAGATGAGATTTTTTCATGTTCCAGCAGACTTAACACACTTAAACATTTTTTCCCCAAAATAAATGATTACACTTAAGGAAACACTTTGAAACATTTTCATGAATATAAACTCAGCTGAAAACAGGGAAAACAAGGAGGTGAAAAAGAAAAAGGATATGCAAAGCATGAACTTACTTCATTGAGCATGTTGAAAGCTTCATTCAAAGCAATGTCCAGCATTCCAATTCCTTTTGCAAAAAGTTTGTCAAGGTGTTCCCTGAAATGCTGAAAGGAACAAGATGGTTTTATTTGTCACTATTTTGTTACAATAGACAGGTTGAAGCCAATAATTAAGGATTTCTGAATATTTTAGACCTTCTTAGACTAAATGACCACATACACTAATTAACAAACCAAAGTAATTCTCAGTTAATCCTTGGATTCTTTAAGTAACACTAAACTAAGGATGTGTTAGAACAATAATAAGGCAAAGGCATCATGAGATACATTTTTGACTACTTATTCAAACCAATAATTTTGTTTTGGTTTTTTGTTTGTGTTTCTACTTAGAGATATTCATATTTTCTTTTCACTTCGTATAGTAATTTTATATAATTTTTAACTATTTCTCCTCTAGGTTTTTGGAGTCCAATACTTAGTAAAATAATTCTTTCTGAAAATTATCTTTGAGAGTACATAGCTCTAAAAGACGGCAAACTAATCATTAGGTCATTGCAGTATAAATGCAGTTTATCAGTGTCAATATAATACTAGATTTATAAAACATGACTCTACACAAGAAGACAGGACTATTAATTTGTAAGAAGAAAATGAAGATGCATGATGGAAAATAGCAGGGGAGGCAATGCTTTTGTGAAATGTTATTTCAGCCTTCACAACTGGCTAAAAAGTACAAAAGCACTGCAAAACAGAAAAGGGAATTTCAACCCAACTAGTAGAGAAAAAATGCCAGGGCCAGATACTTACCACTGAAATATCAGCTTAACGAAAAAGAATATGTGATTTCAGAATGAGTTAAAAACCACCTTAATTCCACTTTCAATAACTTTCAGACACCAAACAGATCCCAAAAAGCAGGAGTCCCCTGCTCTTAATGAGTCAAAAAGCATACTTTAACTTTACAAGTGAAAGAGCTCCTTTTAGTAATAAATTGGTTTCTCTCAGTTTCTTTTTACTATCACTTTGGAGACCTTGTAGACTAATATCTGAATTTCACAGGGTTTGACTTGGATATCTGTCCAACTGCGTGCGTAAACATTCCTGGGCAACTGTATGCTTAATTTCCATGTGCAAATACCAAAATGAGCAATATCTAATTGTAGACTCATATACCTAATTGACATGCATAATCTTGGTAATTCTGAATGCAAATCAGGCACACAATTATGACAATTAGACATTGATGTCTGATTACAAAATTACAGGGTCAGAGCTCCAGAGAAGTTGTGTGAGGAAGCACAGAAATGTTCAGCTGGGGAGGTGCCTGTGCCCCTCCAGACGCATCTGAGAGACAAGAGCTGAAGGGGATGAGGACACAAATCCACTTCTGCAGGTAAGTCAGGATGAGGCCTTTCAGAATTTAAGTGAGATGGGATGGTTTTTAATGTCCTTCATATTCCTTGTGTCATGGGACAGTGACACAGAGCATTAAAATCACACCACTGTGGCATGTGGCTTTGGCATAACTGAACAAGAGGATAAATTCATAGCCAATTATCATGATTGAACTTGGAATTTCTCTTACAATGAGGTTGTTGAAAGCATTTTTTGGTACACCCTCGTGTATTCCCCTTTTCTAGCCTCACAGTTTAATGAACAGTTGTAGGGATTTGGGATCATACTTGGTTAGATGATTGCATTATGTTTTCATACCTCAGGGATTAGGTAAAATTGTCTCTCAAAATATGATAGTAGCTTGCAATTTTGCTACTTCTTTTCTCAGTTTCCTACTTTTGATTTCCTAGGATTTAAGAGTTACCGAATTTAAATAATTCAAATTAAGCAATTTATTTCAGCAAATCTGTGCTTGAGAGTTGTTATGTATTCAGAGCACTTTTCATGATTCAGAGCACAGGCAAATTTAGGCAGGTAGAGGGGGCAATCAGAATACAGGCAAGAATTTGATTTTCCTTTCATTTTTTCAGGTCATTGTAGGCAAATTAAAAAACTCTTCTGACATGAAGGCCAGAAAACTGTGAAACTGCATTTTTCCTTCATGGCAGAAGCTATCAAATTTGTAGCCAAAATGAGACACTGATTAATCTAGCCCATAGAAAACCTGAAGAATAATCTACTAATTTGATGGCAATTCTCAGGAAACTCCAAGGCAACTCCTTTTACTGGTGTCTTCTCTTAGAGGCTGTTCTAATGGCCTCACAAGGTTTATTGAGATCAGAAAAGCTGACTGGCACCAAGGATCACAAGAAGATGGCACAACCATCAGGGAAATTCTTTGGCCTCCATTACAGTAATGAGGATACTCCATACCCCTCAAAGTTTTTCATCCTTTCCAAGCTAAAAACAAACAAACAAAGGAAAAGAAAGAAGTCCAGCCATCTTCATTTGACATCTGAGGAAACAAACACATCTGAAAGCTGGTGAGGATACATTAACACAGAATTGAGTTCTGCTTCTCCAAAGCCAGGTGGGAGCTGTAGCACCCAGCCCATCTCAGACACACAAAAACCAGAGAAGGTGCAGCTGAGGCAATCCCAAATGCCCAGCATTCATATTTCCTCCAGCAAACATTTACAGAACTGCACCAGTGGCTTTTTTCCCCTGCATCATGACAGAGTTTGTCACAACAGTGACCTGCCTGGCTCACCTTTTAAACGGCACACAGTCTACAAGACCTCACAGGTTGTTTTAATGCATTTTAGTGTGAAAACACCATCTAAAGCCACACAAATAGAGAGGCCTTACTCAAGAACTTAAGCTTGCTAAGGTTTATAGCAGATCCTTCTCCTGGAAATCCTGGAAATGGTTTGCCTTTATATTTTATCTCCCTGGCACTAAGGAAATGGAAGGAAACCAGTAGCCATTTTACTTCTGTACACTGACAAAATCAAGGCCCCATCTCTGCCCTTCTCACTTATCTAGAAAAAAGTATCAGTTTTTAAAATATTTTTATTTACTTCGGGGCTTCAGAATTAGTTAATTGAGTTCAATTTTTATTACAACCAACAAGTTTTGATTTCATTCTTTTTAAGCCAATATGCTGCACAGGAGACCCAGTAGCCTATACAAAAATGTTATTGGAGCCTATTTATGTTTACCAAAAATAAGGAACCACTTCTGATGAGTAAAAACACCCAAATTAGATGGGGTACAGGACCATGGATTCAAGCCAATGAAGAAAGCATTTTCCACTGATCCCAAAAGGGGAACAGTTCACAACTGCCAAATGCAGCAGAGATTATACAGTTACACTGGAAACGTGTGATATTTGCTATTAACTGTCTGACAAGGTTGAGCTTCCTCCAGAAAAGCATTGTGAATGAGTTCAGCATTCCTCCAGCTTTCCTTGTCAGCTTTACTGCAAGCCTTTGCTACTTCCAGAATCAGTTCCCATGCTCATCCACGCACGCTGTAACTCCAGATGATCCCGGGACACACTTGGCAAAGATTTACCAGATTTGTGAGGATGGACTACATCAGCACATAAACCAGGAAAGAAAAAACAACAACCAGAAGGCCTGTGTGAGGCAGGATGCTCACTTGTGTGTCCCAGGGAAGCTGACCCACATGTCCTGACAGGTAAATGTGCATCACATTTGTCAAACGCATTTGAGCATCACCCATTCCAAACCCATCGCCAGGGCAATTCCAGGGTAGCTTGCTGGTGATGGTTACCCAGCCTCTTCTGTTTCCTGGCATGTTGTGTTGGAAAAGAAAGGGCTCTTTTTGGAAAAGATAATCATGAAGGCAATGCTGAACCAAGAACTCGGGATTCAATATACTCAGATTAAAACCAAATTCTTCTTAAGTAAATTAGTTACTGCAATAGAAAACAACACATCAAATTTCAGTAGTCAGGGGCTCACTGAAAGTTTTGAGGGTCTATAACAGCTAGATGGTTTTAAAATAAGAGTAGACTTCAGTGAGACTTTACTATTTTGGAGTTTTTCACAGCTAAGCAATGCAGTTGAATTTTGTTTTGAGATCTGACAGAGATGGATAGATAAATATGCGAAAGTAATTTGCTTAAATAAAATTCAATATGCAAAATTTGTATTTACCAACCCCTTATTGGCAATTTCACTCAGATTCCTTGCTGAATCAGCCTTCTGGTTATTTAATTTCTAGTAATTACATAGAGAAATAAAAGCTTTTTGGAAGTTATACACTACATCTGTCTATTTCTGTCATTCGAATTTACGCTGGGGTAAGTTCTTGATTTAGTTTGGAGTTACTGTGCCTATCTGTGCATCTAGAAGATGATATATTTCATCTGGAAACGTTTACAGAGAAATGTCCTCAACCCATATATAGTACATTAAAAAAACATATAAAAGAGGAATGTATATTGTAATATTGTTACTTTAAATCTGGAGTTACATTAAATCAGATTGTCATCCGATTCCTTTGGGGTAGGTAAATTGTAACATGGAGTTTCTCAAAGATGAAAACCTCTTGGCCCAAGAAAACTGGTATTAAAATAGGCAGTTCCACATGTTTGTAATTTGTGGAGAAAGTGCAGACGGTGACAGAATAGTGTCTGAACTATTTCCCACTCTTTTTTAAATTTGTGTATAGCAAATTGATACACTTCAAGGTAGCAGCTGTTTAACACTAATGCCAAATTATAAAATAGCCTGGTAAAATTCAAATATACCTTGCATATTTTATGTTACTAAACCACATTTAGGATCACAGATAAATTTCAGCCTCAGTTATGCCACCCAATGTAATTACAGATTTAATTTTTGTGATAAATGACACTTAAAGCAAGTTCTGCAAATTAGGGATAGTTTACAATATCCACATATCTAAACTGAACTTCACTTTGGGTATGTGCCTACACAAAAATTTATGACAATTGCTAGGCTGTAAAAACTTTTACAAATAAGTAGAGACATAGTGTCAGGTGACACGGCAGGTCACAGTAATTATTCTTAAAACAAATTACTGTATTGTCCCATTGTCAAATGAAAGCTGAAATACAGTATCTTGGAAGAAATCTACTACTGGGATGCCGACGTTGTATCAGTAAAACTGGCAGCACAAATATCAACAGCACTCACACCTCTGTCATATTTGGTATTGTAATCTTGTCTTTTACAAATACATAGAGCAAACTTCATTCAAGGTCTCTGAAAAGGAGAATGCTTTCTGAAGTTGTACCTGCCAGAAATTCAAGGTTCATTAGACCCTCATTGCTCTGAAAGCTACTCACAACAAGCACCTGCAGAACCCACAGTTTTGCAGAAAAGTAATAGAACAACTTGATCAGAAGCTGTAGAAATTTCTAAACATATCACATTAATTATTCTAGTATCTCCTCTTTGTAAGTTGTTGCTAGCAGTAAAAAAAAAAAAAAAATTAAAAAAGTTAAATGAAAATTTACTACTCAAAACTTCATTACTTGTCTGTTCTTTAAGCTGTCAAGGAAGAGGTCTAGATGCTTAAAGCTATTACTTCTTTCAATGTATCCTCATGCTCTCTTGAAGAAAATCACATTACATGCTGGAGATTCAGGGCTGAAAACCTGTTTTCTCCAACCTTCACTCCTTTTCCATCACAAAAACAAATGAATGCATTAAATGTTAAAATGCTTTATATGAAATGCATTTGATGTCCCTCAAAAATCTACTGTAATACACCAGACATTTATTAGTTCTTTAACAAAGGAGTGGCCTTGATCAAGTAACCCCTAACAGGTATGACGAGACTTGTTCCAAAAAAACCCTGCCTTTGCTACACCAATCACTATGAAATCTGTACCAGTTTTCAAAACGTGCATTTGGCAAGGCTGAACACTGCAAAGGTAAAAGTACCCATGCTGTGTTTTCTATCTGACTGCTCTCTTTTCTTAACAAAATGATGCAGGATCAAGAATCTTTGGCTAACTTGAGCTCCATCACCATATAAATTAACAAGTCTAACTTTTCACCCCTTACTAATATAGTGTGAGGGAGTTCAAGAGAGTTCAGTTCAGAGATGCCAGCTGAATCTTAACTTTTAATTTAAGTAAAGATGCAAACAGAATAAAGACTGCACATTCTAAAGGAAAAGAACGCAGCATCATCTGCATGGGATGTTATTCAGAGAGAAATGCAACTTCCTTCCTCTGTGTGCACTTTGTACAGATTTGCTCTAACGTCAGGTGTACGTTCTTGCCTGAAAGACAGAGAAAAATGAAAGGGGGGGATCAAACAGAAGTGGGCTTTGTAATATCTTTCCTGGTGCTTGCAACAGAACACTAAGGTATATTACCCCGGGAGAGTGTCACCACAGAGTGGATATAAGAGACCTACAACTCTTTAAATGCTTTTTCATACTTTAATGAGAGTGGATTTTTTTCTTTTAGGTAAGTGGTTCCCACACTGTGGTCCAGAAAATAATGGTAAGTGCTCTAGAGCCAATGTGTGGAATTAACACAGTGTTTACAACACCGTTTCCGTCCCAAAAAGAGAAGAAGTGGGGAGGGATCAAGAGTGGCAGTCTTTCACTGAGAAAATGCATAAACCAGACAGCTTTTTTTTCTCCATTTTTAAGACTAATTGAATTTTCTGAAGGTCTGGCTCTGTGGCAGCCTGTTACATTCCCTGCACATTGCGGATAAGAGTCCCTGCAACCCATCACTGAATGTGAAGGAGCACGTTCATTTGCTACCCGTAATCCCACTGAATATTCAGCACCAACACCACCAAGAAGCACTCATTTCCCAGGCTGCTGTAAGCCCTAAGGCTGAAGCTGTTTCCTGTANAGGCCCTAAGGGCAAGGTGTTTCTCTTAGACCTACAAAAAAAAAAAAAAAAAAATTCCTGCTCCGTTCCCTGAAGATGCTCCCAGCTTTCCTCTTACCTCCCCAGGCTGTGCGTGGGAACAGAGCAGGCTCTGGCTGCAGCCCAGCTGCCTGAGGCAGGAGGTGCTGCAGGTGGCAAAACCAGGATTCACTCATGGCTGAGCCCCAAAAAGCCAAAGCTGAGGCTGGGCAAGGGCTCAGGAGGAGCGGGGCAGCCTGTGCTGGCACCACAGAACCCTCTCTGTGGGAGCCAACATCACATTCCCCTCCCTAAAAACGAGGACCTGGTCTCTGCCCACACCCAGCCCCGGCTCAGCTGCCCCAAGTTGGGATAATTTAACCCTGTTTATTCTGCTGAGAAGCTGCTTTGCCCTTCAACTCACTACAAATGATGTGCAAGTGATAAGGATAGCTAATCTTCTAGATTCTCTGTTTCTTTGTTTTGTTAAATTTTAATCTTTAAACACAATCAAAAGAACAACATTCAGCATTAAGAGACATCCTCAGAGTGGAAAGATTCCATTTGAAAACAACTGAGCCTTACAGAAAGCAAAGTAGTTCTTCAACAAATACTTTCAAGACAAATATAGACTGGGGTACTGATCCTGTGAAGTAGTTCTTCAACAAATACTTTCAAGACAAATATAGACTGGGGTACTGATCCTGTGAGAACAATTTTTATTCGGAGTTATTGAGACAGCTGCTTTCCTCACGAGATTAAAATCTCCAAACATCTCAAAGTAATTCCTTATCTCGGCTTCTAAGAACTGTCTTTATTTGGTACAAGAAATGTCAGATGAACCTAGCAAGATGCAGTTAGCAAGAAGTGGGGTGTGCATCCGGGTATGCCATGAGGGGATTTTTTTGTTAAGGGTCATTTAATGGGAATTTTTTATATTGACACTTACTTGTTATGGTTTAAAAAAAAAAAAAAAAAAGAGAGAGTGAGAGATAAATATACTGGCAAAATGGTAGAAATTCAAGTTTATTCAGCATAAACAAATAGTTTGGTAAAACTGATTCCGTGCATGTTTCCAGCCACAATGCTGCATTAAGTGATATGTGTCTTAAGAAAGGTCAGGACTACAAATAGCAACATAAAAGAGTGGTAGAGTGAACTGTTAAAAAATCAGTCCCTGCAATCATCAGCACCATCCATCTCCTCTTTCCAAATAAAAGAAAACTACAGCGTTATGAAATACCATTACAGCAATTTTTATCTGTTTCTATTTAAAATTTTCGTTTGGGAATAGATATTTGCCAGCTAAAGAAAAAGTGTTCTAACTTTTTTTTTAAATGTTTGTATTTTGATTTGTTGCTAATAAAGCTGTCGCTGTTAGTAACAGCTGTGCTCATCCTTGCACCCATTCAATTGAGGAGAATATTTGACATGAAAATGAAGGATAGAAAGTTCTGAACCAAACACATAGCTATGTTTTCAGACCTATGTTGGAATTCCAAAAAATCAGGGATATGTAGACACGTGTAAACTGAAACGATGGATTATACCAAAACATTGCCTGTCAATCTCCTGCTCTGCTTTGCCAATACAGGAACAGGGTCACATGCTGATAATGACTGCTTGGAAAAGCTACAAAACAGTTTGTCTGGACACTTTCCTTGGGGCTTTTATGATTTAATAAACAAAAGGAAAGAGTTATTATTACCTGTGAACATGCAAAGGAGTATTTACCTTTTAAGACTGGGTGAGAAAGTGTAATTTTATATACTTTTTATTCTGATATTACAATGGACCCATGGCAATTACATGGCAAAAATAAACTATAGAAGTCTGGTGTATCTGTGAGACTCACAGAAATAAAATTGTAATCCCAATGCTTGAATACTTATGATGAGTTCCAAAACACAGCTGAATACTCTGCACCAGTTTTGGAATGTGCACATAAACAACATTTTAAGACACCTTTTTGCTGTGGGCCTGACCAAAAAATTATGAATTCAAATGAAAATTTTCCAGTTCATTTAATGAGTTTTTGATGAGGCCCCCAGGTAAATTTTCTGTGTCAGTACAGTCAAATCACACAGTATCACATCCTACAACAGTATCAGATATTTCAGAAAGCTGTTTGTAACTTAATTAAGGAGCATGATAACTGAATTACTCCTGCAGGATTAGGTGGCTGTCCACCTCCCTGGACAATCTTTATACTCTGAGCTATTCTCAGGACAATGGAACTTCTGTGCCTTCTAGTGTTTAGGCAAGTAAATTTTTGACTTCATTACAGTATCTAGAAAAATGATATATGAATATAGAAGCTCACATATAAGAAAGAAATGAAGATTGGCAAAGTCATGGTATATACAAATGCACAGAACTATTGCATGCTACCTATCTCAGGTTTTTTCTCTAGTTCTGGCCTCTCAAGGAAAGAACATGAACTAGCTCACTAATACAAATAACTAGAAAAAGTCATATTTAATTATTTTCCCAAACCTTGGATATACTATTCAATTTACAGACAAAGCACAAAGTTATCCCGTAAATAAATAAATAAATGAATAAAATAATTTCACTAACTAGAAATTGTATCAAAGCTTACTCTGAAAAAGAAGATATGAATTTTTACTTAGTTATTTTGAAAAATTGAGAACTGTTCATAAAATCTGAACATCATCTGGGTGGCATAAAAACTTTTTGATCAATTAAATTAAAATGAATCTGACATTAAGTAACATATGGGTGTGGGGTAATCGGCATTTTCATCAGTTGCAGAATGATGGAAAGGTTAACTGTAGGATTAATTCCAGACAGGACATCTGAGCATTATATTTGAATCTTTAGCTCTGCATCTACAACTTGCACAGATTTCACGTGGCTCATTAGATGCACCCACAATAAAGTGATTATTTAGAAAACTGCATCACAATTCACTTATTAGAAACAATTCATGCCCACATAGCAGCCAAATGATATTTAGATACCTACAGTGGTAAATACCAAGTATATCAAAGAAGCAGCCCATGAAGAATAATTCTCCTAGGACATAGATAAAATGCAAAGAACTTTTGTGAGAAAGACAATGGAGTAAAGATCAGCACAACCAGATCAAAATGATTTTGTCTGGTAAACATAAAGAGAGCCAGCAGTGCCGCACTCCAAAGCGTGTTTTCAGAGCTGTGTTTTCTGCTTCCTGTACACATCACTGACACCCCGAGCACAGGGGAATTACCAGCGGGGTGTTAAGCAGAGCTTGGTGCTGTGCTGAAAATCTTCTGATTTGCCTTTAGTAAAGAAAGAGCTGCCTAAAGAAAGATGTGTGACTGCTGCCCTCTCCAGCCACAGGCAAACCGCTCTAGGAAGAGAGGAAACCTCAGAAAGGAAGAAGTTCTAAAACAGCAAAAGTGGCTCGTTTTAACAGGCCTTTCCCTCTACAAGAACTGCTTGGCTTTTCAACCATCTTATTCCATAATTTCACACAGCATAATCTTGCCTTACCTCCCAAAGTGAGTTAGAGTAATGCCTGCACTGAACAATTGCATCAAACTGTCAGGCAATAAACTAAACTCCAAGCTGCAAGTTCATACTGCAATTTCTCTTCAAATAAAATTTACACTGTAATCACTGTAATGTTTCTTTCCCCCCTGAAAAATTCCAGCAGGATGTAATTAATATGAACATTTTCACAGAACATTCTTGAATGAGTAAAATATTACATTGACAGACCTGTTTGGAATGTTAAATTCTTTTATTCTTATAGTATTAACATTTGTTTGTAGATTTTGTTTCAATTTTAGTGTTACTTTGAGTTAAAAATGCAATCTCTTCCTCAGTAATTTTTGTTAACAGAATGATAGTTCAATTTAAAGTGGCTGAAATATTTTACTTAAAATAATTACCAAACTTTATTAACAGTATATTTTCAGTGACTTCTGCAATTTTCCATTAAGTTTATTCAACCAAATTGACTAGGAGATTACTTCTTTCTTTCTATTGAGTCACATAAAACTCCTTTGACACTGCATGAGTAGAATAATTAATAAATTTTAATAATGGAATGTATTGTACTAGGGAAAGATCATTATAGCACATTGTTACCCACTGCATCCCAGCTCTCCACTGTTTTTTTATTTTCATTCCTTACCTCTTTGTTGGCTCTGTCTGCTTGAACTAATGTTCCATTCAGACACGGCTCTACATAGTGGAGTTCTTCATTATACTACGGAGAGAAATACAAAGTATGATGAAAAATTTAATTAAAAGCTTGGAAGATACAAGTCAATTTAATGACTTAGAACTACAGTGAATGAAACATGCACAGGAAGTAAGAACAAAAGGATTTTGTTCATTTTTAAAAACTGGCTGTGGTATTTATTTTCCTTTTATGTTTCTTAATTTTTCAGAGGTTTATCCTTCTAAAGGAGCATTGATGCCAAAACTCAGGTGGAATTAAGGGTACTAGATACAATTAGCTGGTGAAAATATCCCTCCAATTGAAATCTGGAGAGCATTAAGAGGTCATGTTTGATACATCAGAAACAGAATTACCAACTCTTTGCTACGTATTAAACAAGTCCTGACAAATGTTTGTGGCACTGTCTAATATTTTAAAAGATTGATACTGGAACAGCTACACCAAAAAATCTGTAAGTTGAATCTCTCCTGTAAATGACTGACAATTTTCAAAATTTCAGTCAAGTAGAGTGGCTTATTATACAAAATGTTATGAAGAGGTGAATGATCATGAAGGAATAATCTGTTTTTCTTGCAAAGTGTGGGTAAGTTCGCTCAGTCCTACATGCAGAAGCCTCCTAAGGATTAAAAAAAAATGAAGCCTCATCTGCAGTCAGTAGAACTTGAACACTAATGTATGATTGATTGAAATTTGGACTTGTTTATATCTTTTAAGCCTTTCAACACAGGTTAAATTAATAAAGCAGTACCTTCAACAAATAGTTGTCTAGATAGAGCCTTAACTTAATTCCCCCTCCTGCTAATTTAATCTACTTTAGAAGTAGATAACTTCACAAGGTATCACAGATCAAACTAAGGCCTTTGCATCTGCGCTTCAAGTGGTTTCACCATTTCATAAGGCATTGAGTGAATCAGCACATCCACCGTCAGCAACACAAAAACAATCAGGGAAAGCATTTCGTACGATTAATTCATTTACTGCCTTCTTCTTCCACCTCAGGGGGAAGGAAAAAAGCCTCACAATGAATGACTCTTTACACAAAGCTGCTGGGACAGGGGTCTCTGTCACCCTGAATTCCCACCGTCCCTCCCTGCCTGCAGCTCCACATTTGCTCTTCCCTCTCCAGTTTAACACCGCTCCTGTCTCTGCTGCACCCTGAGCCCCTTTGGACGCTGTCATCAGCACCCATGGGAGCTGTGCACTGCTCACCACGTCCAGCACCACACCATCACTCCTGCACAGGGAGGAGTATTTAATTTGAACTGTGTGGAGTTGTTCTTGAGGCACTGTGCCAGACTCAGCCCTCAGCTATGAGGGAATATAAACCCGGAGTAACTTATTATTGCTGTACATACAGATGATTTATAGCAGCATCAACTCAGTGACTGGTTATATAGAAAAAAGCAAAAATGCTTGAAAGATATTTACACAATTTCTGCAGCAGATTTGCATGCTTCTCTAATTGTTACATTGCCACCGATGTTATTTCAATATATGAGAGCATGTGGACTTGTCTATTGTTCCAAAGGTAATACAAAATACAAGACAAAGGCTTCCAGAACACTTTAGAGTCCCTGAGAATGCCCCGTGTGCATCTCAGTCTCATAACAGTTTATTGATCTGATAAATTATGTACTTTCCCCTGTAGTTCCTCTCTTCAGACTGCTCTCCAATCTATCTCCTGAGAGTCATTGCAAAATAATAATGCCAAATCTACACAGCATCTCTTATTATAGTCCAAAGTGAAGACCATCCTCCATTCTATTGTAAGAACACAAATACTGAAAATCTGTGACAGACTCTGGTGCACCCACCCCTACTCCCAAGCTTTTTCCTGTCCATACATACGTTTTTCTCAGTACATTTTTTAATCAAGACACTTTCCAGTTACACCTGTTCTTAGCTTGATCTCTGTACCTGTCATTGGAAACTACATGAACATACTTATATTTATATCATATCAAGCACATATACTTTCTAATAACTTTTTAAAATCCCAAATTTAAAGAGATGGAAAAATTCACTGGACAGGATTATTTCAGTTCCTAATGAAATTCCCAAAAGAGCATCTACCTAGAGACCATGAAAACTGGAATTCTGATGTAATATGTGAAAGTATTCAAGCAGTGTTTGCTACTTAAACTTGCATTTCCACTTGATAAGATTCTTAGCACAACTGTTACCTTCTAGTAAAACACCTAACTTGTGCTTCATAGCACATATTTGATTTTTTTGCCCTTGTCATAGGGTGTTTTACAGTGATATTGGTGATGCTTTTCCTTTAATTGTGCTAAATCTTGAAAGTGCAAAAAGTGAAGAAGTTCTCCCCTCCTCCCCTCCCCTTCCCCACTACTGCCTCAGTAATTTGGACTTTGTCCTGCAGTTTTTCTGACATTTAAAATTTCATATTTAGTGAAATAACTTCCTGATCTGATTAACACCTGCTGATTTCACCAGCAATGCCCAGTATGGGTGTCTTGTTAATTCGCCTCAGTGAAAGCCTGCATCTGGCTTTTCTTGCATTACAGTTTTCTCACATTTCCTAGTGTTACACAGCCCCACTCCTCTATACCCTGGCATGTGACACCTTTGCATATGAGAGTGGTGACAACAAATATGTGTACAAGATCTGGAAACAGCCTTTTGCTGAGAGGAGGGAGGCAAAAATTAATTACCTTCCTTTCTGAGCTCCTCTTCGAAAACCCTGCTCTGCTCTTGTAATTTAAACATGTAATTACATTGATATTTATTATTTTATTTACATAGTTATAGTTATCTGTTTTATTAGTTCACATTATTTTGTCCCTCTACTTATTTCTTTGCACAACAGGCATAAAAATGAAAGTGGGCTAAAATGTGAACTAAGAGAAACCAGACAGTTATTTAGAGAGCTGCTGGCCTACATTCTATAATGAGATACTATTCATATTCTGAAAATGAGATATATATGGTTTTAGCACATCTACACAAGTAATATGCCTTTTCTTTAGCATTTTCCATATTTATTCTTTGCCATATTGAAGCTGCCTGGAGCAAGGTCCACAGAAACAAATTAAATTCACATTTTGTTGTGCAACAATACACAGATAAAAGATTTCACACTATATTAAACCTACTCAGATATCCAATTCAGCCCAACCTAAGCAGCCAATCCAGAAAAGAAACCAAAGGAATTGCCCAACAAGTGGCACACAAGCACAGCCCATTATTTATATTGGAAAATTCTACCTATTATTACATTATTACCTATTGTACTACTGCGCTTTGAATTAACAAATACTTTTATTCTAATCAATTTTGCTAAAAGGGTGTGTCTAAAACAGCAAAATGGGTTTCACTTTCTTGGTTCGGTTAATATTTTGCTAATTCAATGTAGAGTTGTTATAAAAGCATTTTAAAATTTTCAGCTTTCGATAAAATTAGTACTCATTTTATGATAATATTGTTAATTTAATGCTTGACTTGGAATTATACTTCAAAGTGAATTGGAAAAATATGCCTTTTCTCTTGTTGTTGCAGATATCTCTGTTCATGCACCAGTGAACTGACCTTAAATTTTAACATAGGCAGCACAAAATCGCTCTTGTATTTCAATTTTTTTTTTTTTTTTTGGCAATTCAATCATCTAGCCCATCAATTTCAGATGGATATTGCAACAACCTACCCATGAAAGCTAAAATTATCTTTAACGTTATCCTTTTATGTTTATTCTCTGGAAAGACCTCCACTAAATTCTGCTTTCTGCTGTATATATATTTTTATATATGCACACATGTACAGAAACACATACAAGTATTTGTTTATTAATCACTGTGCATAATAAAGCCATCCTGACAGTCACCATCGCTCAGGCTCAAAATCTTGCTTCATCTAATAAGTACATTGTTTGTCTAGATTTCCCACGCTAATAATGCTCTTATTCCACCTCACATTTTGGCCTGGGGACAGAGGGAGGTGCGTGGCCATTTGTCCGAGACGTCCAGGAGCAGCAGTTTGGGCTGGCCTTGCAGGGCACTCGGTCTGAGCCAGGATCTGCCCTGTGCTCTGCGAGGATGCAGCCCCCACCCTCGGGCACAGCACATCTGTTTCTGCACAGCTGGACAGAGGTTTTGCACAGCTGGACAGAGGTTTTGCACAACTGGACAGAGGTTTTACACAGCTCTGGAGACAAAGTCTGCTGTGTGAGCACAGATCTGCGTTAAAAGGGGATTTCTCTGACCGACATCTGTGTATCTTGCCTTCAGATGAAACTGCTGGCACATGGGCAGGCTGGGCCTGAATTACAGAGAGGAAGATACAATCTCACTCAAGCATTTGTCTATAGATAAAAGCTGTATGGGATTGCCAGTGCTTTCACACCAAGCAGCCTCTTGTGTGGGCTTTGTCTCGTGTTTTGATCACCAAAACATCTTCTCCAGTCCTGACAAATTTCAATTGCTCTGCTGGCACTTGGTCGAAGCAATGCTTCGGAAGTAATTTCTGCAGATAACGTGGATGACAGTGACTGGCTTTACCATGTACCCTCGTTATGCCTTTACCATTCCACATTCTGAAAGCAGCTCATGGCTCAGCCTCAGCCTACCTGTGTCATTCCTCATAGCAAGTTCCACTCCCTTCTTCACAGCACAGGTCCTTCTTGCTAGTTTGTTGTATTTTCAAGCGAACAAATTTTTTTTTTCTTTACGGTGTTGGTTTTTGGGGTTTTTTTTACTTTGTGAGACAGCAAGAGGAAGCTGAGTTGGGAAGGTTTAGGTTGGACATCAGGAAAAGTTTTTTCACCCAGAGGGTGACTGAGCACTGGAACAGGCTCCCCAGGGCCGTGGGCACAGCACCAAGGCTGACGGAGCTCAGGGAATGCTGGGGCAATGCTCTCAGGCACGGGCTGGGATTTTGGGGCTGTCCTGCGCAGGGCCAGGAGCTGGACTCAATGATGCTGATGGATCCCTTCTATCTCAGCATATTCTCTGATTCCATGATTTAGTACAAAACATCTTCCTGCAAGGCAGCAGGACAGCTCTTTACCCCCTCACTGTCACTGCTGTCCTGCTCTCCTTGCTCCCCCCACATTCCTGGGGAACCTCTGTCAATGCCATGAACACCTTTGGGTTCACATTTGCACATCCATGTCCTAATGAAATTAAGGAGCTGAGCTGGTGAGCAGAAAAAGACATTCTCTATTGCTATTTCTATTTATTTAAACACACACATATCCATCCTAAAGGAGGTTCTAGAGAGGAGAGAACCTACAGAGGGAAAAATTACCTCAGACAAATGCTGTAATTAGCACAGGAATTAAGTTTCTTGCTGAAGATTCAGAATTTTTGATTAGCCAAGCACTGCAGGAGGGTTGCAGTATGGGAGAGGGTCACAAAGTGCCCTGTGCCCTCACAGCCATTTCCCGTCAGCTCCAGCTCCAGCTGGAGAAACTGAGGCGCCCAAATGGAGGCACAGCAGGCTGGGGGGCTGCAGTGCCCCCACATATATGTTTTTACTTTTTTTTTTTTTGGTATAGGAGCCATTTGATTTTCCTTAAATAAAAAAAATTCACTTAAAAACCAACTTTTTTCTTCCTACATAATTCACAGTAACTTACAACTACTGATAAACAGAGATTATACACCAAAAAATGGCTGGTCAGGCATCTTGGTAATTACTTAGTTGAAACATTCTTTCAACTTACAGAAGTTATTTAGATTACAGTTAATCACATATTTTTTTAAGGACAGTAAATCTTTTTTTGATATAGTATGTAATTATATCTTTATACGACATGACTTTCTGCTAATTATGCAATTATCATGCAAGGAGATTAATATGAAAGATAGTCTGAGCTGCTTGCTATCTGTTAAAAATACAGCATATGTATATATACTTAATGCACATATACTTCATTCTCTATACAATCTCAATGATTTGCACTGGTGTCACCGGGGTCATTTAATTTAGTACACAAAGGACACTTTTCTTGTAGGAAAAAAAAAAAAAGGGAAAAAAAAAGGCCAAAATCTTCCTTATATTCAAGAAATTGAAGACATTTGCACATTGGAGAAAATAATTTATTTATAAAGTATTAGCAAGAGAATATCAGCAAAGAAAATTTTATATAACAACCAATTCCTCCTCCCTTTCCTCCCCTGCAAATCACAGTTCTGATGTCAGTTTTGGACTTGTTGAAGTCATATCCTTACCCACAAGATTAATCCCATTACTCTTAAGTATAATAAAATCAGCATCTTCTCACAGCTTTAAACCTTGAACCTGTACCGTGGAAAATTCACCCCCAGACACAAGAGGAGCTACTGGAGATCTGATTTCTCACCCTTAGGGAACACCAGCCATCCCTCCACACAGCTCACACACTTCAGATCCCCCCTCAGGGAAACACGAACACTGAGGAGTTATGCTGGCATTTTATCATGCCGTGCAACCCTCAGCCAAAGCTAAAATCTGAATTTATTAATTCTTGCATATTAACCATTTTACAATTTGCACTGTAACACAGAAGCTGAGGGGGAGGAGAGGGGGAGGCAGGGGGAAGGCAGACACCCCCCAAAGTTAAAAGTTAAAGATAGAAAGCTCAAGCAAACTAAAAAAACCCACCATATTAATATTCTTTGCAGCCTCAGACTGGAGACTACTTGTGTGAGGGGTTTCAAATTGCAAGTTATAGACAAACAGAGATCTCTGACACTTGAAGAATCCGGCACTGGAAAAACACAGTCTGTCCAGGGGGGTCAGATGCCATCCTATCCATCACCTGTCTGCAACATTTGTCAAGTGGCTTGTGTGAAGTAAAACATGACAGGTAGCAAGAAATGATGGAAGAAAAATAATAATAACAAAAAAAGTCCTGAAACACTCACGGCAATTATATTGAAGAAGTCATCATCTCCAAGGGTATCCAAAATAGATGAAACTGTCTGTTTTGCAATAGTCAAGCGAAGCCCTTTCATACTGCCACTGACATCCACTAAAATTACCACATCTTTTGGAGAAGTTGCTGCCTGGATGTACCTGAGACAAAAGACAAAACAACTGCTGTTAAATACTGAACTTTTTATCCTTTCAAATTTCTTAAACACTGGTAGTCATCTATTGCCTACCACTTTCTGTTTCTGCAGTCAAATGCAATGACTCCATTCTCATCAGGTTCCCATTTAATTCCTGGGGAAAAAAAAAAGAGAGAGAATAAAAATGTCAAATTACATTTTCATAGTACCTGTTCAAAATGTATCTATTATATTGGGTCTAAATAGCAGTTAATGGAGTTTCACACTATAGTCTAACAGGCAGTGCCATAATAACACAGGAAATACTGGGGGGAAATAAAGTTAAGGAAATAGAAGCACCAGAAATAACTTTTTTCCTCACTCCTTTTTAGTCTATTGTAGTGTGAAAACCTCTTCAGGCCTACTATGTCCATTGCACTGTTTTCACACAACTCTTGCCATACTTGGTGTGGTGCTGCAAGATTTATCACACTTTGCCAAGTCCCTTCCACACCCTGAGCTCTTCATAGCCAGGGCTGACCCCAGCAGCTCCCATTGCACAAATGCTTCACTCACAGCTCACACTCTGAATTTTCACTCACTTCAATATGAAGAGGTGAATATCTCCTGGTTATGGGTCAGAAGAAATAGGATAAAAATATCTCCAAGAAAAAAAAAAAGTTGACAGCAGAATTTTTCCTGCTTTTTATTCTCATTTTCTAGCACAAAACAAGAAACAGCCTTGAAAATAAGGACTAATATTGGAAATATCATGGAGTCTGGGCAATGAAATCTAATCTAAAACTAAACGGATGGAGCAGCCATTACTCTCAGCTACTTTCAGATAAACAGGCTTAGAGTAAATTTGCTTCAACTCAAGACTTAGAAAAACTTGGGCTGTTAACACATCAGCCAAAGGAACACAACCCACTATGAGCCTGATTCAGTTACAGAATCTGAAAATCAGTTCATTTAACTTCATAGTTTATTATAATGTAGTAAATTTGGTGTAGGATTAAACATAAAACTTAATAGGCAGCAATGTGTTTTAACCTATTTCTATAGAAATAATACAAGTGATGCATTTTATTACAACTGATGGGAAAATAAACTTTAAAACAAGTTTTTGAAATCTTTACATGTAAATATGCCAGGTTAAGTGGAAGTTTAAGAAGAGAACAACAAATTATAATGAAGGCTTGCTGTGTGCATGGATAGAGCACATGATTTAGGTTCAGTAGTATGTGAAGGGTCTAATCCTTTTTCCTCACAGTCTGTTTAGAAGTGACTTTTCACATTTGTGTGGCTGTCTATCTGAACAGAAATTTTTATGAGTACATGAGTATTCATGAGGGCTTCACCTCCAATTGGAAATTGGTAGAAAAACCTCAACATTTTCAAAATGTTAATTAGAAATCTCTCTGAAAACTCAATGAAGTAAAACCAAACCTGCAAATATCTGTGGCAGTCAGAAGTTGTGACAATACTCAATGCACCCATAGTATTCTTCATTGTATTTTAAGATATTCTGTTCTTCTTACCTGGATATTGCCTGAAAAATCCTTTTGCACTTCCAAAGTACTGCCAGATGAGAGAAGGGTCACGATCAAAATTATCAACAAAAACTTTATTTAAAGATTCTGACCAATAAACTCCATTTACAATGGCTGGATCTGGGAAAAAAAAAAAAAAAAGAACACACATACACACAATGAAAAGTGATTTTATATAAGTAGAATCCCACAAACTCTATCATCTTCAGCTTATTCAATACCCAAAAATCTATTGCCTGAAAACTGTTGTAGAAGGTTTTAAGCTTCCTTTGTCAAATAAGTGATCCAAAATAAGTGATTCCCTTAAATAACAGGAGTATGGCTAAAACAGAGCAGAGACACCTGGTACAATTTTTTGGATAAGTTGAATTTGCCCTTTAGAGCATCTGTCTTGAACCACCGCATTGCTTGTTCTGGAGAACATAAATAAGTCAATTTAATTTAGATTATTTACTCAATGTACCTTCCCTAAATGCATGGGATGTCTCATGGCAACACTTTGTTTTTTTTTAAACACTCAACTTGGTAAGAGCATTCTCACTACATCTGAAAGTTTTCATGTTGGAACAGAAAGTGAAATACCTTTTATTTCACACTTGAATTGTGATACGCATTAAAATACAACATCTCATGACAAATACCACTAGTTGTTATTTGGAAAACATTGAACCCACATTCCACAACAATTACGCAATTAGTTTTTATTCCCATAGAAGGAGAACCACAAAGCAATTCCTTGGTGTTGAAACTGTTCTGTTTCAGACATCCCCATCTATCAATCCCTAAAACCCCAGGCTGCCCAAGAATGTTTTTGAGCTGCAGATTTGGTTCAATAGTGGGAAATGAGAAATCAATGAACATGTCTTATAAAGTTACTGGATTTCAAACTGTGAATTTTGAAAGATGAGAAACAATAAAGATACAGGATATTCCCCGTTCAATCTTATGTGAAGTCAGCAGAATAGAAAGGAAAAAACAGAACTGAAATCACAGAAGTATTATTTAATTTGCAAAAGTGTGCATACATGAATACACAGTAACATTTGCTCAAGCATTTGAAATAAAGCAGCCATTAGCTTGCAAAATAATGTGGCTGTACTGATTTCAGAAGAAAATGTGATTTTAATGGAGTGGAAAAAGGCAAATTGTTATCTTCCCTTGCATTCATCAAGAAAAACAGCAGAAAAAGGGAAATGTCTCAGCTACACAACTTTGCATGTTGCATTCACCTAAATATTTAGATTTGTATATATGAAATGCTGAAAAAGCAAGGTCAACAAAACAGATGTCGCTTCTAAAATATGTTGAGGGTAGCTACTTGTTTCTCTAGAGGATGAAAGATACACTTAAGAGCTGCCCAATGAGACCCATATCCACCAAAGCAGTGTCACTGCTGCAGGGGCGCTGCTCCAGCCCTGCCCCGCCGGCAAAGCCCAAAGTCCCGCAGTGTCCCAGCCGCAGTGACCCCAACAACGAGCTGTGACCAAAACACCACAAACCAGCTGTCAACTCTGAGAGCTATCGTCACTTTGAAAAAATGCTCCCATTTCTGCACCCCAAAATACCAACCCAGCATCTCGACATCACCTGAGAGCGAAGCACCAAAACAAGAATCCTGTTCCTTAACCCACGGGAACTTCCCAGTGACAGTTCAAACACCGATGTTCTGATTCTGCTCCTACACTTAATTTCTCATGGAGTATCTGAATCACTAAAAATGGCAGTGGCACGGTTGACTCAGCATCACAGTACTGAGAAAAGGTGATAAGTTGAATTCATCTTTGAAAAAAGCAACAGAGCTCAGAGGGTTGATTTTGGGTTTTGTTCTTTTTCTTCTTCCTGGTGTTGCTGGAAAAGTCTGTTTAGAGGAAAAGAGAAAGAACCATTTCTCAAGCCTCTAGAGGGCTATAAGCTCTTTATATGCCCTTCAGTCATCAGGATTAGTGAAAAGACAAACAAATCAAACAGAATAATTCTATATTAATTTATATTTTAAATAAACTACAGTGGTTCCTAGCAACTTACATTTAGATTTCATTCCAAGACTGCACACGGCACCTTAGTATTTTACAGCTTTATCAGATGTCTCCTGTCCCCCATTCCTCAGAGCCTAATTTTTAATTTCCCTTCCTAATGAATCTGTTACACAATGCCACTCATGTGAGCAGAACCCTCACTCTGCCTCCCAACCCAATAACAATTTTCTTTGAATTCTATTTACATTCCAGTTCCATAAAGTCAAGGAACAACTTCAGTCATTCACCTCTTAAGTTCTGAATTGAATTTGAAGTCCTTCCAGGGGCATATAAAATTATATTTGTGTATAAAGACTACAAATATTAATCACTTTTTAAAAAATCATATTAAAATATCCATGGATATTTTTTATTACTTCTTTAGACCATCTGTGAAGAGCCACTTAACATGTTTCTATATCTGTATTACAGATCAGAGAACTCCATGGAAATAAAGTCAGGAAATTTTCCCTGAGTGAGACTGGTGGAGTCTATATTCTGCATTAGGTTAACACTAATTATCCAAATGCTGATCACTCTAAAAATTAATCCAGTGACTCTGAAAGTAATAGATTTTTTGATTTCTTTTTTTAGCTGAAAGGAGCATAAAGCAGGCATTTTAACTGAGAGGGCACAATTAAAATGTGACCTGTGCTCACTGGGGTCCTTCAAAATGAAAGCTGGTGACAATTCCCTGCCTTCCCACATCCTGCATGTCTGTTCTTTTTGCAATATTTCAAGTTACATTTTATGCTTTAATAAAAAAATGAAATAGGGATACGATCCATTTAATCCTTGGAATAGAAGGAAAAGTGGAATGGGGAAAAAATACAGCTACAGTGCAAAAGAGCAGATCTGGAAATCATGAGCCTGGCCTGGCTACTGTACCTGCAGGCAGGAGGATTTCACACTGGAGCTCTTTGTTCTAAACTTTATAACACTGCTGTGTGGGTGCCTCTCTGTCCACAGCACCATCCCAAACACAACTGAGTTTCTGACCATATGTCCTCATTAACATTTTATACTCTCATCATCTAATAACCTGTATGGTAAACTTGTTGTTCTGGGCAGTTTCCAATTTTAGTAATTACATTAAATTGTTTAAATTCATCCAGTACTTCATTTAGAAATAGTATTCTTAAGTTTTTCAATTACTGGAAAACGTCATCTGCGTCCCCAAGATATTTATATGTCAATAGTGGCAGATTAATCTTTGTG
Organism: Pardalotus punctatus; assembly: GCA_013400915.1. Taxonomy (NCBI): domain Eukaryota; kingdom Metazoa; phylum Chordata; class Aves; order Passeriformes; family Pardalotidae; genus Pardalotus; species Pardalotus punctatus. The sequence goes on along the minus strand of VZTX01010347.1, from coordinate 243,363 downwards.
AATATTCAGAAATTTGGTAAGGGAGGAAAAAAAAAAAAAAGTAAAGTTTAATATAAATGCAAAATTATTAATGTGATGTTATGAGGCTCAAAGATAATAAATGTAAATAGTTTTCACCACAGTTCTTGAAATATAACTTCTGCTTTTGCTTCTTAGCAATAAAATGTAATTCAAATATTCCCCTTCCCTTGCCTTTTAGATGAGCTGGCTTGCAATTACATGGGATTTTGCTCCACTATTGTTTGTGTAGATGTTACCTGTTTTTACTGACATTTAACATAAAATGAACCCCCAGGAAAACAGGCACAGTGTCACGAAACTGAAACAAGATTGCCAAGGAACAGCACAAATGCATGTGGCAATTAAATTGCTGTCATGGATCCCGCTGACCCGAAAAGGTCTGAAGTCTCAACAAAGGCGAGGAAGGTGTGCAGACTAGAAGATGTGCAACAGCCAAAGGTAATGATTTTTCTTTTTTTTATATTGATAGAATTTGTAAAAGTGCCTAGAGTATGATAAGTCTATGGAACAAAATTAATACATACACAACCCATTTTGCATTTTAATTATTCCACCAAGTTTTACAGGAAATAAGGGAAACTGCTGAAGAACCCAGTAACTATGAAGTGTGGAATACTTCTTTTTCTTGCCATACTCTGCTTTATTATCAAGAAAAATTGCTAATGATCCTTAGTCCTTTTCCCCCATTATATTACTTTAGCGATATAATCATTACTTTCTCCTGGAAAGCTGTCAAAGATGCTGGCATTGAAAATGATCTTCCCTCCTGTGATACCTGACAGCCTCGAGGGCAGCTCTAACTGGCAGAGCAGTTCTGTCACACAATGAAGCAGTATAAGCACCGGCCCAAGGGCTGCAAAAGGAATGCAAAATCCAGCACTCTTCTGGCTCAGAGATAGCAACAATATTAGCTTAGTTTTTATGACATTGACAACATATTTAGTCTGGTCATATTTTAAAGAATAACAAAATCACATACTTTGCTGGGACATATACCAACAATCTAATAATTACACTACTCAACACCAATATGAATGCTTTTCAGGGTGGTCCAGCGTATTCAAGAGCTGGGGCTGGATGCCAGTTTTGGCAACTGCCTTCACTTTTTTCTCTCTCTTCCCCTCTCTCTGACTCCAGGGTAATGTGGATGCATCAGCTCACAGATCAAAGCATCTGGCCATCTGTAGACATAAAAGAAGGTGTTTGTCCATTTTGCTTCATGTGCTGGGAACTGTTCACCAATGTCAGAAATCACATTCCCTCCGTGCAGGGATAGGGGATGGTAAAGACTTCACGTACGTGACTGTATAAAGGCATAGTAGCAGGCATTTAGTGCCTTCATCTTCCAACATTTCCCCAATAACTTCACCCTTCTCCTTTGAAGTGGCAGCAGAAGAGCTGGAGTATGGCCAGATGTGTTTATTTTTATGCTGAGTTTCGTGAGTACATTTGTGTGATGCTTTGGATTGTTTTATGGTGTGGGGGGATTGTGTTCATTTTTGGTTTGGCTTTTTCATTTTGTAATTTTTTTTTGGATAAACAAGATGGACTGAGATTCAACTTTAGTTTGTTTGAAAGCCAGAATTACAGCTGCAAACTCCTCACCAACAGCATTCTGGGACAGAGATTCAAGTCTGTCTCCCAAGGGCTTGCCATCTCATGAGTTATAGAAAATGTCCTGCAGCAGATCTGTGAGGATTTGTGCACACTTCACCCCTTTGGTGCTGGCCTGGCTGGACCTCGCTTAACTTCTGAGATGTACCAGCCAAAAGCAACCACTGTGTGGGCTGAGCAGTGGGCAGGTTAGAGCAAAGCTCTGGAAACAGCATATAGGCCATCTATGAACACAGAACATGATGTTTTGTTTTAAATTAAAGCAGAAGCTCAGAGCAGAAGTCAAGGGCATCCCTGGAAGGACTAGAAAAATGCTGCTTTGATAGAGCTGCTGTCCCTGGTGTTTGGGGCACTCAGACCTGTCCCTAACATGCCCTAAACAGATGGGATTGCCTACCCAGCCACTGAGGAGAGCTAAAGCCAAACCCCAGGAAACCTGACAGATAAATTAATTCATGTCACTGCAGATAGCAGCATACTCCTGTATTTTCAGAGAAATATACTCATTCCCGCACATTTGTGTGATACAAATTGAGGACTGTGAAACATGAAAGAATAGTGAAAAATACCATACCACAGAACTCCAAGATGCCAGGGTGTGACAGAGAAAGGGTGAAGATGAAAAACCACTGACAGAAATGGTTTTCCAAGTGGAAAAGAGAAAAATTCTGAGAACACAGGAATTAAGTAAATTGAACAGAGGCCTTATATCCACTGCATTTTCATCACAGAACCAAAATTAGTCATGAATATTGCAAATAAAGGGAGCCAGTTCTGGCACATGGCGAGGAGAAATTTCTGCACAGTCTGATGGAAGAGCAACTATCAGCAGCCAGGAAATTCAAACCACTGGCAAGTGGCAGAGCAGGAAAAGTGTCACAACAAGCAATAGAGGAAGCCAGTGGAACACACTGCAAATTAGGGGAAAAGAAAGCAAATGTGACTGCTGCTAAATCAAGCCAACTGTGCTGTAAAATATTTAATGCACAACATACCAAAAGGGACAGTTTTATCAGAGCTATTGTCAGAGTGATGTATGACATAGGCAAGGCACAGCCTTGGAAATATAGAAGACATCTTTACAGAAATTTCTCAGGGACAGATCCCTACACCAATCTTAAAAAAAAAAGCCATTTGAAACACAATAACATGCAAACCTGTTAACTAGAACTTCACAATAAATGTCTAATTCCTATTGCACAGACAGTCAGAGACACAGAGTTACACAAGCAGGCTGACTTAACTACACAGCACGGTGCAGTCGGGACCAACAAATAATGCTTTGAAGGAGGTTCTAAAGCCATCCTCTTTCCCAACTCATCATGCCTCTTGCATACAGCAAATGGAGGCATAAGAACCTTTAGAGAGAAATGTTTTAGCAGATAAAATGTATCCCAGTTGTACTGGGCTAAAATAAATCAAACCTCTACCGCTCCATTCCTGGGAGCATCAACACACTATGAACATGCAAGTGTTGGACACAAGAACACACTCTCTACTACCATGGCCAGTCACCATCTCCTATCCTCTCAAATCAACAGGCCCCTACTTCTCTAGTGCTTTTGTAATCCTTGTGAAGCAAAAGACTGTGCACAATTTGAGTAAAATGGAAGCTTTACTCATACAAGATATGAAAATGTTCAGCTGGTTCTAAAACCTCTAACTGAGCAGATGTACAAATGTATCTCGGGATGAGTACATTCCAGAATCCATTATGTGTTCTTAAACACTATTTGCTTCTTCAGGAATGTGCCAAATAAAAGCTGCAGGACACCTAAATAAACAAAGTATAGTGTAAAAATGTCTTTGTATGATTTAGCCAAACAATATTTTGAAACAGTTTATGTTCTAGCCAAGCATACTAATGTTTAACCAGAAGAGCAAGTTGCCTTTTCTCCTCTTCACACAATATATACCCAAGAAAAATCAAAGGGTCTGTCTGCTGGCAGCACAGAGAAACAGATTATTACAGTACTCTAAAACAGTAGACAAAATGAATATGTATCTTCAGATAAACGACTATTATTCTTTGTCAAATGTCCCTCTTCTCCCCTACATAGTAAAGAATGTTACAGATTTTACTTTGCCAAGCAACCATTGAATTAGTGCATATTCACTGCTTTTCAGCAACCCAGGATTGTTGTCACTTTCTTGTCCCTAAAAGCAACAAGGAAGCACGGGTGACATCACGACTGACAAAGGTGCATCAGGTCAAAAAGCCTCTGAATGCTGTGCCTGAGATAGTGCTCAGTGACAAACATTCCCTGGCTCACGTCTGACAAAAGGCAAAGCCCAGCTCTGAGTAACCAAGCAACAGCTGCTGAATCACGAGTGGGAGAGTGGGGCTTTCTAGAGGAAACACTTCAGGTTTCCATGTGGCTGTATCTGCCATCTCGTTGCCATGGTGATGAGGATGTATTAGAAACACACAGGTTAGATCCACAGCCAGAGACAGACTAGAGCACGGGTAAGATAAAGCACAGTACATCTCGCGTGGTGATGCCAGCGTTTCCAAAAGGCTTGCTGTTAGAGACAGAGGCTTGAGAGGGGGGAAAAAAAAACTGTGAAGCTAAAGCCCTTTTCAAGAACAAAGCAGCAGCCTGAGTAAACTCTGGGAATCAGATTTGAGGCAGAATTTAAGCAAAACCAGATGGGAGAAGCAGAGAAGTCTGTGCATCCTTGTCGAACAGACAAGGAGAGTTAAAACAAAGAAATATGGGAAGATAGGACATTCTCTGTAACCTTGACTAAATCAGATAGACTAAGAAAGCTCCTTTTAAATTAAACAAAATCCAGTGTTAGGAAGACACTGCAAATGCTGTCCTAGAGATCTTAAAATGTGAAGACAAACAACCCAGGGGAAGGATTTCAAAATATAAATTCAGTGGTCCAGGAGAGTATGTGACCATGAGCATTTAAATAACTCCAGGATGTTGAATTTTCAGAAGCAAGGTCCATAAAATCATATACGACAGTGACAGACAAGATTTTATTTCTTAATTTCACACCTTACAGGAAAATGGTTTTGCATATGTGCTAGCTGCAGATTATAATCTTTCACCATCACTTCAGAAATGATTTTTTTTTGGTTCTAATATTCTAGAAAATAGGTAATCTCGATTTTGGCAGCCAGTTGGAAAGCATTGATAGGAAAGTATGACTGAATGATATTCATAGCTCTTTTTTAAGTATCAAATTGAAAAAACCTCACTTAATCAAAAAATGGTTGTGGTTCATCACATTTCAATATCTTTTAGAGAAGGCTCTATTACATGCAGTAGGTTTTCTTTCCTATGCAAGCAAAACTTTTGATTAGAGTCTGCATTTATTGACTTGTAGAGCATAAACTCATCTTTTAACATGCAGTGAGCATCATGCAATGGAAATGCCATTTGACACAGGTAATATTCTTTGCCAGTCTCTAAACTGTTCAAGCAAAACTTAAAGAATATTTGTGAAGTCTAAGTCCAAGATCTCCTTTTGCAATGTTTTCAGCATTCAAGAAGTAAATATGGTAAGCAGAAAAGCATAGGCTAGACCTGATGTTTTTTGCACTAAAGATATAGAGTTCAGAATTATTCCAAGATGTATTCCATTCACATTGTTTGTAAATAATTCTGTAAGTATTGGTGATTACAAAGGCAGAAAGAGAGGAAGGATGGAAACAATTGCAAGAAAACATCTCATAAGAGAACAGGAGAAAAAGGTTTTAAATTAAAAGATGGTAGGTCCAGACTAGCTAAAAGGAAGAAATTTTTTTACAATGAAGTGGATGAGGCACTGGAACAGGATACTCAGAGAGCTGGATGATGTCCTCTCCCTGGACACGTTCCAGGTCGGGCTCCGAGCCCCAGGATCCAGGTGAAGATGTCCCTGCTCATCACAGGGGAATTAGAGTAGATGCCCTTCAGGGGTCCCTTCCAACCCAAACTACTCCACAATCTGCAGGTCACAGAACAATAAAAGAGTGCACAAATAATTAATTGTCAACTTTCCACAGCAGAAATACCAATAATCATAATGGAAAGCTTTTAAACAAAGGTTTAAGTCACAGGATAAAATCCATACTTTCAACAGCCAGTGAAATGATAGATGGCAGAGGCAGAGAGGCACAAAAGGCAGTGCACATGTGCTGCGAAGAATTGTGCCATGAACAAAGCTGTAAGACAAAGAGATAAAGCCTCTTTCTGCAAAACAGCATTGCAACCTTGTGAGAAAACCCCATGGAAAGGAATTGAATTGTGAAAATGAGAGCAATAATTTAAATCCATTGGAAAATATTTATAGTTGTCTTGTCTTTGAAACGAGTGAAGTCCAAATATACATTAAGAGCTGTAAGATACTTTTTAATCACTTTTTTATAAATCCATATTTACTCAGAGTGTTTGCGGTTGCAGAGTCAAAATGACTGTTAATATTTGAAAGCATTTCAAACCCATTGACATGGACTTAGTATTAGTCTGTGGTATTAGTGTGGTATTAATCTAAGAAAAAATTAATTTAGACTATTATTAATGAAGACTTTGTCTTCTTACTTATTATCGAACTTTAAATTGTATTTTACCATTGTGAACCATTTTTAAAAAACACAGATTTTTACAGCTTGATTTACACAGTTTGAGACTCAGTAACATATTGTGTGCCTTATGGTTGTTAGTTGAGTTGACATAAACCATGTATCCTGTTGACAGAAATGCTTGAAAATATTCATGGACTTCAGCAACCATCACTGAAAAACTCTGCAGTTATGGAAAGCACTGACAAAATTGCTTCCTGTGCTTCAAAAACACCAGAACAGCAGCTCTATCACAGCATCAGGATAAGAAGAAAAGAGAGAAGACAGTTAAGATGGACTTCTCTAAGATAAAATTTGTATTATTGCTTTTATTTTTCAAAGCAGATTAACTTCAGATTGTATAATTGATCACCAAATTTTATTTTCTATCTTGATTCTGTCTGCTCTGTCAGTAAAGACAAAGCAACATTTTGCACTAAGGCTACAACTTCGTTATCTAGATATACCTGGATAGGCACCTGACAATCTGTAATGCAGTGGAATATTTTTCTTTTTGGTTTTTCCTTCTTTTTTTTTAATCTCAATCAAAGAAAGGATTTGGAGAAAATACTTTTTCACCTGAGCATGCACAAACTGTTCTCCAGCTGCCTTAAAAGAATACCTGTCCTATAACATACGTGTATTTCCTAACTCAACAGAGAACCAGGCCTGCTGATGTAAAAATGTAATTTACTGAGGACCTGGCAGTTCATGATAGAGGTTTTATAAACTAACCAACCACTGGACTGCTGATAGGTATTTGCCAAAGCCCAGCCCATCTGAGAAGAAAAATCCTCCCAAGCGCCAAAACAGCAACAGGCAGAATGCATTTATCACAGTCTAATGTCAGGGGTAGGAAAGAGGGAACTGTTATTAAGGAGAAGGTTTTGGACGTCAATTATGATTATATTTAAACCATATTCTTCAGTTGCTTTCCTCTCAAACACGTTATAGTAGGAAACAAAGACTTAATTACAAAATTCACAAAAACATGACCGTGAACTCAAAATATAATTCCAAATCACATGGCAATACTATGAAATATAACTTGTTATGTGTTAAGAAAAGATGTGAAAATTCACTCTTTTGTAGTGGCATACATGATGAAATGTTGTAAAAAGTTGTAGGTAAATGCTGAGAAATGTATTCAGTATAAATCATGTCAACATTAAAAAGAAATCAATATAAGAGCTGTGCTAAAAGTTCATGTAACTTCCTGAGTTTAGAATGTATTCATATAAGGAAAAAATTGAAATATTTTTCTTTAGTATAAGCCCCATTCTCCATTATAATGAAAGTTGGAGAGTAACTTCTCAGCCCCAATGCTTTGGGGGAAATGTTATGCTTTATTTTGACATATTAGATTCGTTAATTGATTCTAACTATTTTCTTCTCCCTGCAGAGAGCACGCATCCTCCCTGAAGCAGAGTCTAATGCCTTTTAGGTGAGGCAGTTATCAATATCACGTTTCTAAGCAAAGAAAGTGAAAGAAAATGGCAAATGCACGTGAATAACCCTCTGCACATGGCCAGACATTCGTATTCCAACTCAGCCTGAGCAGCACGTGGAAAAGCAGGAAGGCACTCAGGAAGCCACGTATGGAAGAAAATTATTATTGTCGACTTCACTGCACATAGACAAGTTAATGTGGTCCTTTTGTGATTGCCAACTGCATCCCACTTTTCTACACCCCAATCAACATTTCACCTTGGGCACTTCAAGGACAGTAATCAATTCTTTTCACAAAGTTCCATGGCAGGAGTAGACGTTTCCATGTTCAAACTAATTTAAACAGACATCATTGTAAATCAGCCCGGGAAGAAAACTTTCCAAAACCAGGTCTGTTCAGAACAAGTCTGCTCATTTGTAGCAGCATGGGGCTGCTGTGTGGGCACCTCTGACTGACATTTAGGAGTTTATGTGATATTCATCCCAGGGCTTTGCTAGGAGTAAAGGGCAGAAAGACCAGCCTAAAAGATGTGGATGTCAGTTCCACAGAAGTCTGAAAGTCAGGCTGCAATCTCCCCGCACAGAGCACAGTAGTTCAGCACGTGTTGGTTCCAGGACCATGAAAATGTAACTCTGTGTGTGACGGTGGCACTCGGGGCTGCGCTGGAGAGACCTGACTGCTCTGAAACGCTCCAATAATCACAGACCTTAAAGTGAGAAACTCTGCCTGGGGATGTACAATGGAATCTCCCTGGGAACAAACCACGGGAAAAAGGACAAGCACTAAAATACTGGTTAAAATATTATCCTGGCTCTCAGAAATGCTCTGCTGAGTGCTCTACAAACAGAAGGCAGCGCAGAGCTGTGATCTGACTAACTCTGCAAGGAGGGGAAAATAGAGATATTCACCGGGTGCTGCAGCTTAAATTAAATTTCTTCTGTTGCAGGACGTGACAACTTAGCTGGAGAACTGCAGTCACAAAACTATCTTGTGTCCATAATATTTCCTGCAATACTTCAGTGAATCACACATATATGTCAACATCCTTTGGTGTGAGAACAGCCTGCACCACTCTCCACCACTCAGGAGATAGATAGATATAGATATAGATGATATAGATATAGATATAGATATAGATATAGATATAGATATATACAGATATAGATAGATATACACACACACACACATATAGATAAAGATATAAATATATATACTTTCATATATGTCTATATGCATATGTCTTTTCCTCAGACATTCACTAGTGATGAAAACAAAAATACATTTAAGATTATTAAGAGTATTTAAAATTGAAAATATGGGGGGTTTATTTAGTAGTTAAGTTTGGGCTCTTTGCTCAATGACTTCTAAGAAGCACAAAAAAGTTCAGTGGAAAACTAAGTCTTGTGAAGCTGTAGAATGTGCTTAATTGCACTGTCAGCTGTGTTAATGGGATGAAGGTTTATCCTCTAAGAAATATTTCTCCATTATAAAACTCAGCAAGTAAAACAAGATTATATATTCAGTAAACTAGAAATTACAACAAAGGAAAAGCCTCCCATTACTTTAAATCAACTTATATAAGCCTACTTCCCTTCTATTGCCAAGATAAATTATTTTACTTAGTTCTCCCTCTTTCTTTTCTTAAGGCAAAATCAAACATGCCTCTCAAGCTGCATCTGATCTGATCCAAACAAAGAAATTATCCCTTCTCCAATCCACATCTATTGGCACACGTCTACCTTCTAGACCACATCTCAGAGATGCTGCCTAGGGTTGATAGATAGATTCACATATGGTCACCCTTACCCTACTTCTGTCAAAACACCCAAGAAGGAAAGTAAATCTTGGCTCATTCCAAAAGGCATTTTTATTTTTAAGGACATTTAGGAAGGTTGTCTTTGGGTATGTAATATTTTAGTCCAAAATATCAATCTTAGACTAAATATGGAGGCAGAGCTACAGCAAAGATTTTGTGAAACATAAGGGGTTTAGAAATAAATAATAACTTAATATATTAAAAAGTTCTCAGGCACAGAAGTCTCTCTTTAGGTGTAAATTTCCTTCAGTGAAGAAATTATAACACTGAGGAAGACAGTTTGAAAGGCAAGAAAGAGTGCTTGTATCCTGATATTTTTGAATCATTGAAAAGAGAACCTGGGCTGTTCCCTTTTCTACAAACTACAAATGCAAAGCTTACCTTGTCACATCAACAGAAACCAACTGTAAAAGCTCAAAGCCAGTTGTTAATATTGAGATAAGCGATTTCCTTGGGCGTTTCCTAGGTTTTATGCAAAGCTCCCATCAGTGGATGAGACCCTGCTGCGTGTCACCTCTGGTATTGTGCCACGCTGTGCCTTGCTCTTCAACAGGTGCCGTGACTTAGAGCTGTCTGAGCATTTGTCACCAAGACACACTGACCCTCACCCTGCCTGTGGTTTTCATCCACATTCCTCTGAAAACCACATTTATCCAAGTATTCACAAGCCTCTTCCACAAAAAAACTGCTGAGTGAAAACTCAATAGCAGAAAGTATGCCACTGCTGTCCACAAGTAGGGGTAAATATGAGGTGACAGATTTAGGGGAAAAAAACAGAAAAACCGAAAAAACTGGAGTAGGTTCTTCATCTCTGATCCAGCACATACTTTGGACAAAGATTGTGGGATCTTGGTTACCTAGATTCTCACAGTAACAAAAGGTAAAATGCTACTCTATTTTTCTTCTATTTTTATGTGCTTCAACATCTGCAAGATCAGTTTTGAGTCTTCCTTTATCATCTCCTGGTGTACATAAATCCATTAGAGAATCCTGCTCTCCCCACTGGCAATCTTACTGCCATGCTCCCCACGGACGGTTGCCAGAAAGCCTAGCCCACACTCCAACTGCTACTCTTTAATTACATGTCACATTCCTAGACTCTTCTAAATATACTGCTGGCATCTCAGAAATTAATAAATCAAATGTTGAAACCATACAAACTTTAAATCTTTATTAATTTTTCATTATTACTAATCTATTCCACAACAGCTGTTTAAAATACTCTGATTGATACGTGGAAAGTTCTATCTGAGTATCTTAGGAATGTGTAGCTGCAGAAGCATATCTGCAAGATATGTCCAAGGCAGCAGCACACCCCTAATCTTTTACATCATAAATTAATAGGAAAACATAAAAAATAAGAGCTATGAGAACTCACTTTGTGCCTCTATATAACCCATGTACATTTTTTTAATGAAAGAGCATAGCATCTGTATGAGACACCTGGATTTCTGCTTTGTCTGGCATTGCCCGAACTGGATTCAGATTGATTCTGTACATTCAAAAATTAAACTTTCCTTATAACATGAAAAACATAGCTTACTTCTTCCACTATTTTTTCATCTATGAATATTTGTATATGACTAATTCACTAAAAACCTTTTCCCTGCTTTCTGTCAGAAATTTGTACACAGTTGATAATTGCCAAATTTGGGGATGGAAGAGCTACTGCTTGCTATGACTGTTATCACAGAACACCTCACTTAAATAATGGGAATTATTTAATCCTGTTGTTCCCATCAATATTTTCAAGCTTTTCCTTGAAGAGGCTGAAAGAGCCCAAAATACATAAAGAATAGCAATATGTTTATGAGCCAAGGTTTTTAAGCCAATCTCATTTAGAGGCCAGTTAGGGACTGTGAACTGCAGTGATTCCACAGCTGGGCAGCACCACTGTGGCCATGGAAGCTGAGCAGGCCAAAGCTTTTCCCAAAGCTTAACCGAGTCCACAGTTGTGCAATTTGCAAAATAATGGAACCTGATTTCAGCCATTGGATTTTTACAATCTTTGGCGAGCAGATTATAGAGCCTGGTATTAGTAATTAACTACAGAATAACTAATTAAACCTTTAATCATCTCTTGAATAAGCTAAATGAACTCAGCTCCTGTGGTCTCACAGTCCATGGCACATTTGTCAATTCTTTGATGAGTCCTGTGACTCTTCTCTGAACCCATTGCAAATTATCAATATCTGTACAACTAAAAAAAAAAACAAAATTAAGGAAAAAGTTTAGAATTAGCTTACAAATAGGGTTCATTTTTTCCTATGTTGACTCAAGAGTCCTGTGTATAACTATTCAGGGATCACACTTTTCTGTTTTCAACTGTGAATTTGGGCTGTTGCTCTCCCTAGTAATTCAATAAAATAAAACATAACCCTGAAATGAACAACAGGCCCTTTACAGTAAAATGGTATTGTGCAGACACTTGGTTGTAAACCTATCAATATCTACTGCCTGTACCCTCAGGTTAGGATTTAATTAACTTGTTATCACCCCTCTGGATTACAGAACTGGGCAACAAAAATTTAAGTATATAGTTCTCTTCTTGGCAAGAGCAACATTTCCAGACACTGACAGGCCCCAAACAAAGATTATTATGTCCATGTGCAAGGAAAATGCCAGTGACAAACCAGATTTTTGCAGTTGGAATACATTTAAATGATTAAAAAATGCTTTTTATTCTGCAGCGGCATAAAGTGACAATTTTGGATGGTCTGAATTAGACAAAGTAGAAACAGGAATCATCACAGAGCTCTATCTTCCCCATCTCTATAGAAAATCCCCGTATGAGAGGCCAAACCAAGATGCAGCAACCCTTTGACTTTGGCATTTGACTGTAAATAATCAGAATATAAAATGGATTCTGTACTGAGCAGTAACACCTGAAGGTTCTCTGGTTGTCCTGCTCTCAGTAACTACTCAGGATCATTTCCTGCTCCAGAAAAACTCTATATTCCTTCACAAACCTTTTCTTTTTAATCCTTAGCAATTCTGGAATAAATTCATTTAGAGACAGGCTTGATTAAATAAATATTAGCACTTGCACAAAAAAAGTGGTTTGGTATCTTTAGCAGCTTTAAGCATTTTCCAAGTCTTTCAAAATATCCTGCTTTAATCATTTCACAACCTCTCAAATACTTTATAGGAAGCTTTATATTTTTCATCCCCAGTTTAAGGCTTTATTGTAGGAATTTTGGCTTCTCAGGAGTCTCAAGTCAGGGTCTTAACTTCGAAAAGAAGCTCTCATATCCACTGTTTCTCTTACCAGACCAACTTAACTGAATTAATTTGCCTTTCATTTGTGATTACACAATATCTTTGCATGAATTACAATTGCTAACCTGGAATGTATTAAGAGGAAAGCATTTAATGTCCTTTTAGATGTCTTTTAGTACAGTTAAAACACAGATGAGGAACCAGATAATTAGATTAGGCAGCCTTCTGCAGACCAATGACAAATATACTGTAGACATTGTTAGGAAACTTTGGTGCTTTCCTTCTTAATTTTCCTTTCATTACTGGCTTGAGAAAAATAGATAGGTGCTGTTTAAGCATTGCAAAAATACAAGTTTATGCTGCCTGATTAAAGGGAAGTGGCAAAAGGAAAATGAGTAAAAGTATATCTGAGTTTAGTTTTCATTCCCAATTTTTAGACCTAAGTTCATCACTTCTAATATCTAACGTTGCTGTTTGCTAGTGCTGTGTGCTATCCAGCTCCTAGGGGAAATAGTGGAGTAGAAATTATTCCTTCTAAATATTACCTGAAAACTCACTGCAGGTGTGTATAGAGCTAGAATAGAACATACACAGCTAAAAATATTCCCAGAAGTTTGAAAGCATAAATCTACTAAAGTATTCTCCTCCACCTATCCTATCTCTTTCAAAGACAATTCCAGATCTCAGCAAAGACAGAATACAACTGGTAAGTGACCATGTAAGCTCTGCTCAAATGATCTGAAAACTCCTGAAAACAATTCATTAGAATAAACATATTCTGCCATACTCTATGTCAAAACTCATGCAAGCCTAACATGCAATCATTAACCTCATTAAAGTGCTAAATTGCCACAGGACAAAAGATATTATAGAACTGTCACACTTAAAACATTCTTTCACAGAAATTTCAGTGTTATTGCCAACTGGAAAACACAGAAAATACGCAGATAAATCAACAGCTTCATTTTTAAGCAAGGATGTGCTTTTGTTTGGGCAGTGGAATGATGAAATAAAGCAGCTCTTTTCTTACCCTTATTGTACATATTGGTGGGCACTTGGACATCACTCAGGCTGATGTTCACAGGCAAGTTATTGAAGTGGTCGTTCGGCACCAGAATGAACTCCTTCCCCAGCTCCAGGTAGTTTCCTTCTTCATCTCGTTCATTGATGAGCACGGCATTGAAGTATTCGTACTGCAACAGAAACCCGCATTCTCTGCTCAGAATCCGCATTCAGCGTCAAAGCACGAGGTTTGAATGGTTTAACACATCCATCAATCCACTGACTAACATCTCCAGCTAGAAGAGTAGAACAAGAAATTTTTCTCCTCTCCCAGATTCTCTCTATACTCCTAACACAGGTACATTTATGAAAACAAATTTATCAATACATCTCAAGAAAACCCCATATTACTCCAGTTCTCTGGCTGCCCTGAAAATATTAAGGGCAGTCCAAGAAAAGCTCTCATCATAAACAATATATGCACTATTTTTAATACAAAGCTTTCTAGATTTAAATATTTTTCTGGAAGCTTACTTAATTATGGTCTCTCTGTTTAGCTCATTTCCACCAGATCAAGAGCTGCTCTCAGTGCTGAACTTAGGCCTTGACAAGCTAAAAGTGTTTTTACTTCACAGGAGTATTAACTACACCTGTAGATGCTTACCCAATATTATACTGACTGACATTTCCTAAAATTATTTGCTTTATACTGAATTTTAGAAATGCACATCATAGTTGGTCTTGTAAATTATGCATACTTTTAGATGGAGATATAAACTTAGCAGTGACTTATTTTGAACAAGAAATGATTGTCTGCCTGTTAAAGATTCCTGAAGACTATTCGGCCTATTTTGTACAGAACTATAACCAGATAAGCAAAAGCAATTTAGATAAAATTATTGATTTCGTTATGACCTAGTTTAACCAGAAATTCTACCAAGCTTTAAAAGCAACAAACAGTACAGACTATTTTTAACGTCTCAAATACCCTTAACCCTTGGCAACAGTTTGTGATGTGTTTCCTAACTGAAAGAGACCAAAGTTTAGTGTCTTTGAAGAATCAAATTAATTTAAATAGGAGTCCCTGTCCCAGCTATCCACTTGAGAGTAAATGCATATAATATTTGAACATAACTCTATGCTTTTGCAGGTAATATACATTTATACAACATGAACAATGGTGAATATATTATGCTATTTGAAACCTAAAAGAGACCTGCAAGTACAAAAACTTCCAAGGCTTTTCACAAGCACTCTTAGTGTGATATGCAACTTGTTCTACTAAACAAGAACCAGTTAAAATCTTACAACCAATACACTTCCATTCAAAGGATTAATTATTCGAACTGTACCTTCAATGGAAGCTTGGAGAGCAGCTTTCCTTATCCTACACTTCCAGCTTTTAGAAGCTAGGAGTCACTTTTGGCTTCTAGTCACTTGGTTGGCATTTTTCAAAATGACCAACCCCTTGTTTGGATTTTAAATCAAAGTAGAAGAAAAAGGAGCTCATAGCGTGTAAGGTTTTTAGGAACTTCTGTGTATAACCCAAATATTCAGACAAACTCAGTGTTCCCCACACCATTAATCATAGATAACAAAGACTGAGGCAGGTCAGTATTTGAAAGTCATTTTACGAGAAACTAATCTGACATGATCAAAAAAAGTTGTATTGAAGTATTACACTTTAGGTAAAAGATGATTACATTTGAGGATAAAATATTCTGTACTAGAATATGCCACAATATACTCTTTTTGAACTGAAGGTACATTCAATGGAATAATTTCTACAGTAATTCACATACAGACTTAGAGATTTCAAGGATGTAAATTTTACTTGCCCATGGTTTTTATGCTACTTTGTAAATGGCAGGAAAAATGGACAAATTTCAAATATGGGTGTCAGAATACATTTGAAATCAACTCTAAAAAACATTATTTCATTCATTCAGTGAGTTGTTTCCTTTTCCAAAGAAGTTAATTAGTAGGCAGCCTCTTTCATCAAGTTCTGTAAGCAGCAAGGCTAACCAAGTCCAAAAATCAGCTATTAATTTTTTTTTTAAAAAGGAAAAAAGAAAACCATCTTATTTTACAATTAATGATATTCAGGACTGATTGTTCCTGCAGTTGATTTACTATTCATGGATTTATTGGTTTGAGTCTGTATTTCCTCAATTCTACCAATGTATAAACAACAATATGATATATGTTTAGGGATTTTTTTATAGCAATTTGTAGCACAAAGTAGTCTTTATGCTATTGCAGATAATTAATATTTTCCTGTTTAGTTTGGGGTTTTTTTCAGTTTGATCTGGGGAGGGGGGTGGCTTTGGTTTGTTGAGGGTTTTTTTGCAAGAGAGAAGCCTACAAATATAGCATATTCAAGACAGTCCTGAAAGTTCTAAGGATTAAACGTCAGGTAATTTATGCAGCTCAAAAATACTCCTGAAAAAGATCAGCATTTAAGAAGACCTGTTATACAATGGCTTCTTTTGAGCTCTTCCTTTCCAAGGAAATTATTGAGTGTGACAGCTGAAAAGTGATAGAAAGAATATTAAAAATTGGAGAAAAAATATTAAAGCAAATCCATCTGGCATTCTGACACTGCATTTGAGATAAAGCCTGAGGGAAAGAGGATAAAATCCTGTTTGCTGACAGCACAAATACTCTACCTAAGCTCTTAGAGAAAATGACTTCACTTTAATCTTGTCAATGGAGGTCAGTGTTTGATAGAGCCTTAACTAGGTGAGCTCTGAGTGCACACAATATAACACACCAGAAAGGTATCAGTCTAATAAATAACAAGATAATTATCTGGGTTTGGAGCAGACTCAGCTCTACTGTGACTTGTCCAACAGATGAGTTTACTCCAACCTTACACAGAGACCTCCAGATGCACAAGGAAATCTCCTCACGTCAGCTCTTGTATGAATCTTCAGAACTAAACATCAACTTTTATACTTTTGTGCATTTACATTTGCTCAGGCAAATATATTGCAGTTTTCGCTTTACATTCCTTGGCAGTATCTGCATCCTTCTGCATGTTTGATCTGCCACTTTGAAAGCCCGATTATATTGCAATAATAAGGCACTAAGACAAAAAGGAATCTCAGTTTTCATTTCTACCCTTGTAAAGAAATTCTTCCCAGTGCAAGCCAATCTAAAGGGGTCAGTGCCCAGCAGAACAAGCACTGGACCGCTCTGCAAGACCCCAGCAAGGAGCTGACCATGCTTGGACACCCCAAGGATCCTCTTGCTGACACTGCAGAGCCCTGGGCTGCTCTGCCACCCCCTGTAATCACAGGAGACAGAGACTTATGGGGCTCTGACAGAATTGATCACAAAATTGCTTTACAGCATCATTCATGCTGACAGGCAAAGGCAAGTTTGTTTTAAGACAAAAGATACCTTCAGCCACAATAAAAAAGCATATGCTGTGTGATCTCCTAGCGTGGCTGCCAAAGACATGTTAATTACAACAAAAATTAATTTGTTAAAAATATCTAATAGAAAAACTGGGGAAGTGCAAAGTTTGGGGCCCACAATGAGAACCACAGGGGTAGGGTGGAGGTGAGAACTGATGTGGAAGGTAAGAAGGAAATGTTAACGTTTCCTATTCCAGCTTAGCCATTTTTTTTTGGCTTAATGTTTCAGCTAAACAAGCACCTTGATTACAATGGATATTTGTCTGAAACAAAACTTCAGTAATTTAGATGTAAAATTGAAAAGTATTGCACACATCTTGCCTAACTGCGGTATTGTACAAACTGTGGTACATGAGTGATGCTCTTCTATATTGCCTTTTACATTTAGTGATGCTGAAATATTTTATCAAGTATTTGTTAACACTACAAACAGTGTATTATTTAAACAAGTGTTTATTATATAACTTAAAAGATAAATTCTAATGCAAATTTCCTTTGCAACTTAGAGACTACTTATCATGTAATAGTAAAAGTATCAGTTCATTTCATTGCATTTTAAAACAAAGTATTTTTGGTTTTTTAACAGCATGAAAGAACGCAAGACACAATTTTAGTTTGATGCATTTTTTTCTAAACTGCAGAAATTATTGTTATGAAGACAGGAAAAAAAAGTCTCATTCACAGAGTTCTGAGGACCAGGAAGGTGTAAATGGGAATGATTTGCACTAATGGGCCAGCATTAGAGCAATATTGGGATTATATTGATAATTCTTAACTCCTCAAGACCCATTTCCACAGTGTTCCTGTAGCTTTGTAGCTCATCTAAAGAGAAAGTAAAATGTTAATGTTAATGATAGATACTAAATTAAGGAAAGCTTAGGGCATTTGCATTGTGGCTCAAAATGCTAGAGCTTCAGAGAGAAAATGAAGTAGCAGAAAATAACATGGAAAATTAAGGGGAAAGCAAAATCTAGAATGAAATAGCATAGAAAGCTAGAAATGCACAATATTTGAAACATCTACAACAGTTTCAGCAAAATAGCTATTATCACCAGAGTTTAGAAAAGAGGAAAGGTTTATTTTCTCAAGACTGACAAAGAGCACAGACCTTTAAGGAGCGCAGAAAGGTTCACGATGGGTGAAAAGCAAAATGAGGAAAGTTCCCCACTCGGAGGGAGGCTGTCCTGCTCAGAACACCCTGGAGACAAAGCCCTCATTCTGGTACTTGTGTTAAAGAGCAGGCAAACATCTGAACGCTCATCTGTTTTAAGGCTCAAAAAAAATCCCTTCTGACAGCTCTCCAGTAAGGACAATCCATGTTTTGGAGCATATGATTAAAGCTCTTCTTTTCGATAACTTGGTCTGTTTAGCAAGGATAAAAGGTCATAAAAGCAAACTGCCTCATTCAATAAAAACGTGTGAATTTTAAAAAGCTTTTATATTTGAGAAAACAACATCTCTTGTTGGAAGATACAATCTTTATAATTTCTAATTATTCTCTGAAGGTTCCTCCTGGCTCCTCTGTAGGAACATCCAGCACTTGCTTTTCCCTCTTTTTTATGTCTTTATTCAACAGCAAGGCTCAAAAAACATCTGGGATTTGAAAAGTTGTCATCAGTCCCTCTTTAATTATGAAAGTAGTACAGAAATATAACTTGCATCCTTGAAAAAACAACTGAATTGTTTTCTACACAATCAAATTAAGATGACCTTTCCCCAGGCTATACATTCCTTCCCAATATGATTACCCTATTAAAACTGTCATAAAAAAGGATAAATAAATAATACTTTATTATAGTATAAAATCTATTATAGCAGCAAATTGATAACACATCAAGGTCTCAGAGGATTTGTAAGGATTAACTGATTCACTGAATGTGGAAAATAAGTAATTATGATGGCTATTTTAAATCTCCCATTTAAGTAAAAAAATATCACTTTAGATGACACATTTCAGATGAAGCTTTTCCTTTACAGATAAATAACTGCCAAAATATTTACTTTTACAAGCAAAAGTTCTTGAGAGTCTCCTATTTGACACAAGACTGAACAAAAACTCTTTGGTCACTCCTAAATTTAGTAAATACAATGAAGAAAAAAACACATCCATAACAGGCCTTATGTTCAACATTTTGGACACCATGACAACACTTACTGGATATCTAACATTTTTCCTGGGTCTAGAAGTGCAAATATTCAGTGTGTTCATTGTCATACACATAATAAACCACTTTCTGCTGAAGAACAAATCAAATCCTTACTCTGGTGACATTATAATTTTTCCCTTCTCCCAATGGGTGTAGTTTAAAAGGATTTCAGTCGCATGGTGAGTGAGGCCAGAGGCAGGGATTGTGCTCTGAGAGATGCAGCAAAGCACAGAACATCCCTGACGGACAGGGAGGAGAGCTCTACACTTCAGAAATACACTAAAACAGAAGTGGCTCGGTTTTCTTACTTATAAACATGAGAGGTTGGTTGGGCTTTATTTAAACAATACTTTGGAAGCAGCAGCAATTAGCCTAAAACTCCTCACTCCAAAAGGACAAACTCTGTGCAAGATCAAAGAAAACTAGGGAAGACTTATAGGTGCTTCTGAAGGCTTGAGAATGTTAAAAGTTTTTGAAAACACCCTTGTATCAAATTTGCAATTACTTGCATCCTGCAGTAGGGTTGATCCTCCCTTTTCAAACTAAGAAAAGCAAGATAAAACATTACACAGTAAGCCATGATTAGATTCATAATCTTTTCAGAGCATTAAAAAGCTTTACTATGTCTCATTTTAATTTCAGGATAGAAGTAGTATCCCACTGATACAGGTGCGGCCAAATCACAGATGCAGAATACTTAGAGCAAAACACGTGCCAACAGCTTGTCAGGATTTCTTTCTTCTAAATTCCACTAACTCAAATATTCCCCAAATCAGTTTATGGGGCTGACCTTTTTAAACAAATTATACCATATATGTATCATTACAGATGCAAAAAATCTGCAAGATTTTAATTCATTTTAATACCGTTTTTATTGCTAGCTTAGAACCACAGGATTTCTTAATTTCTCTTGAAAGCCCTACAGCTAATACCAAGCTAATGAACAAGAAGGATCAACAACTCCTACAAAATAACTCTGTAAAAGAGAAAGAGCAAAATGGCAGAATTCCTTCAAACTCAATGCACTCATATATTCTGATGCTTTTCATTTTACCACAAGGTAACCAGTGAATGGCGTTCAATATAGAACATTAAAAAAACACCATCCATACAGTTTAAAATGTGCTATCGAGATAGAAAAGCAAACTATTTCACAAACAGATAAGATGAAAACTTTTAAAGTGAAGTCAGTGTGGTTCTGTGCGTGTTCAGCTCATCTGACACATTCAGGTTGATGACAACCTCAAGGCTGCTTCTAATTATCAGTGGAGATGTTATGTGACTTCACTGTGCCTTTTTACAATCATGTGCCCTAAGTGCCTCATTCCTACTTCCAAGCAGGAAGAAAAAAATATTCCTCGAGCTCTGCATCATCTCTGTCTCCCATGAGAAGCAACTTTAACCCAGACTTTTCAGTCTAAAACACGAATATAATAACGCTGCTCTGTGCTCGGCAAGGGCTGTGCAGCCTCCTCAACGGGACATGCTCAGGGACAGGACACAGCCTATCTATTTTTGGGATATTATTATATATTATTATTGGGATAACTGTATTTTTGGGAACAGTTACTAACCCCCACCTTGTGCTGGGCTGGGGGTTAGTAATTGTTCCCAAAAATACAGAAAGTAGCAAGCAGTTCGTATCCAGCAGTCAGCATCTGAACACTCACTGTGGCTCTGAATGATGAATTAAACATGTACTTTACCAGATTTATTTTTTTCAGACCAACAGGGGATAATCAAAATAATTAAATAGTGAAGAACTAGAACAGAACAGAATTTCATGGTGCTCACTACAATCCCATCTTTGTTTTGTTTCTCCCAACCACCCACCAACACACAGGAGGTTAAATTAATATTATTGACTATAAAAAGGAAAGCAAAAGAACACGTGCAACATTATTGAATTTATTTGGGAGTAAAGTGAGAGATGAGATGTTGAGCAACTGAACATATACAAATCCTCTTCAAATGATTAATGACTCTCTCAAGCAATAGAGAAATTTGGTCAGCTAAGCCCACAGTTGAAATAACAAAGCCATGATGATGAGTTAATTTAATAAAAGAAACACATGTCTCTAGAGTAACGTGGGGAAGGACAATGGCATCTATTTTATTCATAAAATAAATTTGCAGTGTTCAAAAACATCTCACAAAGAGAGTATTGCAAAGAGTATGTGTGTGCACTTCGATTCTTTACAATTTCACTTTGTACTGATTCTATGAATAAAGTTTTAAAAAAGACACAAGGAAAATACTTTTTCATGTCACACACTAAGTTTTTTTCTTTACTCCATTCAGCAAGCATTAGTCCTAGATACAGAAACTCAGAATCCACATAAACCAGCAGAGGCAGGTTTCCATGAAGTATGAGGTTTTATTTGCCCTGGGAGAGAGCTGGGAGACAAGGGAGGGTGGAAAGAGGGGCAAGTTAAGGACTTGGATATTGCAAAATATCTACGTGGGTAAAATGAACATCTGAACATTATTCCCATCCTGAACTTGTGCGAATAAGTGAGTGGTAGAGCCTAAGAGTTAAGTTTATGAAATACAAAAGTGGTCTCTTTATGTTTTCAACTTCTAACCATTTTTCTCCTCGAGAAAAAATGGGCCAACGATGATAAATGTAGCAGCAGCAATAGAAGAACACATTACATAAACTGACCTTGTCAGAGCAACATCATGAAACTATCTGGAGTCTGGACAATGATTTCTTCACTTACATTAAATTCTCAGATACTCACAGAACAATTTGCTGGGACACTCACTGAGCTGTAGGCTGTGTTGCTATTGGAATCCTACACACAGCCTCAGAATTATGGTCAAACCAGAGCACAGTGTGAGACTCTAAGAATGCAACTGAGGAAACTACTTCAGTTTCCACTGAAGTACCATTTCCATGTTCCAGCTCTAGTTTGTGTGGCAATTTTATCTGTTCTAAATTAAATCAGATAAACACTTTCAGGAAAGCTGATCAGGCAAATTAAGGCAACCAGAGGCAAAATTCTAGTTTGAAACCCGTGTGGGGCATGGGATAACTGATAGTTTTATAAATCATCTACCCCACAATCCAGCTTGCTGCTCTGTTTTGTTTACAAGCATTGGAAGTTTAAGTTAAAGAAGCAAGAGAGATAACATCTCCCAAAGACTCTGAAGAATCCAAGAAACATTCCTAGGACAGGCCTTGCGTGAAGCATCTGCTGAGATCTGAGGAAGTCCCCAGCAGACAGTGGCAGCCCAGACTGGGTACATCTTGTATGTCTGCGTTTCCCTCAGCTCAGCAGGAAAGATCACACACACAGGGGCCTCTCAGCCATCTAAACAGTTTAAAAAACATTTTGTAGCTCGCTTTAGTTACTCTCTCTAAACATCCTAATTTCCTATTTCACTGCTCCCTTCCTGTCTCTCTGGTAAAGAATAAATTGAGAATAACAAGCGAGAATACAGTATCATTCAGTCACAAATGAGTCTGAAATGCTCATCTAACACAAAACATGAAGAATCCCTCATTCCTACCAGATGTTTATCTAAGATCCTGCATCTTTTGTTACCAGAACACCATCTGAAGAATGACATTTTAAGGGCAAATAACATTTTTTCTTAATTGTTACTATCTTCTTAATGGAAACCATGATGTACAGATGTATAAATTCCACTGCATTTGTCTACATTGAAGGAGAAGAGCTGAATGTAAAAATATTATATAAATTTGTTAATTATGATTGGCAGGAAAATCCTCCATTGCCTTTAAACATTTATTGTAGAAATAAAGATTAGTGCTAATATAATATACTCCCTTATAAAAAAGATGTATCAGTTTTGAATGTGTTGGTTCTGAGCTTATTGCCACAGCTGAAACAATATTCATAAAAATATAAACATATTTACTGTTTGTAATGGTTTTTTTCATGGATAATTACTACACTTAATGTCTTTTTCTTCCATGCTCACTTCATTTTAAATCTGTGACAAAAAGTACCTGTATTGCCAATAGCCTTTTCCAGGTCATAAGCCATGTATAACCACTGCAATTCAGTGTCATCTTGAACAAAAGGCTTAACCAACAGGAAAAGGTATCTGGAATAATGAGAAATTCATGAAGCTGACCCAGAGGTTATTAATTCAGGCTTCCCGGACATAAGTTTGCTGCACTGATGACTTACTCTGTGCAGATTCCAAGGGAGAAATTACAGTAGATATTGTTACAAAAGCCTCCAACTGCCAGAAAAAGGATCCTCCCTCCTAAATAAGGTGCCATGAAAGCACTTCATTAAGCAATAGCTTGTCATTAACTGTTTTGTTGAAATAATATATGGCATGACAGGACCACACAGGGATCTGAACAACACATACAACCTATCGTGGAGAAACCCTGAAATGTAACACACATCTCAGCCATTTACTGATCTGTAGTTTAAACAAATATAGAGACCTAACACAGACTTATAAACTTTCATGACAAAAATATTTCCAAAGACAGAAGGGCTTATGCTAATGGATACCATTCAAAATGCCTAATGTAGCACACATCATCCCAAAACAGAAATACGCCGTGGATAAATCCTCAGCAAACATTCAGGTACTCAGAGCACAAATATGAGCTTAGTTTCACCTGAGCTATATGCTGACACTGGAAATTTGCAGGGTTTGTTTATAGTAAAGCTGATTGGAAATAATGAAATGTCATCCCTGAAATATCTCTAATTCCCATTTGGAATATTACTGTATTTAGAAAGAATTTTACAACAGGAAGGTTTATTATTAATACAAGATTATTTTCTAATCAGAAGAATGTCTCTACTTATATATATCCTGTACTTTAACTGCTTTATGAATGACTTGCATATTTGTCAGCATCTTGGGTTCAGTTAGACAGTGACAAGCCATAAATACTTGAAGGAAATGAGACATATTCAATTTTAAAAAGCTTCTCATCTATGTTACAGCTCTGCAGAGACTTTGATGTGAATGGTGGGTGCTGCAGCTGAAAACAATGGCTGTGCCTTTATCTTGGAGCGTACACATGAGTAAGAAGTTAATCTGATACAATACCACTTTTATGTAGAGAAGAATTAGGAGGGCTTGCATCTGCACATTTTAATACCCACTCCCCAAATCCTGTGTATGACTGTGCCTGAGAAGGTGAAACAAGTCTGGTTTTTAGTGCTTCTCCACAGCAGTTCTGGCAGAGCTCAGCTCCCAGGCATTCCTGTGAGCAGTGGCCAAAGAGCAAATCACCTGCCTGGTCTGCACGGAGGGCGTTTGGAAAGAGATCGGAGTGCTGAGAGTTCATGACCCACACATCCAATATCGGTTTTTTGTGCTCCCAGCTCAGAGTATCCATGCACAACACTGGCATCATCCAGGCAAAGTTCAAGCGTTAAGTTGGGGTTTCTCCTACCTGAGCCTCTCAGCAGTTTCTGTAGGGCAGGACTCTGTCAGGCAAATATTAACAAACAGCAAAAGAGAAAGCAGCCCTCAAAATACAGCCAGCCCTTTACAGCTCTCCAAAGATTAGTTCACCAATGATTTTCCTGATTAGCTCTGATATTCATGTCTCTCCAACCTTCAGAGTATTTCCAAAGACAGCCTTTCCAAAATCCCCATCACACTGGGCAGACCTTTTTGAGGACCTTGCTGCAATGCTGCAAGATGACAGGGTGAAGAGCTTCACCCTTTGTTTTTTCTTATTCTATTCATTCTCTGTTTCTTTCTACTTTTCTTAAATCCGGTTTATAAGAAATGCAGAGGAAACTGAAGCAGCAAGCATATCACCAGGCTGCTAGAAGTAAAAACTGAGCAAATGGCATAAAAATGGGAAACTCCTTATTTTACACTGGCCTCATTGGAGTCTTGCTAATTGAGTCTCTGCTATTAACTGCAATTTAGTAGGTTAATGAAGTTGGGAAATTTTAATCTTGTTCCTGAAGTTCAGAATCTTTCCCCCCACTTCAATTTTTCGTCTCCACAAAAGGCGATTCTTTTACTTCAAACCAGAAAAATCAAATATATCTACACATTTCTACACAAAATAGAAATCTTGCTGAAACTTATTCGATTTTTCAATAGATACTGTCTAACTCCGGGCAAGAGCAACACTAGAAACACAAAGAATTTAACTATTTCTCAGATTCACCTCCTGAAATAATTTTACCACTGCAGTCAGGCCATGATTCTATTTTTAGCAGTGACAAAATAAGTACCTGCCCATATCTCAAAGCCTGGGGAAAACTCTTCATTTGACCTAATGGCTGCAGAAAAAATAATCAGGGCGTCATTAATCCAGAATGATTAGACAGTTTCCCAACATGCTGTTAGTATGGATGAATTTGTCCCACTCGTGTGGATCCAGACCTTTCAGCATTCTAGAATAGCTAAAAACCCCCAACCTTACGCTTTACATTTTCTATCAAGCCAACAGCTGAAGCATCACCATGAGTCACGGAGGTTGAGTAGCTGGGGACAATCATGTGTTGAAATTATAAACGTCAAAAGGCTGTGATTCACTGAAATCAAGAGCCTGTGTTTAATTTACTTATATTAAGCTCCCACATTTCTGAGACATGGTTTCACCCAACTGCTTCCCTAGAAATGTAAATCACCATCAAAGTACAGAAGAGTCAATCTGCAGAACATAACTGGGTTTGAATATGACGCACAGCAAACAGTTGCAAAAGCACATATAGGGATTCATTGTTAGGGCTGCTCCAGTCTTGGAAACATCTCCACATTTTTCCACAGTTTATGCAGGAATTCAGAATGTTGCAAGTATATAATTAGTATTAGATGTGATTAATTCATAGTGTGGGAAAATACAGAAAGAACTGAAATAGAGCTCTGTGAATCTCCTTTCTCTCCACCCAAACTGCAATCAAGCATATGCCTGTTCCACTCTCTGAAGATACTGCCAGAACCCAGTTTTGGGAGCTGGCATTTTTCTCCTCTGGCTGCAATATTGAATGTTTCATTTTTCAATGTCACACTATTTACCATGCACATATTTTAGTCATATCATTTCACAGTATGGTTCTGGGGCTGGCTGCTCACAGTTTCTCCGTACCTATTTTCCTTCATTCTCTTTCTCATTTCTTTCTCACAAGAATGTTTGCCAACTCTTATCTGTCTATATTTGTAAAATAAGAACAAGCTATTATCGGTCCTTTGAAAGGCATGTAGCACGGACTTCTAGGAAGAAAATCTGCAGGTTTCATCTGCATGGTTTGAGAATAATCGGTTTTGATTTCTGCTCTGGCTCACTCTGGATTTTGCACCAAGCTATGTGTCAGGATCAGAGCTTCCAAGTTTACTTGTAATGCTGAAAACATGAAACCCAAACCATTTTAGAGTTTGATACAGAACAATAAATCAGTTCTTAGACTATCTCCATGAGGCTTAAATTGGCCTGAAGAGTTCTGCAAACCTTAGCAAAGATCTCATGGAAATTCAGCTTTTAATGATAGCTGAAGTCCATCAATGCTTGGCATGGCTCCACAATTCCTAACATAAGGTTTGAAAAGTGCTGGCAAGCACATGCCTTCACTGGTGTTTACTTACCTGCAACAGCAAAAATTATACATTCCTATATAACATACACTCAGTTTCTGAATTTGGTGTGTATTTCACCATGTTAAAATTAAAATTAAGTGAAATCAAGATGACAGAGAAAGAAGTGATATAGGGAATAAAACAAGGGAAAAGGAATTATGACGTTGGTCCTACTCTGCCCCAAAGTTCCACATGCCTCCTGAAAAAATAAGTGAAATGGAAAAAATAAATGCCTGGGTGACTTAAATATTTAATTCATACTCTCAAATCTTACATTTAGCTTTAAATTTGGTGTGGCCTCTGGTGTGTATGTATACGGACGCTGTAGAGCACAGCCCAGGGCAGAAACTCCCTTAATTCAGAGACTGAATGAAGTGAGCAGGAAGCTGTATTACCTTGCCTACACAGAACTGAGCCCGAGGTAATCAGAATTATTCTGAGGAGAGCCTGTGACCTCAGAGGCAGCTTTATCTTATGCAGATCACCTGCTACCAAAACCCCAGCCAAGAGCTTCCTCATGGCCCCGTGGCTGACAACTCACACCAGCATCCTACAGAAAACCGGACTCAGGTCTTTCTGATCATTTTACCCAACAGTAAGTTACAAGGCTCCCATTAAGCTGTCCTGAGATACCCACTTCTTCTGCAGTTTGCTGCTCTGTGTTTCCCTAAAAAGAAGCATTCTTCTTGAAAATAGAAAAAAAATAATGGACAAACAAATTATATTGTAAAGGACATGTAACACTAAAAGTTCTCATAACACATTCCTAATTCTAATCACAACTTCCTACTCAGATAATATGTGTAATTTTTTTGATCTTAATATAAATATAAATTCTCCCTAATCCTTTTCTATCAAGGTAATTATTTCTGTCAGCTAAAAAACATATAGATCATTGATTATATCTCTTCAATTATTGTATAGTTGCCATTCTGTACTATTTTTAACAAGGTTCAACATACAAAGGGGCATAAAAACTCTGATAATAAAATCTGCCCCTTAACCACACCTGTTTATAATTTTAGTCCATATTTATCTGGCACTTGTTGTCTTCTGAGTTGTATACCTGTAAGGGGAATTTTTGAGTAAATCCCAGTATTTACTCAAAAAAACCCATTCGGTAAAGTACTCTCCCTTCTTCTCTTAAATTCAGTGTTTTGTACTATATTCAGCTTTATTTATAAAAGGCTATGCTTACTGCAAATTCTGTCTCGGAACAGACTTTATTAGATTAAAACCAATTTCCTTCAAAATGTCTGCCCTTCTACATCTGAGGAAAACATCCTGACTTAATATTGGAAGAGAGGGAAAAACCCTAGTCAGTTAGGGGAAAAAATACGCCCAGAGCCCCCTCTATGACAACAGGCATCCTTTCATCCCTGTATGGCACATTGTCCCACCCTGGCGCCCCGCACACCCGAGGTTTCCCGGCAGGAACGTCCCGGGACTGGCGTGGCCACTGCTGCAGCTCCAGGAGCAGCACCAGCCCATTCTGCAGCTCCCCCTGCTCCAGGCCCAGGCTGTGCCTGCTCTCCTCCAGACTGCAGGAAACGTTGCAGGGCTTGGGATGCAATTCCAGGATTGGCAGCCCCGTACCAGAGCCTGCCCCTTCTCCTTTGTGGTTACTCCAAAGGTGGAACGAGCAACATCATTTATGGCCAGACAGGAAGCTCCCTGATGCTGGCAACCTGCCCACGCCAGGGTGAGGAGACATCACCTGAAGATCACCACAGAGAGGAAAACTGTACTGGATACTCACACTTTCTTTTTTAGTGACAACAGCAGACACGAGAGGTTTTCAAACTGTAGTCAAAGCCCTTTTGGGGCAGTGGGGGTGGCTGCAAGCAGAGCAGGAGCACTCGGGCTGGTGCCAAGCCAGCCCTGCTCAGCACAGCAGCATCCTCCGGCTCCCATGGGGGCTGCCCTGGTGCCCTGGGTGCTGGGAGAGGAGTGATGGACACTGCGGGGAGCAGGGCTCACCTGGGAGATGGACACTTCTTGGGAAGCACAAGGGATGTGGCACAAGGGAGCTGCTCTGGGATGAGAGGGTCTGTGCTGCTCCTGCAGAGCTCCTGAGCAAAACCAGCATCTGCAAACCCTTGGCATGGAGCTCTCCAAGCCAGGGCACGGAATTGCTCTGGACAAAGGGAACTGCCAGCCGTTACCCCTTGGGGAGAAGGAAACTCCACACTTCCTCCCATCTCTGGGAGCCAATACAGCTCTGTAAGGGGTTTATATTCTCCAGGTACCCCACACGACCATGTGCTTCAGAAAAGGTGGCACAAAGAATCTCTTTTCACCACCACCACTTCAGTATTCATAAGAAAGGGAACTAATGGGGAGCTGATTGGGAAGGGATTAACAAAGGAAAAATCTGATAGCAGAGAACGGAACTACAGAGTGGCCTTTAATAAATAACTGCTATGGTCCCAAGCGAGTTAATAAAATTACAGACTAATTTAACCACATCCCTAAACTTGGCCTTCAACAATTGCATGGTCAAGACACTGTATACAAACAGAGAGGTCAGCCTTTGCTAATGACCACAAAAAGCTTCCTCAGAGCAGACAGGCTGCAGTTACAGACTCAGGCGCTGAGTCACGGACTGTACCCTTCCCTACATGTGCAAGGCATTAAGTGTTCATCACAGAAACTTAAATAAATTAAATCATTCCATTGCAAATGACAAAAAGGGAACTTTCAAGTTGCACAGTTATTATTCAGAGATATGGAAGCAATAAAGTTAAGGTTCCACATGCAACCTCAGCTCTGGACTTTGGTCTGCATGTAGTGTGGTTGTTAATTCCATAAACCAGTTAGAGCTTTGGGTTTTTTCTTAAAAAGAACAGAATAATGGTTTTTATTTTTATACAGTCTATAAACTCTCAATAAAGGTAGCTCTATTTAAATAATCCCAATCTCTTTTTTACTGACACATTTTTATGCACTAAGATCTTTCCTCTCTATTTTTACATTTTGATGTTCCAAAATCACATTTCTCTCTACAGAGTCCCCACAATCCTCACCTCTACGAAATTAAGCAGGGCACAAAGGACTTTCTCAGTGGATGTATCCCTCTGCATTTTTCTATTAATTCACAGCCTTCCACATGTGCAAGAAAATACTCCGATAAATCTAAATCTAACTTAATTGAATGTGCAGGAGGTCTTTATATGCCTATAATCTTTCATCATTACTCAGTCATGTTATTCACAAGCTGTTGCAGGTTACTTACAAAATATATACTGTCTACCTCTTAAGCGAGTGACTTCATCAGCTCTGGCAGCCATAAAGGTAGTTTACAGTACGTAGAAGTTGTCTCATATACACATTTAAAACTGAAAAAAGAAAAATTTGATTCTGTATGGAAAACAGTATTCAAATCACAAAGTCTATATCAAATTCACACAAACAGAGCAGTTTCAGTCTTACCAACCAGGGAAATTTAAGTTTACTGTTGTGCAGATGGAACATTACAATTTCATTATGGTGAAGGTAGTAGGGATTACCTAATTAATTAACTTTTTGTGTATTGTCTTGCATAACCTGAACATTTTTACACTTACTCTTCATCAACTACCTGGCTAAGAATATCCTGAAAACTGGGGACTAGACATCTAAAGTCAGGAAACTCGCATGGAAATGCCACAACAAATGTAGTAAAGAGGTCATCAGTGGCAAAATCTGAATTCACAAGAAGTTTAAGAGCTTCCTCCTGTATCTGGTATAGAAAAAAATGCAAAGATGAAGTTCTTTGTAGAATTTGGTTTTAAAATTTGATTTAGAGCTTCTTACACCATAAGAGGCTGTGAAATCAATCAGAAACAGAGATGAATATGTATGTCAGAAGTTTGTGAATTCCACCCAAAAAAAAAAAAATGAGGCATAGCACAACACAGCTATGCAAGAGTCCAGCAACAAAAATATTGTCTAGGGATAGCTTTGAAATATTTATAAACAAGTGTAGTGTTACAGTGGAGGGAAGAAAAACTGTAAACAATAGGGTCATATAGTAACTTCATTAAGAAAAAAAAAAAGGCAAAATATCTGAAATACTAAAAGAACATCTTTAAAGGGACTTTGGGGATGGGAGGGCACAGTTGGGTTTTTTAAACAACCATAAATACTCTCAGGCTTGTACCGGGATGAGACAAGAGTGGCATCTAGTGGCTCCCAAGGTTACAGTGCTTGCTCCCATTGAACAGCTGGGATATGGCCCAGACCTGATTTCTGGGGGCTCATCCCAACCCTCCGGGCTGTAATTGAGTATCTGGAGAGTCCTTGATAGCAAAATTGGGGAATAGGGGCTTGGGGAACTTAACACATAATGGAATAGAGCAAAGGGGTTTTATTCTCGGTTTATGGGCACTTTTTTAGCAAATTACTTTATAGGGAAGTGGATGGGATTTTTGTTTTAATCTGGCAGAAATAAATTGTACTCTCTTTAAAAAAATATTTAGTAAAGCTATAGAATAGTGGTTTGTCCTTCACTGGTGCATGCTTACTGTCCCCTGACTTCCACCTATAAAGCACATTAACAGAGCTCATTCATACACCGTATACACTTTTGGCCACATTTTCCAAAACTTACTTAATACACTTACAAGTTACATATTTTTAACATGAAAATATTGAAAATAAGTTCCCTAACTGAGACTTTTGAAAGTTCCTTATGAGAGCAGACAGTGTATTTGCAGGAACATATTTCCAGAGAGTCATTCAGATCCCCTGGGGGAGGATCGCTTGCCTAGGAAAAGGGTACAGTATTATGGCATTAGGGAGACTTGATGAGTTTTTGATCCAGGTTCCATTTTAATTACGTATTATTAATCATTTTTCAGTTGGAAAAATCTACCATTGTCTATGTATAACTAATTAGGAACTCATGTTTCTTAAATTAAAGAAATGTGTAGAGGTTTCTTTTGTAAATGTGGGATTGAGCTGAGAATACATTGCACTAGAGCATAAATTTTCCTTCACAGTCCAAAAACTGCTCCCCTACAACACAAATACACAGGAAATTAAATTGTGTATTGTATTCCAAAACTGCTGTGAGATACTACAAACATTCAAATATCACCACTGAAAAGGCCATTTAAGTAACCTAATCTGCTTTGCATTTGCAGTTCTTATCTCTTTGAAATGGTTTTCTGATAGTAAAAATAATTTCTCTATTAATCTCTGCACAAAGTAACCACACAAGCATAAGTGTATATTAATTGATATTACTGTTTATGACTTGGATGGCAATGACAGAACATTACAAATGCTGCTATTACTATCAGCAGTTCAGAACAGCAAGCAAGGAGGATTTGAATTGTAATCAGTGTCAGACACAAAGCCATTAAACTAATATTTAACCTATATTTAACAGAATTCAAGTGTTGAATGTTAATACAACAGTGATGTTGTATTAATATAATATACCGTTATATACAGTGGTGTAATTTAAAACATTACAAAATGGAGGTAACATGGAATAAACCACAAAATCTTTGTGTGGTGGCAAGTCATTTTGTTCCATTTCAATTTACCAAAGTACTAATTTACTTCAGAAGTAACTACTTTTTTGAGTTTTCAGGATTTAAAGCAAAATTTAAAGCTAAAATCTCATTTTTAAAACTGAGATACAAAATTATTGCAGATTTTTAGAAAGTATTTTGATTCTGACATTGACTTTCACCGAGTCCAAACTGCAGGTTTTTGGCTTCTTTTTTTCCCTGAACTTTGGTTAAGAAAGGTCACACTGGCTTAATATGGTGAATGCTGTGTGAAAACTTAGATTTAAATTCCTGGAAAACAAAGGTTTTTGATAATATAGCTTCTGACTTGCAATATAATAAATGAGATTTGTTGGCACAACTTGCCAGAATTGCAAGTTTTAAGTACCACCCTCTTCTCAGTAAAGTTAAAAATCGAGGAAAAAGCCAGACCTCAGTCAGTAGCTCTTCTGACTGCATTGTGTTTCTGTCCAGCGTTTTGAATGTACATCACCACTTTTGCATCATTATCATGTTCTACCTATTAAGTTTCCATATTTTGTGATTATTGAAGCTCTATGGCGTTCTGCAATACCTGAAAAACACAACATTTAAATCAGCTTTTCAAACTTTGTTTTTCCCACGAAGGCCAGCTCAGTGTGCTGGATCACTCAGCAGAACTTCCCTGTGATCTTTCTGTTAGGACAGGCCATATGTCCAAGGGTCACAGCCCAGCTAAGTGACAACTATTATTGCACTATTTATCTGTGTGGGCAGAGAGCAGGCAGGAGCGTCACACACCCGGGATGTGTTCGCAGCCCTTACAAATGCAAACGCCATCCTATGCAGGAGAGCAACGTGATCCCTGTTCTCGAGTTTTCCATCTAAACACGAGGGAGGAGATTTATGCAGTCAGGGGACATCCATAAATAATTAGGTAATGCCAATCAGGAAGATGAGCAACACTTTCAGATCATGGACCACCTTATTTGCCATCAAGGGTTTGCAGGGGTGGGAGTGGGAGGGAGAAGCAGTGCATCACTTATTGAAAAGGGACAACCAAAAAGAGAAGAATGTAATTAGTGAAACACTGGAAATGCAAGAACAGCCAAGTCCCATCTGTAATCGCCCATGAAACCCAGAGCCAGCGATTGCAGCGCTCCCCAGCAGTGCTGGCCTTTGCCAAATGCAAGGAGCTGAAGGAGCTGACCTTGTGCAGAGGTTTGCACAATTCCTGCCCTGGACGTGGGAATGGCCGCTCTTGTTGAAGAAGTGGAGACATGGTTTTAGTTAATGCAGGACATTTCAACTGGTAAAATGTTACCAAATCAATTGTATATCAATACGCATTCTGGTATCGCAGCAGTTACAGTTCAGCGTGTAGGATAACAATAATGGAAAACAGAACTTGCCATTATGTATCATTAAAGTATAATCAATTACAGGAATCTGTTAGTGCTTTCCTTCAGAGACTCAATCACGAGGAAACACAATCTACTTAAATGTGCAGATAACAAACGGAAATGATTTTTAAAACAAGGTGACTGGGTTGAAAAAAATTTTAAAGATAAACTTTTACAGACTTCCTGACCTCATTTTATTAATGCAAAAGTCAAAATAGACAAAAATGCTGGCTTTATATTCCAGGAATGGAATATGAAAGTTCCTATTAACTTTGGGCCTGGAGCATGTATTTTCCAGCCAATGTGCAAGATTGCATTTGCTGTATTCATCATTATATATCTGTGTGTATATACAATGATGTCACTGTTTATGGCACCGTAAAGCCCAAACCAGAACACACAGTTTTTATAGTGTTTTTCTGGAGTTCCCTTACGCTGGATTTGTCCCTGCAGAAATGCTTTATCAGTGAAAGGCAGGGCTGAGCTGCAGTCTGAGGAGCAAGGGCAAGCAGCAAACGAGGCAGGTCTGCATCCCTCATCCTCTGAATCTCTCTCTTGACCTGCCCTGGCACACCAGGGGCTCTCCTGGTTCACAGACCTGCCACAGGTGAGTGACAGAACTCCAATAACACTGAATCCACCCCAACGCTTGACAGCAATCCCCCCTCTCAGTTTTGTCTTCTCACCCACAGAGGGAAAACAGGGAGATGGGGTGAAAATCTGTGTCGGGAGAGGATGGATGGGAGGAGCAAATGCTGACACCTCGTGGGTCCGGGGCAGCAGGCTGCGCTCCAGGGGCCAGGGAGGGAGGGTGAGCTGGGGCAGCCCTTCCCCAGAGCAGGTCCCGGGCTGCCTCCCCCAGCCCTGCTGCTGCCGTGGGGCAGATGTGAAGAAGGAGAGGGGGGATGGAGCCAGGCACCCTGGGGAGGAGGGGAGTGGGACCCAAAGGAGAGCAGCCCATGCAGAGCGGTTCGGAGCTGGGCCAGGGCAGCAAGGCTGCTGGGCTGGGTGGAAAGGCTTGGAAAGAACTCACAGCCTCCAAAACCTCACACAGCTTTTCATAAACTCAGATGACCTCTGTCCAGAGCGTTCTACCTTATCACAATTCCATACACCCTGTCCAAACAAAAAAAAAAAAGGAATCACAAATCCATCATAAGCTTCTACAAGCCCTAAAAATTGTACCAAATCTCCTCACCTTGCTGTCAACCAGCTGGGCCTTTGCCAGCCCTGTACCCAAAATTTCCATGATCCCTTCCAAACAGCTCATGCCCCTCTACATCTCTCTTCTTTGCTGCAAAATTCTGGTTTACGTATGACGCTGAAAGCTCTTGAGCTGACTCTGTCAGCAGGAGCTTCACACAGCACAGAATATCCATGAAACCTTCCATTAATATCTCTGATTGGCACCTCTTGGATGCACTGCAATATTTCTCTGAACACATGCTCCTCGTTTCAAAAAGCTAACTGGACACAGAATAAGATTTCAAATCCTCTTTTTTTTTAAAATTTTTTTACATCTCAATTGAATAGTCCAAAAGCTTTAGCTAAACAGCTGATGGTTTAAATCTGAAATATAAAATGCACAAAAAGTAACATAAGTAAAATTACTATTATTTAGACGTTGCCCTTTTTCAATTGCAGAACCTTGAACAAAATTATTAAAGCATAAATACTAAAGTATACACACATTTAAATATGCATATTTATTTCATGTTATCAATCATGGCCACAAGTCTATGTGGAGTATGGCTCAGAAGGTTGTATTTCTAAGTCTGAAGGTTTTACATATCATAGATTTGTCAAATTTTGAAATCTTCATTTTTTTTTAATATTAAAAAGACCTGAAAGTCATTAACTGCGGCCCTTGACATTGATCTATCTATTGTGTTTTGTGCTGTCACCTATTAATCATGTAAAAATAATTGCTTTTGTTTTTCCAAATAATTTTTTTTACATCTGAGTTTAAAAGTAACCAGTGACTATTTCACAAGGAGAAGCTTCCAACTACCCATTAATTAAAATTGCAAGTGTATTTTTATGATTTAAAAAGCACCATAGTTCACTGAATCTGGACAAATCCTGTATATTATGAATTGACAAACCACAACTGATGAAATGATGCATGAAAACAGAGACCTAGGCAAAATAACCTACTTGAACCCAGAAAATTTTCAGACAATAACCATTACCAGGTTTAATTAACTTTAACACAAAAGTGGGGGCTCCTTCTGTTTCAAGTTAATGAAGCTCAACACACGGACACTACAATTAGAGACAAAAGCATAAGTCTAAAGCAAGTTATATTTTAGGATTGAAATAATGAGCTTGGTATTTTAATTTCACAGGCAGCAATTACGTGAGATCCAGAAACAAAGAAACAATACATGTAATGGAAACATTAAGGTAGAAATGCAGCTGGTTTTCACTCAATATCTTTCTTATAAGCCAAAGGCAAGAAAACAATTTTTTTCCTACAATAAGCAGTATGTACAATAGCCTGGAAATATTTCGACTGATCACCTAAGATTTACTCACTTTCATACTACACAAGTCAGAAATGTGACCTCATCTGAAGCCCTGAACTGCTTAGTGACTCCTATCATGCCTTTCTCATATATATTCATTAAATCTTTATCTATAATACTGTTATTTCCATCTAAAATGATTGTTGTGTAGCAAAAGAAAAAAGCTGCTCTCCCACAAAAATGAATAAGCCTAGATCACTTCCACCCTTTTCAGTAATTTGCCTATTCCTAAATACTAGGCTGGAAGAATATATGACCCTTAGCTTAATCTCATCACCAAGCACCTCCAAAGAAAAAAAAAAGGCACAAAAAGAGAAAAGATGGTCTGCCATTTATGTCTCCCATTTATAGTTTATTAAACCTAGAGATAATAGGAAAAAGGTGGAAAAAAGTAGAGAATGTCTGGGCTGTAGTATCAGATATCACTGCTTATTACTGGCTATCTGCCTAGTAATCATAAATCCATTGGGTAATATTCTCAAATCTTTTGCTTTTCAGGTAGGTGTGAGCCAAAAAGAAAAAAAGTTTAATTTTCTATGAAGAGCAGAAAACAGCAAGCACAGCACAACCGGGTACCAGGATGCATAAATATTCCTGATTACGAACCCTTGCACATAAAGCAAACAGGAAGAGTTTGAAGTTAACAGTGTGTACATCATGCAAAAGGTATCTCTGTCCCAAAAGATAGATATCACATAGACTATGAATGAACTGCTCCAATAAATTATATTATTCCTCAGAGGGGAGAGGAGAGCAATGTTATAAACAGCGACTTCAGAAAAGTGAGAACAATAGGGCATTGAATTTTGTAGGAGTGAATTAAGGATCTTTTTTTCCTGGAGGAGAGCTCAGTACCATTGACCAATGAGCCTTACAAATAAAAGCATTAACTCCAGCACTGCCTGCTCCCCTCAGCATCTTGCACTTCCAACATTCTCCACCTACATTTAGTTTCTGATATAAGTACAAGCACATACAGAATTAAACAGAGGTTTCAAATAGGTGTTTTGGTTTTTTTTAAAATACACTTTCCAGAGAACTCAGAAAGCACATGATCCTGGCAGAACACACATCTCAGACACACAACTTTGATGACAGACTGTGTGTGCCTTTGTAAAAGACTTAACAAATCAGAAAACAACAATCCCTGTACATCACCTCTTCCTTGTGCTGTCTGATTCCTGCTGAATATCCATGGATAAGGGAAAGCTAAGCCAGAGCAGCATTGCTCAAAATGAGTCTTGATAGGATCAGACTCCTCAGATCTGTCACTTGCCTTTGGCATCACTTAAACCAAGGAGAGTCATTTTGTTAAAATGTTCCCCGAGATCTTGACAGGCCGGGGAATGTCGGAGTAAATCTGACTCCCAGTGCGAGCCCTGCTCAGAGCTGAGGGCAGGGCAAAGGCACAGAGCTCAGAGTGCTGCTGACCTTGTCTGCAGCAGGAAGCTAAAAGCTAATTAAAAAGCATTTTCAGAAGCTGACAATCTTTCTGTGTAGGTTTTTTTTTTTTTCTGGGTTTTTGGTTTGTTTTTTGTTATTGCTGTTGTTGGGTTTGGGGTTTTTTTTGTTTGTTTTTCTGTGGGTTGTTTTTCTGTGGGGTTTTTTTTGTTTGGTTAGGTTTTGTTTGGGTGTTTTTTGGTTTGTTTTTTTTGTGAGAGAGGGGTGACCTCTACTGTAGAGGCCACAAGTCTGAACAAAAAAAGTCAAACTGTGAAGTGAATTTCAATGTCAAATTCCTGTTTGTGATCACCAATAGGCCAAACATTAAGGACTGGCAACTTGAACTTCATCTTGTACGTCATTTCTCTGGCCTTTAACTGCTTTCTTGGTTAGTTAGAATTGGAAATTGATAGGCCCATAAACATCTATGAGAGACACATTATTAAACCCATCATCTCCATCTGCTCTGACAACGATAAGCCAAGTTCTCTAAGGTTTACAGCAATCTCAAGGAGTGCATATTTTTCAATAACATTGTGATTTTTTTCCTCATCTATGCAGCGTTTCTCCCTCACTCTCTGTACATGCTTGCTTTGCCTGACTTCTCTGAAACCTGTTTAAAAATTGTATTTTAATGTTACCTACCCTTCTGCTCTCTCCAAAGGTTTTTTTTTTTAAAGAAGCTGAAAATGGTTTCTCCATTTTAGCCTCACTATAAGCAAAGGTAATGGCTCTTAGAGAGACTTGCAAAAAGATTACTGTCAGTACTCTTGAAACACTAAGATATTAACACTTAACAGCTTTGCCTTAACACATTATTTAGGTATTTCTCCTTCTCCAGCCTTCTTCCCTGCACTTCACAGTCTTCCCACACCTAACCTTTTTCTACGTTATTTCTGCTTTCTTCTGCATCCTCTACATCCTTCCTCTCACAAAACAAAGTTTGCTCCATTTAGCCTGTTCTGCCTGCTGGTACAGCCCTGCCCAGGGTGGGGGTCTGGGGGGAGGCTCCTCTTCCCAAAGGACGTTCTGCTTTGAAACGCAAGGGAAGCCTCCAGCTGCTCAGTTATAAACTGTGGCACCGCGGTACACACGGGATTCTGACTGGGGGAAAGGCAACATCGGCAGGAGCTGGTCTGGTTTGGGAGCCTTGGAAGGAGCGCTGGGAATTCTGAAAGAGGAAATTCCTTTGGAGTCTCAATGTTCTTGCAAGCTTGCACTTACTCCCAGTTTGATATGACAAATTTCAATCTAATTTTAAGACTGCATTAAGTATTGCTACTGATTTTCCGATAAATGTTCATTTCATACTGTCTTTCTCCTTTCTTCTTTTTCTTCCTGTTACCTGCTTGAAAATTAACATATCTGTATCCATGTGACTGTTTTCTTCTGGTACATGATTATCCCCTTATCTGAACAATACTTGGTTATTCCTCTCTGTTCTACTGGAGTAAGTTAAATAATTGCCTTGCAAAAGCAATAAATGAAGCAATTCCATGTTTCAAAGAACCACTTGTTTTATCACTGTTCTAAATAAAACTTCTGTTTTACTTATTAACCTTAACCAATGAGTTTGCATGAATCTGCAAAAATCTAAGCTTTTAGTTCTTTTAAACGTCTCTAATTCTTATCAGACACATACAAAGAGCATTAAAAAAAACAACCTGGAAATACTCAACGACTTGAGAATAGGAAAGGAAAAACTGTATAGTTACTATCTGTACGTAAATACTTTCAGTTCGTGTTGTTGGTGCTGTTAGACGAGACCTGTTAATCCTTAGTTTTGGAAAACACATTTCTTTTTTGTAGAGCTGTGCCAGAGAGGAAAAGATTTATACTGCAGTTCTAAACTATCCTCCGAATCAAGTAGGAGAGACATTCAGACTAGAGCCTTTGAGACCCAAACTGACTGCCCCATCCATCAGGCTTTTCTGAGCTGAGGGTCTCACCAACTCTTCTGCTGAATTATTTCACATAATACAAATAATTTAATATTCACTAGAGAAGCAACTCGAACAGGTTCCTCATATCCTGAGAGCCCCACCTATGTGATTATGACTTGTCCTGAAGTGGAGATTTCTCTTGCTCAGGAAAACCTTTGGGATTATGTTAGTGTTTAATCAGAGAACTTGAAATTTTGAAAACACTCATGGGATGAGAAAGTTATTTCCTTCTCATTTCTGGTAGCAAGCAAACATAATAAAGAGCCAAATAAATATAAAAGGTAAAATCTCAGGAAAACAACATTAGCAGCCCAGTCATACAGTTCTTTGACAATTCCAGGTTTCAGATTTCTGTAATTATTTACAGCAGGCACCACCAGGCAAAAAGCCCTGTGTCCATATTCAATGGGTAGAACTGAATTTATGGTGTGTTCTTCAGCACCCACCTCACACACCACAGATACAGACTGCTGTTAGGGGAGATGCTGGCAAGAGCAAATCCAGAAACATCTGGAAACTTCTTCTGGCTGAAGGTACCAACAGGACAAGTGCTGTAACCGCAGGGAGAAGAACCTACCTCCAGAAATCTGTGCCAAACCTCTCCAGAGGCAGAGCACGTTATGTGCAGTAACAAATCCAGAGCAGAGCTGCCAGTTCCTCTGCTGTCAAAACCCACATAGACAGGACAGCTATTGAAGCAGACAGGCAGAGAATTACTGTTCCTTTTGGATGGGTCCCTTATACGAGGCAGAACAGCACCAAAATTGCAAAACTGCTGAAAAATTATCTCCTGTATCTCTGCTTCTGAGACAGAGTTAAACTCTGCTCTTCTGTGCTCAAACTCACTCCTTGTCAACAGAAGTTATGAACAAACAACAATAAAATCGCTCTAGTTATTTACATTTGATTTGTTTGTAGTAAGAGGACATAGGTCTTAGAGGATAAATGTGTGGAAGGAGGAAAAGTAATAGCAATTATGCACTGATTGTAATTGTCATAAAACATCAAAAATATTCTCTCAATGCTCGAAAAAACCCAAACTACAAAACTCCAAAGGGCAAAAAGAAAAAAGAATGAAGTCATTAATCATTAGAAGATGAACTAAAATATTGCTAGCCTGGCTTCACAGAACCTTGTTTTTCTCTTCACTTGCCACAGAGGCAGAAAACATAAAAGCTTTGAAATTAAAATAACCAAAAACTGCATGGCCCCTCTTTCTCTTCATTTTCTGATACTTAATCACTGCCATGCATGCAGAGTGAGGGCCAAATGGAAATCTTCCTCTAAAGATTACCTTATTTGTGCATGAATTCTGCTGCATTTTTTAATACAGTTACATCTGAATTCACTGATGTCTTTTAACAGTTTCAGTCACTTCAGTTTTGCTCTTGCCAACCTCAACAATTAAATGGGAAAGAGTAGACAAGCTAAAATGCTCTCCATTGAAAGGGCTAAAAATCTGAAAATCCATTTGTTTCAGTTTAGAGCAGTTGGGAAGTCCTTAATTTGAGCTTGCAGAAATCAATAAGAATAATGCAAAACTAAGAACTGCAAAGATGAACCTTTTATCTCTTTCAGAAAAAAGTTTGAAGTATGTTATGAAAGAAAAGAATCCCAAAGGCAAAATTAACACCAAATTAAAACTAACAGATGCTTTCATGATTTAAATGTGGCCTGCTTTGCCTTGTAGTTCATTAGCTCACTGGACACTCATGTTTCTGTGCACTTTTTCCTTCCTTTTAGCTCTCAAACTGCACTGTAATTCTTGAGAGTTTCGGCCTTTGGCGTTGCAGTCAGTTTTTAAGGACATTCTGAATTGGAGTTTAGAAAAACCGATTTCTGATTTAGCAAATAAGCAGCTTGGATAAATGACCCATGGAGCACATCAAACTTCAGATGCCGCACTGGTATTTTAAATGCACTTTTCAAAAAGTCCTTTCGATCATTGGTTACGAGTGCTCAAAGGCCAACAGGCTGCCCTTTCCTGTTGTGGATGTTCAGGACCCTTCAGGAGCTGACTTCAGACTTGTGGGCATTATTCTAACAGCCAGGAAAATATTAATAGACTGTAAATCTAGTTATCATGTGCCTCATGCAATATTAGTGAGATAATAAATACAGAAAGAGACTCATCTGAAATACTAACATAAAAATAATGCATGTGTTGGAACAGGAGTTTAATAAGATTACGTGGAATAGCTGTTCTCAATTATCTTTTGTCCTTGTATTTTCCAGTACCTCATGTCAATGCAATTACCATCTATTTGTTTAAATTTTGATTGAATCCCTAAGCATTTAATAATCCATCATTATAAATTTTTGCCAGGTATCATTATACTAAATAAACATTTAGGTTAGGTGTGGGTTTTTTTTTTAAATTATG
The DNA here is from genome assembly GCA_013400915.1 of Pardalotus punctatus. Taxonomy (NCBI): domain Eukaryota; kingdom Metazoa; phylum Chordata; class Aves; order Passeriformes; family Pardalotidae; genus Pardalotus; species Pardalotus punctatus. The sequence goes on along the minus strand of VZTX01010347.1, from coordinate 201,392 downwards.
ATTTTATAACCGTATTTAAGCTCTATATCTAACAGCTAAATTTCACAATTAGTAAAAGTCAGGTAGCTCCCCTAGAACAATAAACAATTGAGTAATATTAACAGTTGGAGGATTAGACCCAGAAGCTGTAGAGCGCATGAATTGGACTAATTGTGTTCCTCAGTCTTCTTTTACTATTTGTGCTTTCTCTTAAACATCTGAAGTCTTACTTCTTGTAGATTTTCAAAATATGTATAAAAAAGTACATTGTTCACATGTGTAAACCACTGGGAACCCCGTAACTCTCCATCTGCTGATTTCACAAGATTTTTTATATAACCAACACACATAGCCTGAGAGTAAGGATGTGATTTTTCAAGGACACGAAATGCAATTTGGAGTTAACAGACAGCAAAATCTGGCAGACAGGTACCTAACTCTGGTATAGTTTTGCAAACATTTTCCTTAAGGCACAGCCATATGTTATAGATCTTAGAAAAATGAATAATGAAAAACAGCCTTACACCAGTATTCCTTTTTTTATCCCACTAAATTAACTTTAAGAGTATTCTTAATAGAAACTAATCTTTTCTTAAAAACTATTTGATTAGTGCCCATCTTCAGACATAAAACTGAAATAAGGTCAACCATCTTAACACATTGGCACTTGAATCTCTCCTATCTTAGGAAGTAAAACTACAACAATCAGAAAAAATAAAATCTGGTAAATCCAGTGCATCAGCTGTGCATCAGCTTTGATTTTATTAGAAAGAAATAACCTTGCTTTTTTATCATCACATCACACACATGCAGAGAAAACTCAGCAGGAATGTAAAGCAAATGAACTAATGAACTTAATTAACACACAGAAAATAAAAGAACTACCCTACAGATGTGTATTTGTAGTGGAATCAGTCAGCAAACGAACAAGTAGTCACAACAAAATTTCATATGACTCCTCCTGTCATTGGGGTCAAAAGTACAAAAACTGGATGGGAACTAAGAATCATAAATCTTTATTCTAAAATTAATGGGGCTTTTTTTAAAAAAGTTTGTAAGAAACAGAGCTCAAGTTATTTTTATTGCTGCATTGAGAACTCCAGCATCAGCCCCACGGCTGAGCATCCACCTCCCGAGGCTGTGGAAACCCAGAAACAGCCCAGCCCTGTGACAGGGACCGCACCCTCCCTTAGGGACCCCACCGTCCCTCTGTCCCCATGGCACCAGCGCGGGTTTGTGGCACAGAGCTCAGCGCCAGCCCCGGGGATGGCACAGCCTGCCCAGGGCTCACTGAAAGATCAGGAGGCCAAACTTCGGTTAACAATAATTACAAACTGGAATTTTACTTTTTTTTAACAGATCATCTCCTAACAGAAGACATTACCCTCTTTATTATCTTTCTCCAAATTTTTTTTCTCTGGCAAAAAGCTAAGTCAAGAAAACCAAAGGATGATTGTAGAATGGCTTCAAAACCTGCAACATCCAATACTCTTCCTGGGTATGAGTTTGGGAGTTGACCTCTGGGCTGAGGTTTTTTTCATCATGGTAAAGGTATGAAATCAGAGGAATGGCTTCATTTGAAACAAAGGTGAGCATAGAAACAGTGCCCCACGTAAAGGAAAAAGTGCAATTCTTTAGCCCTGTGAATATGTCGTGACAGGGCAACTTGCATTAGCAATACAAACTTATTTTACATCCCCAAATACATCAGGCATGACTAAAGAAATTCCATTTATAGACTTGAAAATTGTTTAATAACACAGAATAACTTGCACCCATACCTGTGGGGTAAGAAAACCCTGGACTGAGACTCAAATGTAAGTAGCCTTTAGATGGTTATTTCCTCATAACCTCACACCCCTAACAGAAAAAAAAGAATCTCCCAAGCCCCAAATATTGCAGGGTAAATCTTTAAAGTCTGCTTTCACTGATTCATAGTTTGGCCATTACTCAAACATGCAGAGTATAATGCTGATGAGTTAAACATCACACCACCCCTTTTGATTTACTCCTTTCAATTCTCTTGGAATTTTATTTATGTTTATAACTACAAGGTTGGTGGTGCCAATAGATTCAGTCCAGGGATAGATAGTTGAGTGCTTAGACCATTACACAGAATTACATATATTGATTAGAATACCTATGGAATAACTAAGGACGAAAGTAATACTGTTACTAAGAAAAATGCCCAGAAGGGATCAGGTCTAGTCTAACCAAGTGAAACAGTCTCAGCATTGCTGAAGAGAATACCAGCAATCTAAAAGGTGAACTCTTACAGTCATTATTTTCTCTAAGTTGGAGCTTTTCTACAGTCAATAAAAATATTAATATAATTTTATTTCTCGCTTTTATCATTTTTATGTACTAACACAATATTATCTATGCTGTCCTCAAGACATAGAAGGTGATGTTGGACAAATAAAAACCAAAAAGCACTTTCTTTACGTGCTTTCTGAATTTCCAGAATATCTGAGCACAAAGAGCACAGGCTGGTGCTGTATCACATATCACTAATTCAAAGCATTTAATCCTGTCTTCCACACGTCAGCCAAAGCAATACAAATGCCAAAAAATTCCTCTTTGAGAGCAGAATTGTATACACTGTGCATTATATAAGCCTTCTGTCCCCCTCCACTTGAATGTACACTATCAAATCATCCTGGCCATTACTTTCTGTTGAGCAGATGGTATTATGAGATTTTTGATAAAGAACAAGAATCACCCAGCAAGGGTTGCAAAGGGGTCGCTGGAACCAAGATTAACAATTGATTAGCTTTAATGGAGCGTGACAGTAATAAACAACAGAGCTCCACACAAAGATCTGATTGTCCTGTTAATGCTGCTGACACAAATGGCTTTTAACTGGCTTCCTCAAAGTGTTAATATCGCCAGAGCCTCGGCAAATGAAGGACTTTGTCAAAGTGAGAACTATCCTGCAGTGAAGAAGCATTTACTGCAGCCCTCTAAAACATCCTCTGTAAAGTGTGTTTCTGATTTATTCACACAATAGTTCCTATTTCTCCAAGGCTTAAAGTTCAACAAATTGAAACACAGCACACCTCTGCAAGGCTGGAGTGTAACAGAACTCTACAGCATTTGAATACAGAACCCAGCACTCATCGAATATACAAAAATATTCTGAATTATCATTTTCAGTTTACTCATTTTATTGCAACCCAGCCTGACAGACCTCAATATCACAGCTTTCTAAACTCAGGGGTTTTTTATGCTTGGCTGTGGTAAGTTGACTATTTTTTTTTCCTGTCTGCACAGAAATCAGTAATTTGCATCATATTTTCATTAAAATAAAATGCTTTGTGATTACTGGAAGTAACCACGGCAAGATCTGAACACAGAACTTAACAGACCTGTTTATTTCTTAGATACACATATGGGAAAAAGTCTATGGAAAAAGTCTCTGTTTCCTTCAATTCTTTAAGTCCAAAATTTAAATAGACTTATGGCGAATATTCACAGAAGGTTTTAAAATTAAAACTAGGCAGAGGCAAAGTAGACAAAACTCCACGTAACTTGGCATTCAAGAAACCATGGATATAGGAATTCAATTAAAGGTAAGGAGGTATTTTTCTCATCTAAGCATTAAGTAAGATTTTCTGTTAAACCTTCAATACCTGGTTAAATTACTTGGTTTCTCAAATAACTTTTTTTATTTTAAATTATGTGTCCTATTTAGGCAAAGGTTTTCCTTTCAAGCATTTTTAACTCTGAGCTGCCCTGGTGCTGCTCCCTCCCTTGCTGTTCCAGCACACAACAGTGGTGCAGCTCTAAGGGCTCCCAGGAAAGAGCAAAAGCAGCTCTGGACACAGCTCCAAACACAAACCACCTGCACAAATCAAGGTCACGCTAATCCCATCCCTCTGGGCCCCACCCCATCTGCAAATCCCACTCTCAGCAGAGCAATTCCTGAGCAGCCGCAGAGCACGAAGCCGATTGCTGCGTTCCAAAATGTGGCCTGCACAGACACCAAGGGGCTCGAAATGAAATCTCTGAAAGGGTAAAATCCACCTGCCTGGTGTCCCAACACACGAACACTACACACATAACACACAAAACCTGGCAAAACACTGAGCCAGCCTCCATTAATTCCATTTTCTGCAATCAGCATCTCCTATTACTCACATGCTTGGTTTCTACATCAGCTCTTCAAGAAAGCTATAGCATAAACTATTAGATATACTCTGATGATAAACATTCAGGAATGTAATTGTTTACTACCTGTAAGTCAGCATCAAATTCATGTTTCAGGTAAGCATCTTCTGCAGCTTCAACAAGACGCTGAAAAAAAAAAAAAAGAGGTGTGTTTTTGAAATAATGGATAACAATTTTATAACCTGGTATAAAAACAGGGATTGTTTGAGCATACTGCTCTCATACTTCATTGAATAGAAAGAAATTATCCATATTAAAATAAAAGAACCAAGTTTTTTAAACCCTCAGTACCCACTGTTGGTGGTACAAATCCCTAAAAATAGCTCAACTATTAACAAATAAAGAAATAAAAAGGTCACTTTTTCTGCTAGTCTTCAGCTTCCTGCAGCTCCTATTTTGAAATTATTTTTGAGAGAACAGAAATAAACTTGATTTCACACTGGACTTTATTTTGCACATAGGAGCCCTTTTCAAATTTTCCTTAACATTAAAGTAGGAGGTATTTCCTAATAATACATTCAATTTCAAGAAACTGACATAAAAAGGAATTTCTAAATTACAAATCAACTATAAACTCTAAGAAAAATAGAGTCTAGGTATGTTTACCTAGCACATTGAAATACTACCTTAACATGGTACATTATCACAGGATTTTTCTGCAATTACAGAAGCAACATTTGCTGAATGACAGCAATTCAGTAGTATTTTGGCCCTCTTAACAATATCCAGAACTCCCTGTAGCAGTTACTGTTCCTTACCATTATCATCTGACAGGAAAAAGCCACGGTTGCACCAAAACACAGCTACCTAAAGCATTTAATTCACAGAGGGGTTTGCTGCACATATTCTATTGTGAAATGGCATTACATCCTTTCTAAGGTTTTACTCAGGGTTCTTTATAATTCAGAGTATTTTAACCATGGAAGAAACTCCTTCTAGTTTTCATTTAATCTACCTGAACATTCATATATGTACAGCCCAAAATCAAACAAATACTCTGTATATGACTTTTATTTTCTTCGCTCTATCAGACACTGGTACACAAAGATATTTTCAAATATTTTACATCACAAAGCAAGGTCCAGACTCTCATTAACGATACGCAGAGCGGGCAGCCATGCACACATTTTTTCTCCCTTTTCATAACAGTTTGCACATTTATCAAGTCTTTGGATATAAATCAAAATGAAATCGGAATTCATATTGATTGCTATACAGTTTGAGCTATAATGGAAACTGAACCAAGAAAAATATTTCTGGTTGCCAATGCAGAACAAATGGTTCAGCAGAACGCTGACAGTTTAAGCAGAGCCACAGTGGCTGCAGGGAGGGTTTGTGCTCACCGGGGGCTGCAGAGCAACAGAGTCCCACCCTTCCCTCCCTGCTCCCTCCATCTCCATCTCCATCTCCATCTCCATCTCCATCTCCATCTCCATCTCCATCCCATCCTTCCCTCCTTGCTCCACCCCATCTCCATTCCATCCTTCCCTCCCTGCTCCCTCCATCTCCATCCCACCCTTCTCTCCCTGCTCCCTCCACCTCCATCCCACCCTTCCCTCCCTGCTCCCTCCCATCTCCCACTCACCCATGGCAAGCACGAGCCCCAAAAACCCCGAGGCCTCTGCTGGGCTTCTGCCCCCACCCTGCACACCCTGGGGGAGCCTCTCCAGAGCTTTTCTTTGGTGCAGAATTGTGATCTCACACACACCATTAAAAACTGGGATTTCTCCTGATAGAGAGAAGCAAAAGGCCACATTCCCAGAGTCCTGTGCTGGGAGCACATCCCCGATGTTGGACCGGTCCCAGATTTCAACACCTTGTCCTGTGGAAACGCAGCTGGTCACAGCAAACCCTTCTGAGCCTGGAACTGGAGTGAACTGGTTCCAATGCTGGGCAAGTCAAACCAGAACTGAGCTGGCAAAATGGACGAGCTCACCTTCCCACTGACAGGCTAACCCAACAATAACAGCTCATCCCGACCGGCTGCGGGCGGCGGATCCATGGAAAAAACATTTCAAATTAAACACTGAACTTCTGTGTTCTGTAGTTCTTCCTCCCATTCCTATACTCTTTGAATAGTACCAAAACCAGACGTTGCAATGTGAAACATTAATGAATGTTCATTTGAGCCACAAAAGTTTTTGTGTTTAGAATCTAAAAAGGGAAGTAACACCAACTTTCTCCTCTGAGGGGGAAGCCTTACAGCAACAGAAACAGATCTGTACACATCTGAGCGTTCTCAGAATCCCATCTTTATGTAGCATGCTAGGGACCTCCTGAAAGGATTTTACAAATACAGCCCTCATTTTTCCAGTATGAAAAAGGCATTTCATGTAAAAGAACCACTCCTATCCAGTGCATTCCTGAAGATGTGTTTTCCTTTATCTTAAAACCATAGGTGAATTACTAATCTGTGCTCAGCTGATACTAAAGTTCATGACTGATGAGTTTGAGAGAAAAAAGTGAAAGAAGGATCAAAAAAATTCTTCACACAGAAAAGAATACAAGGAAAAGAAAAACATGTTTTTCTTTCTGTGCTGAAATATTTACTTATTCATCAAATGAAAAATTATTATAGGATTTCATGAGATACCAGTGATATTAGATATTAGTATCTAGCGGGCTAGAAAAATAATTCATGGCTTCTTATATAGTTTGTATTGATCCCAATGTGTTTCAATTACATTTTTGCCTCAGTGAAATAAATTTAAGCTAAGATTTATCCCCACATGTAAGAAATAACTAGAGAAGCATAAGATGGGTAATAGTAGAAACATCTGGTAACAAGAGCAGCTCAGAAATTAAGAGTACTGCTTGGTATTTTATTGAATTATTCATTAAGATTTCAGTTGTTACTTTTTTTTTTTTAATGTACATTTCAGCAGCATTCTCTATGAGAAACTCAATGACAAAAAAGTGAAGTGTCTACTGATAAATTTTTTTCCTTGAAGCTGTAGAAGCAAATATGTAGGCACATTTTGTGCATTGCCCTCACAAAGCTAAATAAAAAATTACAATTTTGGTACATGGAATGAAAACAATACAAGTACATGCTGCATTTTCTATGTATCAGTCTTTAACCACATTTTGCTTTAAGCATCTCAACACCATTATGAAGGATACCAGGAGAAATCTGGGAGAGCTACAGAAAAAGGACGCCAATATTAAGCCCAACTCCACAAAATGACACATTAGTGGATATACACAAATGATATCAGAATTAAGAAATTGAATGCAAATGTTTCATGGGGTTTTGTTGTGTTTTTTGGGGGTGGGATTTTTTTTTAAAGTAGTCCCCAAAGGGATGAAGCATGATGGAAGAAATTCCTTAACACTCTGCAGGCAAAAATATAAAAACCACATGTAATACTGCAACATTTTTTTATGGAGGCAAAAAATCCCTTTTAAAATATTTTAATGACTGAGCAGTTATCTAGCAATGATTCTTGACGTTAGCACGATTAGCAATTTTAACTTAATAGTTTATAATGCCACTCTTAATACAAATGCCAATATATTTTCATTTGGATAACCATCCTCTCAATTCCTGGCTGTAGCAAGAAAACGCTTCCCAAGCTGTGGTTATCCTGAAGGGAATTGTGAGTTATCTGCATGTATTTCCATGGAACCAGTTATGAACACCGAGTGAGAACTGGTACAGTTACACCATTCAAGGGTGTTTTCAGATGAATTTTGCTCTAAATGTGGAGAAATGTCTGTGTGCACATGAACAGCCAGGCCAAGGGCAGCACATCACCTTCGGATAAAACAATTACAATGTTCTAAGGCACAGCTCAATTGAGGTACCCCCAGTTAAGGAACTAATCCTTAGAAATTTTCCAATACACATAAATACAAGAAAGACAAACTCACCCAAATATCAAAATGCAACATGGATAAAAACAGGGCACAAAGAAGATGAACAAATAACATATCCACAAAAAACCTCAAAATGGCCACCCAAGCATGATGCCAATGTTTGGTATATTCAGTGGTACTGATATCACAAATAAGATAGAAAAAGCTGAGAGATGAAAAGTAAATGTTTGTTACCTCACAGTATTTTTTTTTTTAATAAATCACTGAGCTATCTCTGAACAGGGTAATTTTCTTGACAAATGATATAATTTCAGTGAGTTGATAATCCCAGAAAAATTCTCTTTTAATTTAGATTGTTACAGAGAGAGCAAAGAAAAGGTGAAACAGAATGGATGAGGGGGAAAAGTAATCCAACAAAAAGTGAGGGGGGAAAAGGAACAGAAATGGAAAGAAAGGTGAAAATAAAAGATGCAAATAACAATTTCAAGAAAGAAACATTACACAAACATCCAGAGGATAGGGTTGTTACTTTAGCTTCTCAGATAATTTCTCTTTTCATGTACTTTTTAAGGGTTTCAGATTACTTTTCAATGATTCTCCTTCATTAGAATCCCATTTTGAAGTTGGATGAAATAAATTCATAAGCATAACCAAATTTGAAACAGTTTCTGAACTCCTGGACTATGGAGGGTTGCTAATCTTTATCCATAAATGCTGACTGAAGTTATGCCCTTCTGTCTTTTCAGCTATCAAATCTTAAAAAAGAAAAATAATTTGTATTTCATTGTTTCCTTTCTATTTTTCCAGAATAAACCAATTGCAACACACAAAAACCAGAAATGCTTCTGGAAATTACTCTTCTCCAAACCAAACTGCTACAAATCCCGAAAAGGATAGAAGACTGCTTTAATTAAATTATAACTAGAATCAGCTAGGTACTGGTATCATCTCAGTCCATAACATTAATAGTTTATATTCCACAATATCAATATAATAACATTTAACTTCAAAAAAGTCCCTGGGATATCGCAGTCATTAAAGAAGTGTAGATAAACCTGTAGGGTGCTCCTATATTTCAGCATCCAATGCATTCAACCAACAGCAAAAATCAGACCTGAACCATAACAAACTTTCTCATTATTTCCCACGGCTTCAGATCTGTTTGCGGTTCCTAAAAATGCTTGAATATAGCCTTGAGGTTGATTTGAGATGTGTTTTGGAAGTGAAAAAGTAACAATAATAATGTGTGTAACTTTAATGGGTCTGTCTCTCTGACTCCTATGAATGGAATTGTAACCAAGATTTATATCTTAATCAAATATAACGAACTTCAAGAAAAACAGCAGATAACAAAAAAAGGTTTTAAATACAGGGATAGGTTTTCCTACTTCTTTCATATTTTGTAGCAAAGTTTCTGGTACATTAGCAACCAGAGACCAGCAGCATTCTGTATACCAAAACATCAGTTTTCTGTGTACAGAAAACATTTATAACTACCACTGGTTACCCTTCTGCAGGTGAAATATTCAGTGCAATTTTAATAACCTTACTATTGATTTGAATGTCTAATTCCCAATCAAAATTTGTAGTAATTGAGCTGTGAATATGCCAAAAATATTTCCCAAAGTGCTGCCAGATAACTATTTAAACATAGTTCAGCAGTTGAAAGTATTCCTGGGAGAGAAATGAGATTGTGTTTCAATCATCAGAGCAATTTTCTTCACTGGCTTCTCCGTGAGAAGCCTACACCATGCATGTGGGAGTGCTCAGCAGCAGATCCCTAAACTTTAAAAACATTACCCAGGTACCTTCCTGTGACTTCCCCACTCTGGGGTTCATTTCAGAAGTGAAAAAGACCTTGCCTCTCCAGAAAATCTGTGAAGCTGCAGGTGCTTTGAAAACTCCTGAAAAGCTCGGGCTGTTTTGAGAAAGAACAAGATTTATTAGCATTAAGTGAGCTTAGGTAATATCCTGGCATGGTGCTAATTCTGCTGCAGGTCCTCCTTGCTTCCCTCAGAGTTCTGGGGTTTGCTCCTTTCTCAGCTCATTTAGTGAGAAGGTGAAGAAGCCGAGGGAGAGCTTTTGATGCTGTTCCTCCATCTCATCATTATTCCCAAGCCCAAAGGCAGTGTCCCATCAGACAGCCATGAACGCCCCATGGGCAAAGAGGCTCCCCAGGCTCAGCACAAAAACCTCTGCGTGTTTGCCACAACCAGTGGAGAAGCACCAGACACTGATGCTGACCTTGGAGGAATTTTTGCTCCTCTCGGAACACACGTGGCCTTCAACAGGGCAGTGACACCAGCATGGCAGCTGGGCTGCTTTCATCCTCGAGGACAGGGGCACACAAATGCACACAAAGTTCCCTTTTCCAGTAAGCCCGGTAGTATATTTCATACCCTGGTTTGTTCTCCTCAGCTGCGAGGTATTTTCTAGGAAATTTTACCACTAAAAATGCTGTTGCTGTGACTAAGATGCACCGAAAATCATTTAGTGCCTGTTATCTTGATATTAGAGTTCCCAGTGCTTGTGGCTTAAGATAGATCTCAGTCTTGCAACTAATTCCGTATGAAAACTGACTGCTCTATGACTACCATCAAATTCCACTGCAGCCCAACCAGACAATGCTCAGCCACACTTAGTGCAGCAAAGCACAATCAAAGCAGAAATTATAAATAAAGGATAAAAATAAATTAAAAGCTTAGCATATGCAATTATCGCAAATAACTTCAATTATCCACTTATATTCATTCAAAACTGGCAGATATTCAGGTTGATTGTTGTTAGAGTGCTAGCTGGTTTTATGAAGCAACAAGAGTTCATCTTGGCACAGCGCTGGACAAACAGAAATGAAACTGTAAATGGATTAAAGTACACGAAATTCTCACATTGCATAACAGTGGCTAAGACAACCCCGGAGTAATTAGATGCATTTCTACTTAACTAGGCAAACACTATATTTAATTATGGTATCTGGAGATTGCCAGGGCATGGAAGGAAGACTCCATATGAAGAAGATAACACATTTGTCTGGTACCAAGTTCTTCAGTGCTCAAAAGGCTGCACAAGCCAATACATCAGATATAAAATATGCAGATTATCAAATCTGCTCCTACCACATTATTATGTCTAGCACAGAGCAGAATGAGGTGCTAAACAGGGTTTTATTCCATACTTTTAATTCCATATGTCCCAGACATCAAGGAATCAGTTCAGCTGCAGACACAACTTAGAGCTGTTCCAGGGATATTTAAAATAATTTGCCTGGCTGGGGTACAGCAAAAACCAGCTCCTTCAGCCACCTCTCCTGCCTCAGGGCCAAGAGGAAGATTCTTCAGGATTTGGCACCAACCACACACCCACCCAAGGTTATCTAATCTCTGTCAATACCTTTACCCACCTTTTAATTTCACTGGCAGCATGACGATACAATTTGTAAAGTTTTGTTTTTAATGAATAATTGACAACCGGTGCATTGTTCTCTTCCACATAAATTTAAAAATCTAATAAAAATGTTACTTCATGAAACGCCTTCCAAAAGCAAGGGAAGCAAGCCTGTGGATGAGTAATAGGACCCACCTGTTTACACACCTTTAAATATATTGCCAACACTAACCTGTAAGTGTCATTATGATCTTTTCTCCCCTCCCCTATACTGAAATCACTAGATTAAAACATCTGATTTATTAATCCTTTTCACACATTTGGGGTGCCCCAGGTCATACTCTTTACCTGACTGTCACAATCACTCTCCCGCTTGGATAATGCCAGTGTCTCTTCTGCATCTGAGGACAGTGAGGACATACATGGTGAGCAAAAATAGCTTTCCCTCAGCTCTGACAGCTCTCAGCACCACTGCTGGATGCTTGACAGATCTTTCTTGAGAAAGATTTGGGATAACTGTTTTCATGCAAATTCTTTTAATGCAAAAGTCTCCATTGGTAGGATTTGTCTCACCTAACCTCATCCATTTCAAAGTTACTCATCTCTCCCCTGAAGTTACCGAAACATCCTTCACACGTAGAGCCAGAAAGCTCCAAAGGTGCTGCATGTCCCGTTCTAAAATAGCTCATAAGATCCAGGAAGACCTTTGGAACTTTTCCTTCGCTCTTTTCTTCACTAGATGTTTAACTTGACATGACTGAAGTGAAGGGAGATGAATCCCACACCATATGTGCAACACAAATGAGCTAAAGAGAAATGGAAATAGTCCCATGTTCACGCAATAGGGGAGAGTTGAAGCAACACTCTGTCCGGACAGCAGTCATGGGATGAGTCAAGGTGTTTCTATTCTCTTTACATTCAGAAGAACCAAGTGAAATCAATTTTCTTTGCTTTGTTCCCCCACTCGGCTTTTTCCTCACCTCTGCACTAAGGCTCAATCCCCCAAGTTAATTCAAATTCCGCTTGCAATTTGTGGTCTAGTTCAACCAAAACCATCATATATACAGTCCTCCTTTCATTTTCCAACCAGATTACTGTCACACAATAGCAGGAAAAAAACTCTCAAGATTTATTACTCAAAACAAAGGTCAGTTCCTGAATTTGCAGGGACTTACTTCCATTATCTAGCCCAGCACCTGATCACAAGACACAGAGCCAAACCAAGAAATGCAATGTTTATTGGACTGGTTTTTAACTCCCACAGGGTCAGGATTTCAGTTGCCAATAGATTAACTGAAAGGAAAATTTTAAAAAACTGAAAGGAAAATGAAACTCCGAGTCTTGGACTAAAAGCTCCCCAACTTGCTCTTGCAAGTACAATTCTTACAAGAGAGATACATAGATATTGAGGCAAATAGAGCATTCTTGTGAAGATGTGAAGAAAGCAGCTGATACCCATTTCTAAATGCTCCAGTAGTGGATTTTTCAAGCATTCACCCGAGACTTAGAAACCCAGTGTTACATCTCAGGTTAAACAGGACCAGATTCAATACTAAAATGTACCAAATTCTGCCTTCAAAGATAGCCATGACTCTGTCCCTTTCCTTTCCTTACTGAGCACAGCCCCAGCCCTACTCCTTTTTCTGTCCTGTTCCTCTCTCCATACCCTGATCTCAATAAGGTCACATTAGGTGTCACAAACTCCACTCTCAAAGTTTTTTTATACTATTCTCCACTTCTGTAGCACGTACCAATTATTCTTTCCTCTTCTTCACAACAGCTTTGCTGCTCACACTATCAAGCATGTTCATGACCAAGCTTTTTTAGGTCCCTACCAATTCCTCACTCTGCCACTGTCCATCTCCAATTTTCCCATCTCCCTTTGCAATCTCATTAAGCCCATTTAGAATTCACACAGTCCAATTCTGTTCCCTTTGTCTCTTTAGACCATCTCATTATTCTCCAGTCTCTGCTCTCCTTGGGGCAGTTCCTTCCTCAGCCTCTCTTAAATCCACCAAGAGACCCCCCGGGCTGCAGACCCTCCCACCAGCACAGAGAGATGGAAGCTCTCTCCTGGGTCCAGAAGCCAAATGGACACACGGACAGTGGCTCAGGAGACAAAGACACTGTTTCCCCTGCCTGCTGCTGGCTCAAGCAATAAGAAACCAATAATCCACTTGGGGGAAAGTCTCGTTCAACCCCGCACCGAAAATTCACAGTGCAAAGAACTTTCAGAGATTTCACTTGCAGACAGTCTTGCTGTGATACATTTCTAATGGCCATATGCCTCTATGTACAGTTTCCAAATGCTAAAAACCTGATCCAGCTGGAACAGAATCTCAAAGAAAACCTTGTGTCAAGGCCCCAGCCCTGCCAATTTCAAGAGCTGGTTCCCAAGCACAGAAGTGTTATAGAGTCTTAATGAAAAGAACATCAGTATTATGTTTAAGAGTAAACCAATGCATTTCCCCTGGTTTCTCCCTTGTAAAAAGATGAATTTCAAAGATAAAATTCCAAGCTTCTTTGGTCTCCTGAACCATACTTTATAGTTCTGGAGACATAGTTGCTGAGAATGCTGGAATTAATTACAAAATCAACTTTTAGACTAAGTGATAATTTAGTCTTTTCATAGTGTTGTATATTCTGGCCAGTCTGGTACAAAAAAAAAAAAAAAAGAGAAAAAGGCTATTTGGGCATTTTGGAAAATCTCTCTAAAAAGGACATCTGTCCAGACTTCCAGACTTAGTACCTGGACATCACTTCCACGTACCTAGAAGGTTTTGCTGGTACCCTATGGATAAATGCTGAAATCCCAGATGGTATAGGGGCTTCACTTTGCCAAGTCATGCTTAAATACAGACTGGCAAATCTGAATTCATGGACAGACTCCATCCCATCGATTCTCTTATTATTTCTTTAAATAAATATTTTTTATAATAATAGTATTTTTCAATCTATCTTAAGAATAATATTAAATTGTCCTTGTAATTAATGGAAAATTGCAAATTCCCAAACCCACAGGAAAGGCTGCATTGCATAGCCAAAACCTTATCTGCTTTGCTTTGTAAATGTAATGAGTTCAAATCCAGTGGGTGTTTTGTTCCTTATTAAGAAGAGTCTTGTAACTTGTATTCTCCTAGTGACTAAAAGATTGCTATACTTTCACCTCTTAATTAGTTTTTATCAACTGAAACATTCACCATTTAATTATCATATGCAGATTTATTCGGAAAATGAAGTAAAATATGCAGCACAGCACATCATGTCCATTAAGTCTGACACAACTCTAGATTTTGGTATGACCTAGGGAACTCATTTCATAGAATACTCTGATTTTTCTTATTAATTTTTTTTTTCTCTTGTCTGTCAAAATGCTTCTAAACTGCACCTGGGGAACAATATGAGTCTTCACAGTGCTGACCACCACCTGCAGGCCCAAAAAGTAACAACCAATGACTACAACCAAGGCAACAATAACTATTAACTTAAGCTTTCAGAGGCAGTGAGTAAATTATAACAATAGTTTTCCATTTTTCTTGGATTATAGGAGAATTGTGAACCACCCCATACTGCTGGCAAGCCTTCCTCTACTGGCTGAAATCCCTCACTCACCACCACAGGTTCTCCCACCATCTATTCATCCACAACCGGCAAATGTGCTCCAGCCTGCAAAGTCCTAACACGGTGAAAAGCAATCACTGAAGTCATTACTGTTACTACAGGCAGTTTTAAGTCTCAGTCAACTCTGATCCTGAGAAACATGTGCAAAACACTTCTTTTCCATGAGCAAACCATGAAGTTGTAAAGACCTGTAGCTGTTGATGCTCCTTAAGCTCTCCGGTTGTTCAATCTAAAACTGACACGCTAATGAAGGAGAATCACAGAAATAATAGGAGAATGGAAAGATCTAAGCTAATTCTGTGGTTTCATATCAGGGTAGGCTTGCCTTTTATTAAATCCTTATTCCATGAAACTGCCTTCACTTTGCAGGCTGAAGCCTCTGTGAACACCTTGACTTTGTACACTCCAATAAATCTGTGCTTGACATGGCCACAGCACAGCCAAAGGCGGGGATGAGAAGGGGTGATGATTCCTCCAGCCCAGGGTCTGGGGTGTTTTAGCAGGACACTCCTCAAGCAAACACTCAGGGCCAGCCTTGGACAGTGAAACCCCACTGGTACCACAGAGAGGGGCTGATGACAGAGCCGCTGTATTTGTGCAGAGGTAGATTGTAAAGTTCATCACCTATTGGTTATTCAATCTGTTGGGCAGCGTCTCATGGACTTACATATTAGATTTAGCTTTTAAATAGAGCCTTCCATGCCCTTTTAGCAGTTACAACTCATTCCAAAGTAATGAATTCAATAAAGTCATTTGCAATATCTGTCATGAAAAATATGTCGTGCTAAAGTGCCCACAGGGGCTACAGGAGAGCTGGAGGATTTTGTGCAAGGGCGTGTAGTGATAGGACAAGGGGTAATGCCTTCAACTGAAAGACAGCAGGTTAGAGAGGTGTCAAGAAGAAATTCTTCCCTGTGAGGGTGGTGAGGCACTGGCAGAGGCTGCCCAGAGAAGCTGTGGCTACCTCATGCCTGGAAATTCAAAACCAGGTTGGACAGGGCTTGGAGCAACCTGGTCTAGTGGAAGATGTCCCTGCCCATGGCATGGGGTAGAATAAGATGATCTTTCACGTCCCTTCCAACCCAAACCATTCTATGATTCTACTGAAAAGATGAAATGAAATGTATTTTCTATGACCAAACCATTATAATTATTGTTTTCAGTACACCAGGACACAAAGATGAGTTAAACAAGCTCAGTAATTAGGTTTTCATCATAGGCCCTTGAAGAAATAAAGAGCAAATTGAAATGAACACTTCTGTGTAACACTTAAATGGTTCTGGATGAGTTCCCACCAACTGAATTTTTCTATTTCTAATATCTCACACAATCCATGTAAACAATATAAGACCTCAATAGTGTAAGTACCAATAAATAGTCATAAAAAATTTTAAAAGACAGAGCAATGACTTCTTTCATCTGAAAATGTCTCAGTAGTCTACTGTTGGCAGAAGATCTGAGATAACCATTGTCTGAAAATCCTTAGGAGAAAGATTCAGAAAATTAGACAGAGAGTACACAGAGATGTTGCATCTACAATAAACACAAGTTGCAGTTCAGTTTACACGTTTTCCATGCTCTGCAACTGGTGACAAGAAATTTGCCTGCCACTCTTTTGAATTCAAAGTATAACAGCAGTAAGTTCTCCTAAAATGTCTCAGTTTTCCTCACTTTTAACTCAATAACAGAATAGATGTCACTAACTTTCCCAGGCTTTCAGGACTACTCAGATATTTCCTCAGCTCACTGGAGGAAGCCCTTGCTTTACTCCAGGTCTGACAGAGCCCTGCCCAAAAGCTCATCCTCTCCTCACAGCCTGAGCACGCTCTGCAGCATTTTACTCCATGAGGAGATTCCAGTAAAACACACCAGAATGCAGAGGATTTCCCCAAAGTTTGCTCTTTCCTTCTGAGTTCTTAAAGACATTTTGCATTGGAAGCCCACCCGTGGTCACTGCCAGGGATGGCAATGTGTGCCCTCAGCTGTGACTGTGACACAAATCTGGTGTGTGCACTTCTTTGTGACAGCGCTGCCCTGGACCCTCCCCAGAAACAGGATGCAAGTTTTACCTGGACACATAAAGACAACAATAATTGCATGCAAATTTTTGGTTGCTTTCTACTCAACGATTTAGTGTCATATCACTGTTTTTGAAATGTCTGCATAGATATGAATAAAGGTGATTAAATATGACTGAAAGGTTCACCTCTTTTTTAAATTAATAAAATCTTATTTCTTTGTAGTCTCACCATAAAAAAAAAACAAGAAACAAAACCAAAACAAACAAAACCACAACAAAACAAAAGAACTACTATTTAAAACATGAAATATGTAGCCAAATTTTTGCACATCTTTAGCAAAGCCATCATTTATCATCAATTGCCTTTTTCAGGCTAATTTATAAGAAACCAGTCTGTGTTTTGCTGGGATCTAACTGAATCACTTGAAGAGAAAAATCAACAACTTTAACACGAATTTTAATGGAAGTGAATTGTTTCTATTCATTTCGTCAGGTTGAGTGATGAGCACAGCAACCAACTGATCTAAAGCATCAGATCCTAACAGCATCTCCAAAAGCTGAAGTACTTCAGGCCCAAACCAAATCAGAGACCTAAGGAGCTGCTCATTAGCAGTCTACTTGTGAAGGGCCCTTTCCCCACCACTGCGCTCTTCCAAGCTTTGTTATTTAACATTCCGTTGTCAAAATAAAATACAGCTCTAGCTATGTCACCCTTCAACTTTCAAATATAGGAGGTTTTACCCTCTGTGTCTACTTAAAAAGTAATTTTTATTATCTGGTGTAGCTAGGAATAAATTGTGTTGGCCATACATAACATTTCCTAGAGAGCACGGGATTTTGGGGACAAAGACTGCCACCTTTTGGCAACAGTCTGTAACAAAAAAAAAACAAACAGTTTTCTTACGCAAATTATACTATTCTAGTGAACATTTTTATTACATTATTTTAGCATCCCATATCCAGCAAAGTGAAGAACAAAACATGGGGTTCAACTGAAGCCAACCTGAAAAGATTCCTACCTTTAGGATCTTTGCATACAAAGTTTCTTAGCACAGAATCAGAGAAATCAGAGCTAGGGTTTTTTTTTTTGGAGGACACTCTGAGTAGATAGCCCTGGCACAAAAAGGTGAATATTACATGGGAAAATGCATTTGTTTAAAAATAAAAATATTGGTTTTTTAATGCACTATTTCTTTCCCCATGCAGCAATGATTTAACTTTTGAGTGAGTCTGCTCTATTCATTAGGTCAGAAGGCCTAAAGAAAAATTCTTAAACAATTTAAAATTGTATCAGAACATAAATAATCAACTGCTAGCCTTAACTGGTATTTTTTACTTTTTCAATGCTTGACCTTGAAAACAAGTATTTTTCATGGTGTTTTGAATGTTCAGGCTTTTTTAGTAGCTGAAATAAAAACAGGTAAATATCAGATTCCATCATACAGCACAAGGGATGCACTCTCAGGGGTTCAACAGAATGAGTTTTATGAGTCAATGTAGCTGATGGAAAAAACCATCAGGGATGGTGGAATCACCAAGCAGCAGTGCCTCACAACTACCATCTTGATAGAGCAAGACAAAAGAATTACTGAAATAAATAAATTAACAGAACGTATGGAATGTTTGGATTCCATCTGAGAAATACAAAAGCACACAGGTAGAATTCTCCTAAAACGTGGACAGAAACTCTTGGGAATAATTCAAGAATGGTTTGAGGCTCTAGAAGAGTCCTTAGAGGTTCCAGAAAATCCTGATAACAAATGAGACGTGCCATGAGAATGAAATATGTTGAGATCCAAAAGTAATCAGCAATACAGAGGGCAAAGGAAGGGCCAAAACACTACAACAGAGGGCCTGAGAAGCGCTTGTAAATCAGCAGCATGGGGGAAAAATAATTATCCAAGTTTTTATTTTCATCAGATAATATAAGAGCCAGAACTCACACAGAACAGCTGAGAAGATCAACGAAGATAACACTGATGGAGCAGGATTCATTTGCAACTTCAATACGTGAAGAAATCAAAGTTAGAGAATGAACATAGAAATGCAGATATATTTTTGTTAAAACAATTATAGAAAGATCAAGAGAGTAGTTTACTGAGCTTCTCAATGCTGAAATTCACAAAAGCAATCGGCCTTTTTCCAGACAGCTGAGCCATTTGTAGAAGAATGAAATTGTGAAGAGCTTCAAGAGGCAATCAGAATACTGAGGGGAAACAAAAGCACCAGGTGTGAGTTATCTTGGCACTGAATTATCAAGAACAAGAGGGGGAAAGGAAGTCAAACACTTTGTAGGCCATTTGGTTGGTTTAAGTTTAGGGAAAATTTTCAAACATTAAAAAAGACATATATGCTGTATTAAAAAATTCACCAAAATAATCTACTAAATTCACAGAAAACTAGCCTTATATTGGAGAATGGAATTCTGAAACTTTAGCTTAAAATGCTGTTTTCAAAATCAGTTACATTACACCAGCATGTCAAAAACATTTCTCTTCTACAAATATTGGAGGGGGTGGTTTGTTTTCTTGTTTGTTTTTTGTTGCTGGAGGCTTTTTAATCATATTAAACACACATAATCTATTAAAACCAGGAAACTGAACAGCACTCTGCTCCTGATTTTAAGAATCTAACCATCTTCAAAATTAAAAGCTCACCCCCTTTAAAGACTGCATTGAAAACAAGTGACTAACCCCATGCCATATGGAATTTCATTGATTTAACTAAATTTCAGCAGTATAATTCCGCTTTTACTAGTGGGAGTCATGAAAGCAGATGAAGGGTAGCAGAGCACAGCAGAGTCTACTACCTGTCTGGCACCATAGCCATCGTGCACAGATGGAACAGGGATATGGTACAGGCTTCCAGGCTTTCACAGCACACAATTCACAGCTCTTCGGAGCAGGGTAACAGTACTTGCTGCTTAAAAACGATTTTGCTGCTGTCAGCAGGACTTCCATATGGGGACTGCCATGTTCCCACTGCACGCATTACATGGCTTGCTGGAGAATGTGCCTTTTCCAGGCTTTTCAAAATCGTGTCCTGGTGGTCAGGCTTAATGTCTGCAATACCCTTGGCCTTGGTTGTTTTCAACTGATGGAGGAAGTAAAGGAACATTTTTTAGAATTCTTAGGTAGAAAGGCTGAGCTTAGGGGTGTGTCATCTTGGCAGCCTCAACTCTGAATTCCTTTTGGTGTTGAATTTTGGGAGACTTTTTTTGGGCTGGAGGGAGGGGGAAGTTATTGTTGTTTTGGGATTTGGAGGGATTATTTTACATATGCTGCTTACTCTGCTCAAGCTAAGTCTTTTTCCAATAGGTGTTTGAACTGTTTGCCAAATGATATTCAAATAAAAACGTGTTACGATGTTTCCCATGAATCTTTAAGAAGTATGAATGATGGCTAAGTCATACACTAATAAAACTTACAAGGTCAATTTTATTACACAAATGTGTAACAGACCGTGCAAATGGCAATTAAATCCTCAATTTTTGAAAGTTGGGATATTGCTTTCTTCTTCATTCAGTAGGGATTTCCAAAAGCGGGCGTTGAACCCTGGGGATCTCCACTGATATATCTGGGAAAACATTTCAGTTCCTCATTAAAAGAACCAGCAAAACAACAAAGGATAAGCCCCTGTAGAGCAGTAAAATAGCACAGTAGCTGTAAGTCCCACAGTGGAACACTCCCATGTACCAATATGGGCATTGATAACTCAGATCCCATTTTGGCTGCACTGACCACCAGCACTCTTCACTCTGCTGAGGCAAGGAAAATGGAAGAATAACACAACGTCTTAATTTTACTTTTTTTATATGTGTGCTGTATATATTAACTCTTAACATCTGCAGAGAAACAAGGAAAACTGCAACTCCAGCCCCTCCCTGTTTACTGCAGCACCCCACAGAGAGGGTGACCTCCAAAGGGAGAAAGTTCTTGTCCCACGGTATTTCACTGGGCAGCTCCTTCATCTTTACAACTACTCTGAATCAATGGAACAAACCCATCTTAAACAATGATTTGAAGAAGACAGCGAGGTTAGAAGCTAATAGAAAGTCCCAATATTATAATTTCTGACCGTGTTCCATCCCACCCTTATAAGCAGTTTCACAGATAACACTTTCATTTATTCAGACTATACTGGCTTGGGCTCGTTTCCCAAATCATTTACATTGTGATACAAGTTTGCACTGTTCTTAAAACAATTTTATCTCCATTTTAAAAGACTGCAGACAAAGTAAAGAAAAATTTACCGCTCTAAGTGAGCCAGCCTGGTAACAATACAGTTTTGTTTATGAGTCCCTTCTGTATTTTGGTTTATGTTTATGTTTTTCCTGATGCCATGGAAGTATCAAAGGATATGCTAATGATAAGCCATAGTGGCTGTGCCAGATAACACTTGAAAGGTGAAATGCATAATTCTCCAATAACCTTGGTAGGATAGACACCTTCCCCGAAACACACAGTGCAAAGCCACTCTTTTTGCATTACATTACTCAGCCTCAGAAATTAAGAAATAAACCTCAGGTCTGGGACTGTTTGGTTTTTTCTCTTTTTGGTTTAAGACATCTAGAGCTAAAATTTATATGGAAGTATCACTTCTTTGAAATGGATAGTGTTTTGTTTCAGGTTCAACAGATAAAAGGATAAAAAAGAGATCTTAGCACTGTAAGACAGCTAATTGTTTGCTGCAGGTATTCTGGTAATACTGCACAAAAATAGCTGTTCAGCCTTACATTGCAGTATTTAATTCTTGAGTTCCGTGTGGCAATTGCTATATTCAAATATTGTTTATGTGTAAAGATCAAACCTTGAAAAATTATGTGGTTTGCCCTGCTGAGATGTCTAACTATTTACATCCCCAAAGTAGCTTAGAATCATTTAGTTCTCAGCTCATTTAACAGATTTTACACAGATTTCTTCCACTTCAATTAATATTGTCTAAAACATTATAAATTTCGAAATTCTTTCATGTTAAAGACAAATCAAATATTAGAAATATTTCCAACTAACCTGCATCTAACAATTATCACATTTACATTATGAGACACCACAGACTCTGCACACCACTTCCCATTTTGCAACCAGAAAGCAGACTTTATTCATCCTACTTTGTCTTTGCCCATAATTGTAAGGGAATTGTTTTAAAAGGCTTTACTCTAAAAATTCAAATGCAGAGGAACCTGGCATTTTCAAGCCGTATATTAATATTTTATGGCACAGATTTTTGAACTGTAAGAATGAGAATTTTATATCTAGTGACTTATTTGTCTTAAGACAAAACCACAAAACTATAAAAGATGTTAATCAGTAGCAAGCTAGCTCGCTTTCCAGGATAGATAGGCTTGAATTGAACATATCAGACCTGACTCAGAATATTTTACCATTCTTGAGAGCATATGGGAGTGTCAGCAGTGCACCAGTCTCCAACCTGTCACAAATAAACCCTTTTCCTTGCCCCAAAAGATGATAAATATGCACTGCTGCTTTTTAGTTTTAGTAATGCTGCCCGAGTAGGTGTTGATTTTTATCTGTTACTTTTCAGTCATTCATTTGCTTTTTTTATCCTACATATTAGCACTGCATACAGCGGAGAGGGCAAGAAGAAAGGAATGTGCTTTGTGTTTGGAGTGGCCAAAAGGAACACGTGAGGCTGTTTGCCATGAATTCCCACTAGAATTCATTCTACTCCTGCAGAAGGTAAACCTGCCTCCCACAGGCTTTTACTGGGGAATGTTCCACTGCACACAGAAATTAAGGCATTAATTAAGGCAGTGCTCTTCGCTATGGAATCACGTATTCACTCACATCCATTTGAAAGTCTCCAACAGCAACTTGAAAGCTATTTTTCCCAGGGTCGCCAAGGATGGAATTCAGTCAGGGATTTTGGGAATGGTATTCAGCAGAACCTGGACTTTGTCACCCCAAGAGTTTGGAGGGCAAGTACAAAGGTGCCAGTATCAGCTACAACACACGTTCATTCAAGAAGTTCAAATTCATCCACTGGCAAATCAGAATTTACAAGTTTGGGACCACCAGATAAAACAACACCAAGAACCCCCTAGCTCTGGGGTCAAGAGAATGAGTCCCTTCCCATTATTCGTAATTGCCTACTGATTAAAAGTTCACTCAAGAAAGTCTAACTTCACATCACTTTCTCAAAAATTATTGCAAATCTTTGGTTTTAACAAGTTCCCAAGCTACATAGGGTTACAGGGAAGGAATTTTCCTGATGTTCAGCAGACAGTTCTGTGCCACTAGGGCTGGGCAGCTCCTGGCACAAGGGAGTCAGCACGTGCTCCTCTGAGAACAGACACTGCTGGAAAATTTGGAGAACTCAGTGGTAATAAGCAAATAAATACTCAGATTTCAGAGTACTTTTTAAGAGATACCAGGACAAAATCATCATCTGCACAGATGCTTGAACAGCAGTGAGAGAAGCCAGTTCCATCAGAGACATGGAAATCATTCCAATTTCAATTCCACATCAAGTGCTAACAGAGGATTTTAGAGCAGGCACCTGACCCAGCCAGTGCTGCTCTGGTTCCAGAGTGATTTGGCTGCCACAGAAGCTCCCTTTCACAGTCACACATTGCAAATCTCTTCTTCAGAAACACGAATTTGGAAACTTCAAAGCCAATTAATTCTGTCCTTCTTCAGTCTGAGAGAAAAAACACAACACTTATTGTGTCTGCAGCCTGACCGCAGAGAGGAAAACAAAATCAAACAAGCTGCTCCTTCAGGTGGCAGAGAAAATGCAGTGGAGAAGAGGAAAATTTAGGACTTTAGGAAGCAAGCATGCCTTGCTTATTAAAACACAGGAAGGTTAATATCCCAGGTACGTCTCTGTATTTGCATTGATGATTTATCAGGAACTGGCCAGAGAGAGAGCGCAAAGATCTGCAGATCCTTCCTGGGTATCCGAGGGCTAAACCAGCCAGGAATGGGAGACACCTCTGCTCACAAGCCTTCCTCCACGGGAGGCTGCTGGGGAAAGGGCATGGCTGTGGGGGGAATGCTAATTCTGGGCTGGTTTATTGTCTGCTGGAAGTAATGAAATGAGCCAGAGTGGCATTTCATCCTTGAGGTTTAAGGTTTATTTTCAAATCCAAAGAAAATGAATCTCAGGGATATGGTGAACTCAGATTGACAGATTTCACACAGCTTACCCCAAAATTAATAAATGCCTTGGTGGTGTTCCTTTCTTTCTTTTTTAATTAAGTGACTTCCAGATAGAGTAGACAGAAGTATTAAAATTAAAGGATACACCAAATCCTATTACTAGTTTTGCTGTTCCACAATTCCAGTGAGAATTTTACCATTTCCAGAAGCTCTCTATATGCCTGCCTAGTTTTTGTCTTGTTCTGAAGCAAATTTAAGTCCAATTGCAGAAGATGGAGAAAGTGCCATACAGAATTAATTTCAGCTGCAATTCCGATTTCAAAGTATCTCTTTGAAGGTAGCACATGAGCAGATTTTATATTCTCAGAACATATGCATTGACTGCATATCTACTTTGCCTGACAGTTTAAGTGAGACATTTAAATATTCTCTCTCGATTGCAGTGTTCCACATTTCACCTACATCCCACAAAATCCTCTGCTCTCAACCTTTTCCTTTTATATCACACAGTACCTATCACGACATATTCTGAATTGTGAGGAACATCCACAGAGCAGAAATACGAGGTATGCCCTATGGCAAAATTCAGATTAATTGCTAAAATGAGAAAGATCCAAAACACTGCTTGGGGACCACTTTGCAATGGTATCTCTTGCCAAAGGCAAGTTTCTGAGGAAGAAAAAATGGTCCTTTATGAACCCTCAAAACTATCAGTAGAAGAGCTGCACATACATCAAAACCAAGGAAAATTAACTGGCCCTCAGGTTTAGAAATAGAGCTTGATTTCAAATAGAAACAAAGCTGTTTTTCAAAAATTAGCTAGATTAAAAACTTGTCAGGGTTTTGTGTGTGTGTGCAAGGAGAGGAGGCCGTATCTGGTACGAGTGAGAGAATCCTCTGGATGCACGACAGCCAAAGATCTGGGTAACTGCATTCATATAATCTTATTTGGAGAGATGGAGTCTAGACTTGAGCTGACCTTAACAAACACCCTCCCTGCAACAGAAATTCTTGAGCTTGAACAGAACATTTCTTACCTCAGTTTAGTTTAATTAGCTTTCTACACAGAAATCTATCTCCTTGCAGGGAAACTGCTGAGTCTGTCCTTTTCAGGCTCTAACTACTCCAGAGCTGGACTGGAATTCCCTTCCTACACCTGAGAGCAGCTGTGTGCATTCAGATTACAGAGCCCATCTCGACCACAACTCAGCCTCAGAAGTGGCCAAAAGAAGAAATCCAAGGAAGCACAAAGTAACAATTCAGTATACACGATAACGCTCCAGGGGTGCCCTGCCAAGTTCCCAGTGTGCAGCTCCGGGATGGCAGAAGATCCGAGCAGCGTCCCTTAGGCTCCCCTTGCTCTGGGAAACAGAGCAGCTGCTTGCCCTCCAATCCTCCTGCCCTTTATGGTGCTCCTGACTCCAACCCTCAGCTCTCTGAATAAGGAATTCACAATGTACGGAATTCACTTGCAACCGAGACATTCAAACCTGCCAGAGTTCGAACGAGGAGAAGCCTTTGTCCTCTTCTCTGAGCTTTTCAAGTCCATTATTGCTTTCCTGAGACCTGAACCCTGCAGCGCTGAAGCTGCAGCTGTGCTGTGAATTACAGCCTTGGCAAACAGCTCACCCAGAAATGACAGAGTTCACTGGGGCTGTTTTCTCACCCAGAAGCACGAGGGGAAAAGCCTCAGCATAAAGCTGAACCCAGCCCCCAAAGCACGAGTGAGGCTCTGGGGTCTCCAGCCTTTGGGGTGGGATGGAGACTGAAAGGTGAGCCCCTGAGCGGGGGCTGCTCCTGCTGCAGCGCCTGCCTGGCCCATGAGAGCTTGGTCACCAGCACGGGAAAGCCCAGGACATTTCCTGATGCCAGCCACCATATCTTTTCCACTCAGCTACTAGAAACATACGTTTTCTGAAAAAAAATAAATAAATAATAACCTGTGCTCTAGCGTTGCAAATGTCTTCTCTGAGTTTCTACTTATATAAAAATGGGATTTTTTTCATTATTTTTCACCTTTTAAAAACATAGAACTATTGCCTATCAATTCAAAATCCCAGCATTTTTCTTTTTCTTTTTTTTCCTCACCTGTGCTACCTATTTTGAGATGAAAAGGCAATACAACACAAACACTGAAACTTCCAGCTGACATTACAGGGCAAGGAGGAGAAGCAGCTACAGGAGAGAGCACAGGTTAAGACACCTGAAGCACTGAAAGGGCTTCCCAAACCCCATAAAAGGGAGGGGGAGCTCTCCAGATCTACATTGAGATACTACAAGTTAAGATGTGGCAATGAGCTCCTTTTCAGTTGTTGCACATAGAGAACATTTGAATTTCTCTATTCTCCTAAAAATAATTGCACAGATGGAAAACTCTGAGGTTCATTCCAAGTCTTGAGATCATTAGGGATGATGAGATGGAGAAGCATGGTTTAAGCAGAACACTACAAGATGAGATCACCTTTACTAACAATACCATCATATTAAGATTACAGAGTTAGAATATAAATTTCATTTTGAAGTTTTATTTTGCATTTCTATTATTATTACTTTAAAAATTACAATACTGCCTATCATGAAATTGCTGGGAAAGACCAGATTATCTCTGCTGGAATTTGATAGGACAGTAGAGCACCTACTCAGAGCCTGCCAAGTTATGATTCACTAAGCAGAGTCAAGGTTAGACCCAGATGCCAATAAAGATTCATTAAGTATGAAATACAATATCAGCAGTGTCTTTGTAATGACCTGAACGCTAATTTTGGCTCAGAGTACTTAAATTCCCCAATGAGAGAAAGGGAAAAGGGGGAAAATTTCACAGCTTTTAACCATAAATGTGATTATATGTAAAAAAATTGAAAAGGTATTGGGAGTGATGTAAAAGTGAGAGTAGGCAAGTGAAATACAAACTTGCAAATTAGAAGTGTTTACTTAGGTTTTTCTTTTATATTCCAGTTCAAATAATTATTCATTCTCCTAGTTATTTTAATTTTATTGTGATAATTGCATCAAAAATAGATTAAAATTATCTCATCATCTAATTCATATGTGATGTAATACCAGAATAATAAAACAGTTGACTAACACTACAGCACTTAGGAATAAAAGTCATGTTTAATTTTTCCATTCTCAACTCTTCATAAATAAGCAACACAAAATTAACTACTGGAAAAGGAAGGTTGTATTTTCAAAAGAAACAGAACCGTAGAGGAGGAAATAGTGAGTTTGAAATGCCCTTTTTAAAGGAAAAATGGAAATAAATACAACAAAATTAAATCTTACCCCAATGAAAAGGTGTATTAACCACTCTTTGTTTTTATTAAATTTTATAGGTTGTTTTCATGCCAGTAGGTTATACTTGTTGGTCTCCCAAAAAGCTTTATAAGAAACTAATAGTGAAATCAGACTGAATGAAATTTCATCCAGGATTAAGTTTTATGTTCTTTTACTTTGGTCTGAAATTAAATGTTCAGCCACTTCAGATTGCAATGCACTTAATTTCTAGAGAAAAAATCCCCATGTCACTTACCCATTTCACTTTTTAAGTCATTAGTGCTTTGTAACAGAAATAAGGAGAAACAAGTAACAGACATTTATAACATAATGAAGACATTCCTCCTGCAAAACGCTTCCTTAAATTCAGTGTCATTAGCAATAATTCAAATTTGCCATTGCAGGCTGGTCCAAGCCCTGTGTGAAATCGGTTGCTGGTGCTAATAATTTCTGTCTGGACAAAGGTCCATATTGCAATCAGGATGGCTCAGTCAATATGTTAACTGTGACAGACTGAATGCAGAGGATTAAGTAGGTTTTGAAACGAAATTATTCTTGTTGCCACACATGTAGATTGAAAGGAAAAGAAGCCAAATCTACTGTCCAATATGTTTTCCTTCACACCAGCATTTTTGCCAGTGATGATTAATACAAAAAAGCATTTTATGTGATATAAAGAAAAAAAACCCACTTAATTTCTATTTTTTTTTTAATCTGAATAAATTATATATATATATATATATGGCATTATGATTTTTTCTGCATCAGAGTTTTAAACTTCTACAGGATTGCAATCATTAACATCTGTGAGTTTATCTTGCGCTGTAACTGCCTTGGAAGACTTTTACTTCAACAAATTAAAATAACCAGAAAACAAGTATACGTCTACATCAGCACCCACAAGGGTCCCAGCCTTGTGAGATTTGCATGAACAGCAAGGATTTACCTTGTACAGGAGCACAGCAAATGTAGGGATTCGCCAATGGAGCATCCACCCCAGGACAGGGACTAAACTCCCCTGGAAGAAATGCAGTGTTTATGCCTACTTATAAACGCCAAACCTCTGAATTCTGGAACAAAATGATATTTACACCTGAAATGCTGAGCGTCCTCCTGAGTCCTGCTCTGCAGCACAACCAGGATAATGCAAGCTGAGTTTGTGTCTGTGACAGGAAGAGCTGAGTTTCACCACCATTCTCATCGTCTCTGCTGCGGAACAAAGCTATTTAACACTTCCTTCATTCATGCATAATATATGAAAGCCTTCTGAGGTTGTCTTAGCTCTGCCATTGTAGATGAAACATTTTAGTTATGTCATTTGGAAAACCTAGAGTTTGTGTTCATCCCTTTAACTCGGGGAATCCTCAGCAGGAGCAGCTGGAATTTCACAATCCCACAATTACAGAAAATAATGTTTCTCCTTTACCTGCCATCCTCTAACAAGCTGCTAACTGTAAAAACACGGATGCCTACAGATTGTCCCAATAATATGTGTCATAAAAATGCTTTAAGAACATGTAATATAAAAGCCATTGTTTTGTACTACTTTTTAATAATTTTTAAAGAATATTGTATTTCTCTGCTGGTATTATGTAAAACCACATCATTTTCTGTGCCATCCCCTGACTGTATCATCAGGGATTGTGATGACACAAGTGCATTCTCTCACCTGTTCCACTCATATTCCATATTATAAAGACGAGTCTTGCAAAACTCAGTCTGGGTTACAGCTGCATGAGAAAAACTGACCTCAAATTCAGTCATTAGCAATTTAATATTTTAAGATATTCCAATAAACGCTCCTATTCTTCCTTCAGATCCTGCAACAAATAGTTCTTAATATTTCCTCATAATAAGTGACTTGCTGCACCAAAGTTTTCAGATGTGGTAGCACAGCCACTAAGTAAGTGATGTTTAAAACGTGTGTCAATAAACTCAGAGTGGAGAAAGAAATTAAAGTCAACTGGTTCTAGACATGGGGAGAGGCTGGAACAAATGCAAGTTTCATGCTGGCTCTCTTAGGGAATAGACTAAATACAAAAGTTAATTCTACCAAACTAAACCAAACTACTCTGCCTTCATCTTGAGTATTTTGTAGAAGAAATACTGAAAATCCAATTAGCTTTAGCTACAATCAATTAATTTAGCTGGTTCCATTTTAATTGCCATTTCTAGAGTTCTGAAAGAATAGAAAGGGCTTGTTTTCAAGCCCTTACCTTCAAAATAAATACCTCATTTATACCCACAATGTATCTTGTGACCTTTTATCCCTTTCATTGTTATTGACAGCCGTAAAGTTCCCTTTGTTCCTTCCAAGGAAAGGTGCCTGTCCTGCAAACTCATGCACTGAAAGCAATGAGCACCACAAGGGCTTTTAGCCATTGGTTCTCTAGCAAACAGCACATTCAGACAAGAGAAATGAAAAATTTTCCCAGAATTTCACCTCAGGGTATTCACAAAATAATCCCTTTGTGTTTTCCTGATATGCTCACAATGAACATGTAAGTCTAATAAGATATGTTACATTGATGAATGTACAGTTGAGAGGTGATATCAGGTCAATGCTGATTTCATTACATTTCCAGTGGCAAAGATAAATAATTTGTTTAATTATGGGTGAAAGGAATAAAACCACCATCACAGTTTAAAAATATCTGAGGAGCAAGGCAGTGGGTAAGCAGAGTAGAATGCAGGATGAAGCACCACATGATGAGTGACCCAGCAATGCAAAGTAGATGTAACCACGATTAAGGAAACCTAATTTACAAAGGATTGAACATACAGAGGGAAGAAAATCAAGAAGCAAAATTAAAACCTCCAATAAAATACTAGAAAAGCAGGAGAAATTAGTAAAAAAGTAGCAAATATTGGCAAGGAGACAGTCAGACCACACAGGATATGGGAAGAAAGTGTCAGACAGTATTGATACAGCATGGAACGAGTAAATTAATTTCCTCAGAGTTCAGTACAAAAGATACAAAACTGTGATCAGGAATTTTATAGTATTTTTTAATGAGAACACATGCTTAAAAAAAAAGAAAAGGGAAGAACCAAGATAATTAAATAATTTCAATGAAACTCCACAAGCAAGACTTACAATAGCTTCTGGCTTCAAAAAGTCTATCAAGGCACTGATAATCCCTCTGGTGCAGACTGTCACTCAGAATTGCCTAAAATAATTAACTAATCTCCATTGCTGCAGCTTCCCAGCCACACAGGCCTTCTCCTCAGCCAGGAAAAATGGCAAGCCTTTCGCTGGAGTGTTTATTTGATAAATTGCATTATGGTCACCAGGAGAGAAATGAGGTAATAAAATGTATTTCTCCCAATTAATTGTGTCCTCCAATGGAGGATAGGGTAGCGGGGAAAAGTTCAAAACTGCCACCTGCAGCCAGGAGCAGAGTGCAGGATACTGTCTGTATCCCCACAGAAATGGAGATCTGCTTGAAAGAGGTGAACAATATTTGATCGTTACCACAGTAAAATAAATCTCTTTTTTATCTGCTCACATCCATCAACATTCACGTGTTACAAAGTTGTTTCAAACTCCAAAGACAAGACACGAAAAAAAGCCCTGGAGATCTGAGACTGTTTTAAACCCAAGGCATCTCTCTGGGTTTATGATAATATTTTTAATATTTTGGGGTTGTGTTGATCTAGTTCTGAGGGACTTTTGTTCCACTTTTATCATGCAATGGTCTGAGTTTCTCCTGAACATTGTTTTGGGTGTGCACAGCCCAAATCCAAAGCAGGTCAGCCAATGCCACCTGCCTGGTTCACTCTTTGAGCTCAGGAAACAAGGTGAGAGATGAGGAGAAGAAAAAGCCATAAGCATGCAGCATTTTTTCACATAAAATATCACTTTTTAGATAATATACAACACCCAAAGAACATAATCTCGAACTACCTGGTCTTTCAAAAACATGACATCCATCTAAGAACTTTTTAAGTTCAACATTTTGAGTTGTTAACAGATTCACAGCGCTGAGTGTCAGCACAGAGACACAAGAGAGCTCCCAAACTCTCCAGCAGTGGCCAGCAGCGCCTGCTGGAGAAAAGAATTCGAAAAAAAAGGACAAAAGCCTTGGGCTGTTCTTCAGTAAATGATTTCAGCTTATGGCAATCAGTGTTTTATGGGTTTCCTGATTTAAAGGTTGTCCATTAGTATATTAATTAGCCACCTATGGACTCATCTTTTATGAATTTATTCAATTCCTTATTGAACTTCAGTCAAAATAAAGATCAAGAGGTCAGGGATTTAATTTCTACATCATGAGCATGGAATTATCTAAAAGCAAAAGGAAAATAACTATGCCCATTTCTAAAACTATTTATAGTGACATTTAAATGAAAATTGCTTAATTCACAAATCAAGGCAAAATTTCCATTTTTATATGTCAAAAATATTTGCATTAAAATAAGATAATTTAGTTTTTTTAAACCCATCTCGAAAATAACACTGTAGTAATTTTTTCAAGTGTAAAAAAGTAAAACTCCATAAATATCCATAAATGTAACACAATTAAGATAAATGCAAAATTAATGACTCAAGAATTACTAATTTACTGGTGCATTTACAAAGTGCTAAATTACCCTCTCACCACAAGTTATGGAAAATGAACGATAAAAGTATGACTTTACTAACAAAACTCAGTTTTCAATACAATGAAAAATTAAAATATAAGCCAATCTTTTTTAATTACAGATGTTATTCTGGCCCGCTCAGTGTGTTCAGAAGGACAAAATCCCTGTGTTGTGCCAGCGCCAAGGGATATTGAAACCAAAAACCACACTGATGAAATAAACTGAGGTATGAACCAGCAAATAAAGATGTTTACAAGGGTTCTCCCTTCATGTGCTCCCTACCTGTGCCAAAGCCTCACCAGTTATAGGAGTTTTAATCAAAGCCTTATCCTCATACTTAGGAATCCAAGAATTCACCTCAGATTTTTTCCTGATGCACAGAAAGTTGTCCCGTAACCCTTCTGGGGAGGCTGTAGTGCACAGTCCATGTTGTGGTTCACCTGGCAGGGGGGATGTGAAGATACATGAAATCCCTAAATGCCCCCTGACTCTTTTTCTGCACACAACTCTGCCTTTTCCTGCAGCATACCCTGCTTCCCCAGTTCCAGCCTCTTTTTAAAACAAAGGCTCACAGGTACAGAGCTGTTTTTTCCTTCTTGCTTGCATATACTATTTCCATTGCTCTTAAACAACCCATTGAAAATACAGGGCATGAGATTTTTCTATAATGTAGCATTTTTGTAGTTATTTGTACCGCAATGATTGCTGTAATTTAAACTTTATAATAAAATAAAAAAAATAGAAAAACAGCCAAACAGACTAATCAATAAAATTTCAATTTATAGTATTAGTTTGGAACTGTTTATTTCTTACATGAAACACCTTTTTTGTTATCATTTACTCAAACAATAAAATCTCCTGGAGTACTTGCACAGCATGGCCAGAAGCAATCATCCAAAATATGCTGCGCTAGCTTAAATGACAGAGAAATGCATCTGGGCCAAGAACACATGGCTGTGCATCTCTTTATACAGAAGTAAAAGAAATTAAAAAGTGTTCTCTATAATTTATTGTTTGTTCCCTTCACTTCAACTGATTTTAAAATATATACCAAAGGTAATGTGGCATAACTGCATGGCATTGAAATGGAGATGCTCTTGAAATAAATGACCACACCTGTTCTTACCATGGCCCCAGCACCAACGACAGAGCACCAAACGACACAGAGATCAGGAAAAGGGGAGCTGCACAATATTCTTCTTTCCAAACTTAAAATATCACAAGATCAAAGTTCACACTTCTGCTCCCCCCACCCAGCGATTTTTAACTTCGTGTCTCCTCAGAACAGAAAGGCAAACTGCAGCCCAGGTGTCAGGCTCTGCACCTGCTCCCACCCAAGGGCACTGCAGCTCTTGCCAGAGCTCCGGGCCTCAGCTGCTCCTGCCACAAATCCTAAATCCTCAGCATAAACGTGTTAAGATGCTTTTGGCTGTGTACATGGAAAGCATTGCCTGGACATTTTTGTGAAACCTCACATTCAGAGTCCATCTTTAGAGCTAATTTGAAATCCATTAATATTTTAATCTTAAGCATAATTTGATCAGCCAGTAAAACCGATCAACAGCAAGACAGTTGTTTTAGTAAGGGTCTTTCCACCCCTCCTGTCAGCCCCTAAAGCTGGCTGATCTCCAGAGTCACAGACTGAAGCACCACCAGAATTTCAGCACTAAGAGACTCAGGTTGCAGTGGGTTTAAGTTGTTGCCCTTTTGCCCAGCAAAAGCCTCACATCTATCAATCAGTATGGGCCAGGTGTGAGCTACCTTGTCTTATTCCTTAGAAAATGGAAGTTTAAGTCTTGTTTATGTTTTTCTGAAGCTCTAGAGATTCAGGTTATTGATCTGAAACACTTTTGCTCAGACACCTACAGTCTGAGTTAGGAGCTCAGCTTCCCGCAGCTCCCATACATAAGGAACTGATTTCCTACAAACAGGGGAGATCCTCACCCTGTAGTGCTGCATGAGACAGCAAAGCACATTTAGCCCAGTCACACACACAATATCAGACCTGACATGACCTGCAAGTAATTAGACAACTTCCCTAAACAGCTGCAGTCCCCAGAGTTTAAAAATCATCCAGATGGGAAGAGGGTTTGATGTAGACATCACCACCACTCCCATGAGAAAATAAAAACCAGCAGTGTCCATCACATGATCAAAGTCGTTCCTGTCTCCCATCTCCTTCCCAGGCCCTACTGTTACATGCATTTTTCATTTCATGCAACAAACAAGATCCTAAATAATGAAAGGCAAAGAAAGCCTCTCTTAGCTTTTTGTTTTGGGCTTTCTGCACTGGGTAATTAATTCTTCAGTCTTAAAATGCTCAGACTATTCTGCACAGCTTTGCCACAGCTCAGTGGAGCAACAGTAAAGGAGAAAGGAGAGGTGAGCAAGAACCTGTGGAAGCCAGAAGGGAGACTTCCTTTGCAAGAGCCATTGCCGACTTGGAAGCACATTAAAGTACAGGCTAGGACAATCCAGAAGTCTAATGCCAGCAAACAAAACTTGAGCCTTTTTCTTGGTATTAATGGAAAGGAAGATTAGTTTTAAACATTTGACATTCTAGTTACAGCATCAAATCTC
The DNA here is from genome assembly GCA_013400915.1 of Pardalotus punctatus. Classification (NCBI taxonomy): domain Eukaryota; kingdom Metazoa; phylum Chordata; class Aves; order Passeriformes; family Pardalotidae; genus Pardalotus; species Pardalotus punctatus. Next base: position 166,841 of record VZTX01010347.1, on the reverse strand, counting down.
ATGTTTTATTGCAGTTGTAGTTCAGACAGCTGTTAAAATACAGTTTGAAACAATGTTAACTAAATGTTCAGTTAACTCGCTCTCAAAATAAGCCCCTGGTTTTCCAGGAGAAAAAAAAAAAAAAAAAAAAAA
>VZTX01010347.1:117772-160671 GCA_013400915.1 Pardalotus punctatus | reverse complement strand
AAAAAAAAAAAAGACAAAACCTGAGGCCTATCCAAACCATCCTATTTTTATATTTCCAGGTCTTTTTTCTTGGCCTTTCCTACACATCAAACATTTTCTATACTACGAATTTCTGAACATTTGTCACAGTGTGCTACCTCTGCTAGAACATGAAGAAGCATGTTTAATCCAAAATGCTCTTGGATTAAACATTTTTACCAACCACAGATTTTGATGTCTACTTGGAGCTAATTCACTGAGCGGTGTAGAGTAACAATTTGGGCTAACATTGAAACACATTTTCTGAGCCTTTGGATTTGCACCCTCACAATCATGTCCTTGTTATTTCTAAGACTAAGAGATATTTTGTAAGGTATTCTTCATTTAGTACTTCTCCCAACATCACCATCAATTTACCCAATATATTATTCTGAATTCTAGGTTTCAGTGCTCTTGAACAAGTTTCCATCAAAAGCTCATGTCCAAATTCTATTATTTTAGAGACAAGATGAGCCAGTATCAGGATGGAACAGAGGATTTTAAGTCCACAGCAATTTTGTAACTCCCATCTCACATCCCCAGATATGCGGAGAATATCTGTTGTGATGTACCAAGGCTGAAACTTATGCAAAACATTCATTGTACCTAAGGATTCTGCTCTTCTCAGGATGCAAATTACTAAGCACTACTTATTAGCAGAGCAGAACAGGTCACTCATTACATCCCTAGCGTCAAGGAGGACCAATTTATATGATTATGCAAAAATTAATAACTTCATTGGAAAGTACACTAACCCGATCATTTCTTAAAAGAAGTGACCTTGTCCAAACCACTCTTTTAGCTTCCTTTCCAAAGACGGCTCCGGATTTCAGTCACTTTTTCCAGCACTAAAATCCATTCGCTCAATATTACACGCATGGTTTAACTTCACAGACTTTGGGCTCACTTTCACTCAGAGCACGGTGGTCTATATTGATCCTACATTTTTGTTCTCCTTAGATAAAAACACCGTCTGTATGAAGAGACCAAACCTGTTCTAAACATTTGTCATGAAGCTCTAATTGAGACACAAACTGCTCTTCCCCACCAGCACTCCTCACTGATGGAATTCTATTCCCTCCCCAGCAAGTGTGCAGCTCGCTGGTCACTTCTCGCTCTAAACGAGTGCTGCTCCAAGAATGTTTTGTTCACATTATGATCTCAGGGGAGCTGTTTTCTCTGCTAAGAAACAAGAGAAAGAGTCCTCCTCCTTCCCTAAGTCAATATTCCTCAGGCTCCTGGAAGCTGTTGCACACATATTAAAGCGTAGTTTTTCCCCTGGAAAACACGCTGTAAAAATAGCATTGCGGGGTTCCATGTTTATTGTCTTTCTCTGCTTCCCTGCCAAGTGTGCTCAGTTTTACAAGCTGAAATATGTTTTACTTCACTGCCAGCCCAGAGCATTCAGCCTCTAAAACGTAGCCATTCTCTTCCCTCCCTTTTGCACGGTAACAAACAACACAGGGCTGAAGGCAGACTCGTATTCTCGCTTACCCCGCTGGGATCCCTGTCCCCGGGTGACGCCTCCAGCTCTACAGTGGAGACACAAAGCCCTTCAGCTCAACGGAGCAGACAAACCTGGCTGAAACGGGGCAGCTGATGGTGAACAGCAGCACCACAATGTGACTGCTGACAGAGGTGATGCAGCAGCAGCTCCTGCTCCAGACAGTGACCTCGGTTTCTACTGAAGGATAATGCAAAAGGAAAACTGCAACAGGCAGATCTGTTGTTCTTTAGAACACACGTGTTACAACAAACTCTTCTTTGATATGGGAAAACATAAAAGTCAGAACTTTTCCTTGGTTTTATGGGAAATCTAACAGACACCAAAGCTGCTGCAAAACAAGGATCAGAAAGGGCATGGAAAAAACCAACAAAAAAAAGAGAAGAAAACCACAAAAACTTACAGATGTACAGAGAGTTGTCTAATTACTTAATGATAATTAATAAGATACCTGTAGATTGATGTAGTACTTACCACAATTAAAGAAATTTTGGATTTAGTCCCATTTGAAGCATTTGCATCTTTTTCTGAACTAAAGGACAGTTATTGAACTTAGACATTTCCCTGCAATACTATTTTATAACAGTGAGCAGTGAAATTAAGTCTGCTTTGGTTGGGTATTTTGAAATCCAACATTTTAACTCACAGCCATATTCAGTTAGGTTTTACTGCACACAAGTGATACTTTACAAACTCATATCCAAAATTGGTAGTTCAAATCTCGTTTCACACTCTTACATTTATCTATTGATAGTATAAATAATTTAAATCTATTCTCTTGAACACTGATCCTAAAATACTTCTGAATGCTTCAGCATTTCCACTTCAGCACCTTAAATTGCTAGTACAGCCTTCAGAGCAGAGCCTGAATTATATACTTAGTTTTACATCACCGAAGGAAATAACAGATTGATCTGCTGCTTACCCGTACGGCTTCAGACTTCTTATGAAACATTTCTTCCATATTCTTTGCTAACTTTTTCACAAGCTGAAGGCCGTCAATTTCTTCTATTGCAACATCCTTCTCATATTCTTTGTATTTCTGAAAGAAAAAAAAAAATAGGGAAAAGTTACTCACAGGGAACCAGCTGAAATTTTGACAACTAATTATTCGTTTTATATTACGCTTTTGCTGACATTCTTCATTTATTTGATGTTTATTTGTGTGACAGCAGGCTGCTTTGTGCCAAGATGCTGTCATGGGGAGAGAACAACTGGATTAGAACCAGAACTCCATTTAAAAAATAATAAAAACATTTATCTCATGCACTGTAGGAAAATGGTAACTCCCCTTAAAAATGTTTCAATTACTTCTCCCCACAACTAAAACAAGAGCCAAAAAAAAGCAGCAAAAAACCCTTGTATCTCCTCCAAAAATCATGTAAAAGCAGTGACATGATGGCAATCCACTGTGCCTCAGCAACCTAGAATCCTCCTCTTCCTCCTCAGCTGAATTTCACATACATGGCTATTGCACAAGATTTATACAATGGTTACATTATTAATACTTATCCTACCATTTTGTCTAGATGTGTTTAACTTTCCATATAAAGAAAAGCCTGAACAAACAGCATGAACACAAGGGTTCAACCAAACCCAAGCATCAGAGCATCCTTTATCCAGCACGGCTGAGCATTACCTCAGCCTTGTTTCACAATGCAAATACCTCTCAGAATGCCTAAGCACTAAAAATGTATTCAAAACAATTTTCATCCTCTATTTCCTGCATATCAATGCCTTTTTCCTTATTAGTGTTTACAAGGAAGCTTATAAGAATAAATCATTTAAAATAAAAAAAAAAGAATGCCGAGAACATTCTTTTTCCCACATCAATGCACTGCAGTTTGTGCCCCGAGAAGTGTTGGGTTTCACTCTGGTTATTGTTTGCTCCTCTCCAGCACATCTGCAGTTGTGTTGAACTCATCCCCAAGCCCTTCACCTGTTCACCAAACTGCACCTCCCTGGCACTGCAGGCAGGAGAAAGGCACAGCTGCCTCCTGGAGCTTTAGCCCTGTGTGCCTAAAATATCTTCCAAAGCTCTCCAGCCTTCCAAGCCTCTGGGGACAACCCACAGGATTTGAGTCAATAAAATGAAATGGTATTGTTAAAGAGATTTATCATTAAAATTTGCCTGCAGAATGATGATTCTTATATAACACCAGAGAGAGAGAATGAAGAATACAGTGATCAAAAACAGGGGTTAAAAGTGCCTGGATGAACATTAAAATGCTCAAAATGGCAAATAAGTCAGAACCAGTCCTGTCCTGACTGGTGCTGCAAGAAAGGACTCTGTTGTTAAGAGAATCCCTGCACGTGTTTTACTGATCTCCCCCCAAAAAAGTAATTTTCAAGGCAGAATGACACTTTGGACTTCCTTTAAATTTTATACCTCTTTGTATAAATTTGTGTGATGGTTTTGATAGTGAAAAATATTTGAATAAACATAATTTGCAGAAAATTTCAAAATTAAGTTAGAAATACAAGGTTGTCAGTAAATATTTAGGGCAATTTTGTTTTTAATATTATGTAATTTCAGCAATAATTTCATTTTTCCACACGATTTCCTATTTTAAGTCTCCAGTCTGAGACCTTAATAGCAATCGACCAACCAAAGAAACCTCAAAGAGACCCCTTGCATTTTGCTCCCTTGAGGCAGGAGGGGAGATTTGGTTTTTTCCCCTCTTTGATCTGCACTTAGATATCATCAACAGAGTTCTAATTTCAACTCTTGAAATCCATTTAAACCATTACTAGAGATAGAAGTGACTTTTCTAAAATAGAAAAATAAATTTCTATTTTTATTTACTAGAGAAAATATAAGAACATGGTAGACACCAGAGGTAATTGTTACTGTAACAAACTGATAAAATGCAGTAAATGAACAGTAAATTGACAACGCTGCCAGTTAATTAATGATGTCAAAGTCTATCCACATCCCACAGGATTTGAAGCTTTGGAGAATTTAAAACAAATCAAGTACAAATTTGAATCACTTATTTCCAGCTGTGCAGATCATGTTCAACATATCAATTTCTGATCAAAATGTTTCCTTCAGACTTGACCTTTGAGTTCTTAGAAGAGACTGCTTTCAGGTCATCAGATTTATTGACTTAAGCTTTGCTATCAAGTGAAGAAAACCAGGCAATTATTCACCGCATTTACCTGAAAACTGAATGGTACTGTTGAAATCCACAAAATTTTCTAAGCACACAGAGTCTTACCATGTGGTCTATTAGGCTCTTGTGAAAGCATATTAAAAAACAACACTTCTTCATTTTGAGTAACTGGTACTTTTGAAAATTAACAATAACTTGCACTCAAAAATAGATGTGGATGATTTCTTAACCTGCAATTTATGATTTTACAACTATGCTAGTTCATAGCAAATAAACTTTTTTTGTCATTCAAATGCCAAAGTTGCAACACAAAAGAATAAATTGGAAGAAACAGAAGAGAGTATTTAAGATCTATTTGAAAAGACCCCACATCGTGCATGGTGCATGTCTACTCAATTGCTGGAAACCACCAAGAACATTTGCAACAAAACCAGGAGAGCTCACTTGCTCTGCAAGACCCTGGCAACCGAGAGGTTTATGTAAGATGTCTTTTATATTCAGTATTTCTTTGCCAGAAAAAGCACTTCTATCATCTTTTCAGCCATCGTTGGAAGGTTCCAAAACAGGAAAAATGATGTGGGTGGAATGCTGTGGTTCCAGCTGTTTTTGCTCTCCGTGTGCCCTGCCAGCTGTGCCCGGAGGGGAGAGGCGCCAGCCTGAGCTGGGTGGCTCCGTGCCCTTGCTCTTGGTGCTCACTCTGCAGAGCACTGGGGATTTGGATTCCATCTAGAAATCAGCTGATTTTATAGCAACTATCAATGCAAGAAACCTGAATCACACAAGGTAGTGGAAAAAAAAACACAAAACCACATAAAACCATAACAAAGGCCATCATCAATAATGGATTCTCTTCCTTTCCCTGCAGAGCGGTCTGACCTTGAGGCCCTCATCATTTCCCCACCACTAAATTTTTACATATTAAATTTGGGGTTAATTTAAATTAATTAAAATAGGAAAGATATAGTGCCTTTGAAATAAATTTGAATTTGCTTTTAAATGATTTTTTTTCATTTTAATGTCATCCTGAGAAAGCAGCATGGCACTATGGTTCCAGTTAAGCAAAATGGAAAGTGGTGAAAAAAACAAAGCTTTTGGGTGAGGTTGGCTTTTATTCTCCAGACCGGCAAACTGCCTTGTAGTACTGCTACTATGAAGGTGCTCTTACAAGGAACTCCTTTAATTGCCATTTCCCTTCCCCATAAAAATGACAAAGCTGATGATAAAGTTTTTGCTTTGTCTTATTAAAAAAAAAAGTAAACCCTCAGCTTTTTTTCAATTTTCCATAATTTTACTCCATTAAGAGATACTGGTAATTCTCATCATTTGTAACATAGGCAACAATACATGTGTATTGTTATTAAAATGAGAAAAAACAGGTGTAACTTTGCTATGAACAATTGACTTGCATTAAAAAGTATGAAATATTGGAGTCATAGTTGGAAATTTCTTTTGATAATTGAAATTCCAATTGTCTAGAAGATGAAGCAGATACAACTTCTGATTTGCTGTATTATTAAAAAAAAATACTTGAAATGCTGATTCTGTCTGCTTGCAAAAATCAGCATTTGGTAAGAAATTCTCTAGAAAGACAAGAACATTTATCACTTGAGAAAGCCCACAAAAAATACATTATTTCTTCAGTATCTGTTTTGCCAGATCATTTCACATAAGCACCAGGGAAAGACAGACAGTATTTCACTGTCAGAACTCTTAATGCTTTTCACTGGTTTAGGTGTGGGGGTTTTTTCTTAGTAAATGATCAGCAAGAAACAACAAACCAAAAAGCAATCTGTACAAAACTCAGGTCAGAAGTATTTAATGCAACCCAAATATTTGGCACTGAGAAGACAACAAAAACACACACAAACCAAAAAGTGCTAACAAAAAAATACCAAAGAACCCCCAAAGAAACAAAACCAAAACAAAGCTAAACCACACCAAAACCCACAGAGTCTGAGTGACCAAGGCAGGAAAAGAAGTCCACTCTCAAAGGAAGACTGTCAGCTACAGCTTGAATTTTTTTTCCTTGTTTTTATTCTAAAGAGAAACATGGTCTTTGTGTTCCTATTTGCATCTACTTCTATCAAGTCTTATAAAAATGAAGATATTCACCCGTATGCTTTATACAAAAATATTTCAAGTTACTCACAAGTGTGCCCACAGTCCTCAGTCTCAGCCTTTCGACAAGGCTCTGCTTGCTTTGTACATCTGCAGAACACTACACCCATTTATGATGAAAATTCTTCCCACTCCCTGGGATTTTCAGAGCCAGTAAATACCACTACCATCCTGATTAAAGAAAGGAATTCAACAGGAATCTTGCAATAATACTTTCAAAGTGATCTCTCTGTGCTGCATAGTTGGAGCTGTTATATGCCTCTGAGGTGCATTCAGAGCTATATTGCACACACTTCACAAATGTTGCTGGTTGAGAGGTTTTGTCATATGCTTGTTCAAACGATATGTGCATATATACATTTTATGTTTTATAATGAAAAAGCAGAACCAGCACAAAAATGACAGATCAAATATCAAATCTATCCATTGTTTCCATGAAAAAAAAATAAATGTATGTTTACTCCATGCCATTTCCAAAAAACCACTTTCAGATGTTCAAATCTCGGCATTGTGAATGTAAACTGAGATTGCAGAAACATACACTTTTGATTAAATCACCAACTTTTGATTTCAATTAATATCTCTGGCCCATGGAAAGGCTGTGCTGTGCAGGGGTTGAAGCCTAGCCTTGCTTCACTCCCTCTGCCGTGCAAGTCCTGACAGTGACTCCCGTCACAGAGGAAGTGCTGGACTGGAGGGCCACAGGAGTTAATAAACTGATTAAAACTATTTTTATTCTATACTTGAGATGCTATCAATGAATGAGACTGCAAGGCTGTGAAAAGCTCACAGCTGATACAATTTGCAGCTCTTAAAGCAGTTTCTTTAGCTACAGAGTGAAAAGTTATGCCACAGTTCTGACTTAATTCTTTACCCCTAAAGCCATGAATTTATCACTCAAGTTGACTTGCCCAACTGAAGTAGCCTTGAATTTTTATGTCAAGGTCTTTTAGATTGCAGGGACCAGAAGGTTGATAATAAACTACTTTTCTATGCATAAATAAATTCCTTTTCTTTCAATAATCCAGTCTTCATCACAATCTGACATCAAGCCCATCCACTTTTCTTTGCTCTTCTTAATGCATAATGATTTTATGTGTATTTTTTTAGCACAATTGCACATTTTTTAAAATGTCATTTATTCAGGGTGTTTTAAAAACACCTATTCCTCTTTGCACTTTATATAGGTTTTGGGTTTGTGGGCTTTTTAAATTATAAAATCCAAAACCTGCACTATACGTGGAGCAAACCGAAAGTGTCATCTCATCAATTGCTGCCTTAGCCCATTAACGGTTCCGCTGAAATTAAAGGACCTATGCACAGAGCAGGGAATACAGTAAAACATGGCTTTGGGATTTTGAATCAAAACAAAGAATACAAATTACCCTTAATCTGGAAAATCTATCACAGCACTTTATAAGACAATATCCATGTTCAAATTGACAGGACAAAACCAGTGACAGCTCAAACCATACGTGGCACGAGCTCTTGCAGGCTCCACCACACCAGCACCCATCCCTCCTGCCTGTGGGAGACGGCAGAGCAAATCCCAGAAGGTTGGGAATTGCACAGCACAGCCTCTGAATGCTTCAGGAGAGGTGAGGGGTCACTGGCCATGCAGGCACTGCTGAATAAACCCCACTGGAAGCCAAATAAAAAGCCTTCTCCAACATCACATGTGCACGGGGGTGGGAGCCTGAGCTGCTGCACTGAGCAGAAGGCACTCAGATGGCACTGCCACAGCAGAGACAGCAAATACAGATGGTGCACTCCTCCGACAGACTCATCCGTGAATCTCTTATTTGGCAAAGATTTTGTATTTTCCCATTCACACTGACCCTGTGGTGGGGTGGTTTTATTAGAGTGCCACTGTTAGCTGGTCCTTCTGATTCTAAAATGCATTCATTCAGTGGAGCCACTTTAAAGGTCTTAAAAAAATAAACTATGATTTTTTCTTAAAATTATTTTGTTCAACAACAAAATTTAATTCAGAGCTGGCATAAAATTTTTCATCCACAGAGCTTCAAAGACTTGATAAAGCACATATCTATCCAAATCTCCAGATAGAAGAGGCTATTGGGCTAGATCTAAACTCAGTGATGTGCCCAATGTCACACAAGAGCTCAGAACCACAAAAACAATGAGCTCCCTTGGTTATTCTTCCAATGCCCTGCTCAATAAACCACAGTCAACTTTGCTCAGTTCCTCTTGATCTGCATGGCAAGATGAGCCACAACAGCACACTCCTCCTCACCTTGACATTCGAGAGCTCCTCAGTAATTGAGAGTTTGTGTTACACCACATTACACACTCCTATTAACCTTTCCTGAACCTCTTCGTATTGATGAAATCCATCAGCAATGCCCACTGTGATGGCACTCTCATTTTCTGCAGGGAAATTTTCACTCACTTCATCAAATGACTCCAAGGAGCTCTGGATTAGCCTGTCACTTTTGACTCTCACACACACTGGTGTCTGAGGAACTTCTGTTGCCTCAAAGTCCAGTCTAGTTGCCTTACAAAATACATTTAAAAATGCAAAATATTGGAATATTTTTTGCATATTACATTACTGTGATTAACTACTCAATGCCGTACCTGGTACATTATAGCCAAAGATCAGCTGTCCTGGGAAGTTTGTTATCATCAGCAGACTTGACAAGGATAGTTACTGCTTTCCTTGCAAAATAATTTACACACTGAAATCACTGCAAGGGCACTACACCCCCAGCATATTTAATCTTTACAAAGATATTTACTTCTGACCTATTTTTGCCTCATGGCTCTATGTAAATGCTACAAACCAAATCCATTAAAGCATTAAGCTGAATGATAATCAAAACCAAACAACCCAGCTCCTGATTTAGCAATATTCCTCTGCCCCATCTGTGAAAAGCCACACAAGGTGTCTCCTTGAACCTTCCACACATAGATGTGTTTATATCTATATATACAAATGTATAACATCTATATAACCAGATATACCACATAAACAGCATTAGTGGGAAGAGTTTTCAATACAAGCGTGGTTAAAACAGCCAAGCTAGTGGGGGAAGACAAAAGCTATTCTACAACAGAGTACTTCTCATCACAATTCTTTTTAAAAAGCAGTCACATTGGTGATGTATAAATTATAGCATCTAATAAACAAAAAGATATGGAAACACACTCCAGGAGGTTCAAATGCTGGCTCTCTAAGATTAATTCAGTGCTGCAATTTTTACTCAAAGTAGCTAATTATTTTAAAAAATCACCACAAATGGGTGATCCAAATAACTAATTAGGCAATCTAATTCAAAGCAAACAGAACATGGGAACACATTCCCATGTTTCCCTTTAACAGTTGCTTTAGTCAGGGCTAACCAGAGAACAAATGCTTGGGAAGGTTTGCCTGGCTGCTGCCTCCAGAGGCCAAGGGCACTTGGGACTTGTTTTACAGGAGGGTCACCTCACGAATTTTCCCAAATATCAACTTAATCCTAATTGAAAATAGCTGAAAAAGCAAGCTGGTGTCTTTCAAATTCTTTTAGACACCTGAAACATCTCCACAGGCCAGCAAGGATGTTTTAAAAGCCAGTTAACAAAGGCTATTAAAAGCTGCTTTGGAAATATGTTTCACAGAAGCTGTCTATATAATTACACACACCTTTGCTTCTAGTTTAGAAAAGAACATAAAGCCCTCATTTAAACTGAAAAAGAACATTCTGGAACTGCCCTGGAGACTCCTTTTTCCATAAGGCTGTTCTTGATACTCCTGAAAACTCACTACAGTATTTCACATGAACTCCTTTACATGAAGAACAAAACATCTACAGGTATAAATCTGCAGAATTAAACATGACCCAGGGGGTGTGTTCATCCAAGGCAAAGCCATCACTAGATTTTCAGGTGAAAATCAAGTGTGTTAAAAGCACGTACACCAGATCTGCTCCTCACAAAACGCTGAAGCAATCGCAGAATGCAATCCTTTCACCCTGGACAATTACTCGAAGCCACTGAAGATTCAGAAGTAGGGAACCTGAGAGCTTGCTACCATCACCAACTCTCATCAGGGATAAGATAATAGTACATTTTCTTTTGTACACAAAACTACATTAGTGTTCTCCAAAGCCTCTGTGGTTACTGGAAAAAAGAACAGCCAGAAGAGACAGTTTGCTTTGTGCTCTAAGGTCACAGGATACAACCACAAACTTATTTTTTCAATCAGACATTCTGGTAACATTTTTGTTTGGTTTTTTTCTCTTCACCTCCTCTTATCACTGCATGTCTCTTTCGCTCCCTATTGTTCCCCCTTGACCTATGCCTGCCTTAAACCCAACTCTTGTTCTGGGTTTCACTCTTTCTATAGACTTTTATTAGAAAACTTTTTTTTTCAATCTAAGAAAAATTACACAACTGTCTTCCCACCCTTCATGGTTTCCCCTAAATGAGCAATAAAATAAAATGAGCAGCCAAGAAAACTTGAAACCAGGTGGAATGTATGCAGAAAAAAAAAAATTAAGTACATTCCAAGACAAACCTTTGCTTAGCAATATCCATGCCTTGTGAGAAGGTCCAAAAGCACTGCTTTTAAGAATAGCTAATGGGTTTTTTCCTCAGAAAAAGAAACACAATCTCCTCAGGACACAAATTATGTTTTGCAATGTTCTCTCTCACTAACATTTGGCTGCTTGGATACTACCTCTAAACCTTTACCCTTAGCATTGTGTGGTACCTTCAACACTGACTCTTCAATGAGCTTTATGTCTCATTGTTTGTCACTCTGAAGGACATGGCATTGATCCCTGCAGCTCTGTCTCATCAATGCTCTTTTCTGTATGCACCTGATAAAAGTATTTATATTGATTTAAGGTTTCAGACAGGTGTCAGTACATTACATATCAAGTAATAACAAGGAAAAGTAGAACATCTGAATATCTGCACTTGGGCACCTAAATTTAGATTCCCAATTCTTCATCACCGAACATGAAAAATGATTTTGTTTTCAAAAATCTAAACTCTCCCCAGTCACATCAAAGCCAGCAACATGAGTATGTTCTCAGCATCTCTGAAAATCAGACCATGTGGTCTGAGTGCAGATGTCTTGAGAAGAATTCAGCAAGTTAACCATAAAAAAAAAAAATTGGAAACTAAATTATAGCATTTGGCACTGCCTGGAAGTGTGAAAACATATTTGTGGTTTTGCCACACAAGCTAATGCCTTTCACTTCCATATGTGATCCCCAGACATTTACAAAACTTCACAAGAAAGAGCACAGGATGGGCAGCCTTTCTGCTCAGTTATGGAGAGCAGTATATTCATCATGATTTCCTACAAAGCTGCACAAAACACTGGTGAACAGACAGGGAAAAACAAAGGGTTAAAGTTCAACCGCCAAGCCACCCTTCATGCAATATTTAATAACTGCTTTGAAAGACTGAAATATGCTATAAACTAATGCCCTGTCCAGCAGAGCTCGCACAGATCCTTTTCTCTTTGGACCATTTAGCTATGATGCACACAGTCTTCCACTGGCATCTGAAATTCTGCCATGCTGGCTCTCAATATGTTTTTCCCCCAACAGAGTTTTCCTCTCACACACTTTTAAAAACGAAGCTTGAAACCTCATTAAGGAAAAATCCTGCGCATCAAAATCCCAGCCAGAGTTCTGTTTGTAACTCTTGCTTTGGCTTGTTTTTTCTTTTTCTTGGTTTTGTTTGGTTGATTTGGTTTTCTAATGAAAATTGGATGAATAATCTACAGAATAGTAGCCCTTGTACCACATCATACCCACAGGCAGGTATTCCCAAACATCACTGCCAAGAGTAAATAAACGCTGAGCAATTTAAAATCCTGCAGAAAGGACTGAAGTACAGCAGCCTTGGTCTACCCTTATTTCTCCTGAAGCTGAAAGCACAAGACATTTTTATTAACTGCATGTAGCTGCCTAATGATATCATCACAAAAGAACCAGATTCAGACTCTCAAATCAGAAATTTATATGGTCTCACACCTGTATGACAAACCTGTAGTTTTTTCCCCTCACAAAAAAAAACCAAAAAAAACCAAACACTAAACAACAAAATAAGTTGGCTACCAGGCTAGGGTAGATTTATTTTGTGTACTTAAATGTCAGTATCTGATCAATTTGGAAGCATTTCAACAAACCATCAGTTCAGTGTTTTCTTTGAAAACTTTAAAGAAATCTGCTCAAATTAAACCTGAACCGAACCTATTTCAAGTTAAAATGCAAGGCACGTTCTTTTTTCTATTACTTAGAGAGTTTTCTATGTTCAGTTAGCCGTAAAATACATACACAAATACAGAGGTGCTTATTCAGCTTTTTTCTGATTCTCAAAAGGACCAGAAAGGGGGTTTTTTGTAATTTAGGAATTCATTACATTACCAACAGAGTTCATCTCGCAAAAAAAAACCAAAAAAACACCCAACATATTACCTCTAGCACCACAACAGATCATCACAATACTGAATAAAAATAAGCCGTGTAACTCCAGAGTCTGTAACAGACTGCACAAACGAATACATTTATCAGAAAAAGTCCAGAGCTTTGGCACTAGAAAGGACCCAACAACAGCTTTGTTTTGCTTGGTCAATAAACCACTATTAATGATAATGCACCTATGAATTAAAGATGCATCAATCTGCATAGCAGAGAATAGAAGCCATGAATAACAGCCAAATCAATACTATGAAGTTGTAAAGAATACAGTGTGCTCTCCTTCAGGCTAATGGTAATTAATTTACTTTTGCTCCCTTCACACATGAGAGGAAGCAAGTAGAAGAACACGGTAATCACACAGAAATTGTAAATCAGAATTGTTAAATATGATACTGTTATCTCTGTACTGTATCTTTTGTGATCATATGTTTAGAGCACTTAAAAAATATATTACTTTATTTGCACATATTCAGAGAAAACAGCTTGTGTTTTTAGGAGCATATGCACACACTGGCTGATATTTTCAAGTACTGCAGTTTGAAAGTTTGCTTCTCATCTAAAAGATCTTATTCTCTTTGGGTTTTTCATTAGTATAAATGCCCGATGCCTGAAATTCCATTTCTGCAGCACAAATCATCTCCTGGTGAATGTACCTGTGGAAATGTTCTAGGCATGGTGTGGCTCAACAAACTATAATGGAGAGCCTTATCACTCAAAACTACGTTTGCTTATGCTGCAGCTTAGTTTTTTTAATTCAACTCCACTAATTAATTAAATAACACCCTTTCTTTGCAATTAAAAAAAGACAAGGTTTAAGTGATTGGCACTAATAGAGGAATCCCCTTCTCAGGAAATAAAAACTATTTGGGGGTCCTGTTAATCTGATGGACTGTCTCTGGACCAACAAGGTTCTAGGAGAGGAAACAAGTTACTGGGTCTCTGGTTTTCAAGAGAGTGAAGTTGCTTTCCAAAGAACAGAATTTTAATATTCATTGTGTTAAAGTTCTTCTAAGCACTGTTTTTATACAAAGTAAACCTTAAGCTGCTATAATTAACAGTGCACTTTCACAGACATGGAAATTAAAGTTTCCATTTTTAAAATATATTCTTCGTGCCGACGCTCAGCAAACTGCCATCAGCAGAAAAAACCTATTTCATTGCTTAATAAAAATATAAAAATACACAATTTCACTAAACCTCAGAACACCAAACAAAGGCACCAAAATCACAGATCACTGCGAGACAACCTATTGATAAATTCCTCCATGCACACCACAGAGCAGTGACCTTGGTGAACTTCACTCAGGCCTCTAAGCACAGAGTAATTAACATATCCTGAAGTTAAAACCACGAGTGGTGCTATTGAAGCAGGCAGAACAACCAGCACGTAAAGATAACTCGATGTGAATTCAGGTCTCTGTGGTCATTTCACATCCTTCCGTAGTTTCGTGAAACTGCCGCCCTCAAAGAGAAGCTGAGTTCTGAGTCTGAGCTAACCTTGGGCTTTTCCCTGTGTAAAACACTCACAGCAGGGTCACATCTCTGTCCTGGGAGCTTTCCCCAAGTGCTGCTGTGAAACACCAGAATGCAAATAACCAAAGGAAGGATACTCTCCATTTCCAACACCTCATTTTACCATGTTAACCCACTGAAAGCTATAATAATTACTTAGATCCTTTCCAACCTCGACCCTGCACTATAAACACCCTTAAGTTTACTTTCCTTTTTTAACAAAAACATGATTAGTCCTTTATTAATACAAAGCACAGCGTGCACCAATAAAATCGAACATTGGCGAGCGGACACCGTGTTTGCACGGGGAGCGCACGCACAGCACTGCCAGGGGCTCACATCTGTTTGTGCAGTTCTACTTCAGTAGTTTAAGGAATGAAGTATCACCTCATTACAGAACTGCCATGTATGAGTGAATTTGTGGAGCTTGCCCTCCTCACAGCCAGACAGTTCTAATCTCCTCTCGAAGCGCAGTGGCAGCACAGAGATGGAGTGTTAAGCTTATCAGGCCTCATCTGTACCATCACCTACTTAGTTAAAGCCGGGCCATCCATTTCTCTGTCATTTCTTTGTTCCTGGGGTGCCTGAATGCATAATAGCCACTGGCAAAAGATGCAAGATATCTTTAAAGACTTGAATAGAACACCACCTACAATTTTCTTTTTCTTTATCACAGACTGAAAACAATTCACCAGCACTATTTTAATCATGGGTTGCACTGCATGTGTTTTTTCTTGCTCTAGAATTCTAACTTGTACCTTCACCATATAACCTGTTATATAGAGCTGTTCATTTATTTTATATTAACTTCCTATATTTGCATAGGAATTCCTACCTCTGAAAAAGCTTGTCTTCCTATCACAGCGTCACAGTTAGGAATGGTTCTGATAATTGAAAATGCTACAGCGTAGTAAAACCAGCTTTGTACTCAACCACTCTTTTTGGGCATCATCAAGCAAATCAGTTTTGTTTCAGTCACTTCACTGACTCGTATCTACAGAGCCTGTGTGAATTGCTGGGCATTACTTAAGCTTTGATGGTGCCATCTTACATCTCTCGATGTCTCTAGCACACCCTAATCAGATGGATGCTGAATGATACCTTAGCCAAAAAGTGAATGTTTTCTAACCTGCAAAACAAACAAAAAGCTGCACTGTTCATAATTTGCTTTTGGCTCATGCTTCAAAGCTTTCCTGTTCCAACTGGTGATTAAAAGTCAAACCACAAGAATACTGTCAACACTTCAGCAGTAGCTCCTTGCAGGTCAGAAAAATAAAATTATACATTTATAGGAAACAGTGAAAGGGAGCATTTATTGCAATAAACTAGAAAATGTTGCAATAGTTTACATTAAAGAATGTAATTTTGACTCCTGTCAGTTTCACAGTTTTTCTGTCAATACTGCATTTGAAAAAAAAGTCAAGAAATAAGCATGCAAATATTCCAATCACACCCCAGCCCTTTCATATTCTTGGTTCAAATGAAGAGTGTTTGGCGATCACTTTAGAAGAGATTTGTATTTGGCAGAAATTTATTCCCAAAACAACAAATAGAAAAATCTCACAAACCCACTTATTAAGTAACTATCTAAAAGTCAGGATTTAGGTGCCTCAAGGTGTGAGATAGGAAAAACTGGAAAAGGGGCCACTAGAAGCTCTGACAAGACAATACTAGTAGATAAAAAAAATGAAGTAAAAATTGAAGAAAATGCAGAATATTTAGAGAATACGCTAAGAATATCTGACCTCTGGTATTCGGCACTAGAAATTAAAACATTCTTCAGCAAACTAACCTTTTATCATACTGTCATGCCTTCCAGTAAAAAGTAACTATCAGTTCCCAGATTTAGAACTCCTTGATGACCCTGATAGCTGAGCAAATATCTCCTCTATACATGAGGTTCTCCTGCCAGAACAGACTGAGGACACTCAAATTGCACGATGGATTCTCAAGGAGTGAATCACTTCACCATGAACAGTTTCTCTCACAGTTAGTGGTTAAAGAAATCCCCCATCCTCTATCACTTTTGGTGAATCTTTGACATCCCACCAAGAATACCAGCGCTGGGTTATTTTCTTCTCCCCATCTGGTTCTGCTGACCCAGCGGGTAGGATTTATTCTGGAAAAGAAAAACCACACAGACAGAATGAGGAGCATTTCTGAGAGGCCCTGGTAGAAGTCTCTGTTTACTGTGGGGTGACAAGAGGAGAAGTGCCAAAGCACACAGCAGCACAGCTGACAGGAAGAAAATGTCCCAGAGCAACTGCTCCTGGATATTTGACTGTTATTGCTTCTGTAATCCTCATCCCTTTGTTCCATTAATTAGCATGCTGCGGCTATAATCCTGCCCAGAAAAAGTCTTTGTTCCTAGATAATCATTTCACTAACAAGCAGAAACATTTTACAGATTTTAAAACAACAAATGAGTAAAGGTTGTAATCAGCTGGTCAGCTCTGGCTTTTCTTGGAATTCTTCAGTAATCCAACTTCTAAATAATATCAGTTAACAGCATATGAAAGGATCAATAAATTTAGAAAATATACACAGTTCCATGACTATTAGAGCCTAACTGCGTATTTTCCATAAAAATGTAATGATTCCCTTCTGGTGTAAGAAGGTAAAGGAGGGTTTAAAGGTTATATATCTGGACGGGGAAAAAGGATAAATAGGTCCTCTTTTTGCACAGTACACTGAGTGAGAACAAAGCCTTGCTAAATGACAGTTGGGGAGACAACACAAATCTCCTGAGCACTGCAGATGCCTTCCCTGCACTGCAGCAGCCTTCTGATGGAATTATTTTAACTTTTCTGTATCTTCATTTCTTCTTTCATAAAACAAATTAAATTTGTATTGCAGGAATAGTTTGATGCCAAAATTGTTATCATTCTTCAATATTCTTGTATAGATAAGATGTATAAAGACTCAAAATATATTATTTGTTCATTCACTAAAATATTTACAAGATCTCCTGAATTAGTTTAAGAGGGCCAAGTATTAGCATATAGCAGATAGCAAACTGAATAAGAATGAGTAAATATCCAAAAACACCATTACATTGATTTCTACCTCAGTTGGTATCTTAACAAACCAGATCATTGAAGCTGTGTCTGAAAATTTACTTCCTCTGAAAATATTTTGGCAAATAAAAGGCTTTCTTTTTTCCTAGAAGAGCACACACATTAGATACACAATACTTCAGACTTGTATTTCTTTCCCAATAATTTATAACACCCATGATTACACTTCTAATTATTTGTTGCTCTTCCAAGTCCTGGGCCCGGTGTGTAACCCTTTTTCAGGGCTGAACTGTAAAACAATTCCCATATTATTCCAGGTCGAGTTTCACAAGTTGCATTGGAAGAAATCATCATTTTGCTCTATGATAAAACATCTTCTGGCCAGGCAACATATCCTCATGCTTCATTTTTTTTGTCTTGAATACTATATTTTTAATTCTTTAAAGTGACAGCTACAATATAAATCAAGTCCGATGTCAATTGTCCCTCTGTAGAGGCTTTAAATTTTAGAACATTAAACTGTCACATTATTATTAATTCCTTTGGAATTCAGCTTCCATTTTATAAATACATATTGAGAGAGAAGAAATATAACAAAACTATGCTTTGTAGTTCAAATATTGCTGATACAGACACAGTCTGTCTAGTTTGCAGCAACAGTAAGTGTAAATAGTAAACTTATCTATAATATTAGGTGGCAAAGAAAAACACACAGAAAGCATAAAAATTCTTACTATTAAAGCTTAAACTTGTTTTTGAATATCAGTTATTTTACCAATAAATACACCTTAATAGCAGTCAGGCTGTGCAGAAGCAGCATTCAAGTCCCTTGTTACTTGAGAGTAACCACGAAAAATTTAAGTCAAAGGGATTTTGGTTTTGCAGTAAAATTAGCGTAAGTGAAATTTTGGGTTAAAATGAAAGCTACACTCTTAGAGGAAGAACGGTCTGGTGGTTGAGATATTAACCTTGGACTTGAAAGAGCTGGGCTAAAGTCCCAGCTTTGCCACAGAGTTTTGCATAACCTTGAATTAGTCACTTAATTACTTGGGGCTTCTCTTCTCAAGGTATTAAACACAGATAATAATATTTCCATGGTCAGCTTCACCTTGTTCTCTGGCTTAGTTTTGCAAATCAGGAAGAAACCAAAAGTCTGTGAAAGGCCCCAGTAGTTTATCCCCAAGAACAATTTGTTTCAGGACTAAGAATTAGTTTCTGTTCTGAAGCCTTGGCATCAGTCTCAGTGTGCATTGCGGGATCCCAAACACCAAAAATCCTAGGAACTACAGTCATGAAAGAATCAATAATAATAACATTCCAACAATAATATTTGTGTCAACTATACTGTATCTGCACAAAAGGCAAAGGCTTACTACACTGATGGCTAAAAAAAACACTAGCTAACTTCAAACCCAATGGAAAAAGTATTTGGGTTTTTCAATATATTACTATAGTTTCAGCACATAGACTCTGTGTGTCTGTAAATGTTTAAAAAATGGAAAGAATACAGAATTTTGAGTAAAACTTGAATCTGATTCAATAAAATGTACTTTTCATAATTCACATGCAAGAGAGACATACACAGCCTAAGAAGCAGCGCTCTTCTTGTCGCAGAAGTACACAGAACCTGTGATCCTGAAGAACTGATACATGGAAATAACCTAAATTTTTGTGTTTATCTAGAATGAAACACTTATGCGCTTTGACTTACTCATTTTGTAAAAGTAGTTATCCACTTTTCAGCCTATGAAAACTATATCTCATAATGCATCCCAAGTATTTTATATCACTTAAAAATAAAAACAATTTTCTACATAAATCCCCTCTTTTTCTTTTCCCCAAAGAACTCTCAAGAAATGCATTGCATAAAAGTTTTTTCCAACCAGTTATTTAAAAGCTGCACAACTCCACAAGAAATTAACTGCAAATAGAACCACCACACACTTATTTTCTCTTTAAATTCCATTAAATCATGTACATATCAAGCTAGGAGCTTTTATCAAACACAGGGTCATAGAATTTAAGCCTGATTGATGAGCAACTTTGGACATTTACACAAGACAGCAATAAAACAATTCTAAGTATAGCTGAGATGTCAGTTTCCAGAAGTATGAAAATGAAAGGTATTACGGCTCCTATCCATAAGCTTGCAAGAAAGGGGGAACACACTGAGACCACAATGGATGTCATGATAGAAAGGTGTAGGGACACACCATTTAAAATGGTAAAAAAGGTGAGGTTCATGCACTGAACAAGAAAAGAAAATCACACAAATTTGGAATTAAGGACCTTGAAGAGGAATTAATTCTTCTTCTAAGCTCCAGTGATGGAGCACCAGAAACCACCCAAGCTTCACATTTGAAGTTTATGTCATGCTCAGAAGTCCTCAGTGGAATTATGGGTCTCTAATTCACAGTTGTCACTATTTAGTCTATGCATTATGGTTCCCTGAATTTCATTTTCACAAGGCGTGCACTGACACACTCATTACCCCTGGACCATTATGTACTGCGTAAATCATCATTTCTTTTGTTCTAAAGCTGAGTGTGTAATCCCTCCCAGCGGAGAGACAACAAAATCTAACTGCATAATCAATTTCCTTGTATGTCAGATTTCTCTAGTCCAAAAACAGTTCAGAGAGTTCCACACAAACTATTTGTTCTCCTTCAATTTCCCATTCAGAAATACAAAATGCTTACACTCAGTTTATTGGAAGTTGTAATAAGCAAAGCAAAAGGGGACAAAATATCCACATCTTCTACCAAATCAAGCCACAGTATTAACAGATCAAACTTCTTTATTAGCCCCAGAAACAAACTCTGTGAAAATGAGGTACCGAAGTAAAGTTAGTGTTATTAAAATAGCTTGAAAGAAACCATGACTTTACTAACCTCTTTCATAATGCTAATGTGGGGGGAGAGGGGAAGGGACCTGAAAAAATGCATTTAATTAGCCAAAAAAAACCTTCAGGTAGGAGTGGATGAGTCTTTTTTTAGGGTTTTTTTTCCCCCACAAATCTGAGGGGACTTGCTTAATGCATTGTATGCAAGAGTTCTAAATAATTTTAGACTAAAAGGAATTTGCATACAGTACATAATATTCATTCCTGCAAACCCTCCCTCACCTACTTGATCAAACTGACATCAGTACAGCTCCTGCTTGTGCAAACAGTAATCACAGGAGTAGCAGCTGCCAGGAAAAGATCTTACAGTTTAAAGTGTATGTAGACAGCATGAAATAAAAAGTCCACAATACTATAAAAGTATTGTGAAATACAATAATCTATCATTCAAGCAGCAGCAAGAATTAGATTGATACACAATCCAAATGCAATATAATACAAAGAGCAAAATGCTACTAAAGCCAAATAAAAAACCAAATGTGTGATCTACATGAAGCCCCAAACCTGCAGAGGAACTGCAGTGAACAGTATTTCATAATACTTCAGTGATGGATAAAAGGAATGTTTAGTATTACTTTTATTTGCTAAACATTTATAATTTAATTGATCCCATGTGAAGTTTTTACTTACTACAGCTTATGAAAAAGGTGAGAGGTTTCAAAACATGGTTTTCCTATAAAATCCTATAACCAGAGAAGAGTAATTTGATTTAACTGCTGTCATCAATTTCTATTAATCTGAAAATACATTACTGTAAGAATCCCTCATTACAGTATGTATTTCAGCTTTGTGTTCTATTTAATGAAAACATAAAAATCGGTTTTTATTACTATATAAAGAACTCATCCAACAATTACAAATCATTAGTGAAAAAACATGTTCTTTTTTGGGAACTGATACTGTACTTCCAATTGCTAGAGGCTCCAGTCCTCTCACTTGCAATTTTGTTTGAGGGCTACAAGTCTGAAAGTGCACCAAACCCATCTCCTCCTTGAAAATCCACTAAAAACACAGACTCTTTAAATTCTGCCTTGAAATTTCAGACATCTGTATGCAGAAATTCATCTGTATTTACTGTATGGAGTATTGACCCAGTTCCAGAGTGACCACACTTTACCATGACAATTTGGTTACCATGCCTGCTCCGTACATCTGCCACTGAAACTTTTTTGTTGGAAACAAAGTCACACACAGGCACGATGACTGCTTTTCAAACCACAACAAACAGATTCATTTCCACACACAGTTTTTTATATATTTCCTCTTATTTCCAGTGTAAATTGTCCATTTCATGCACTAAATCTTCATGTTCTCCCACAAGAAAGGAGAAATGGTGAAGAATGGACAAATAGTTTGAACTATTTTTAAAACTACAGATACATAATACAGTATGTATATATATACACATATATACACACACACTAGAACCTGTTGCGCTATTATTTTCAGATCTGACACCAAGCCCAGGAAAGAATTAAATATTTTCAACTCACACACAGCAGAACACTTGATTATATGCATTACCTTCAGCTGTCTGCATGCAAACCAATTGAATTCAGGAATGTTCAATAGTAAACCGAATCAGGAGGACAAAGGTAAAAACATACAAAACCTCAACCCGTTTCTGTGGCGCAGAGCACTCTACCCAGACTCTCAGATTCTACCCTGACTCTCAGAGGCGCTGCCTGAGCCCCGTCTCACCGGACCTGCCCCTGGGGCTGTTTCACCTGCCCGGGCCCATCCCGCACCCAAAGGAAGCGCTGCCAGCACCCCGGGCTCTGCCGGGAGCTCTCGTGTGCCAGGAGCTCTGCGACATCTCCGTCCCTGCTGTGCGGGGCTCGGGGCCGGGCACGGAGCCCGCACCGCCCCGGTCAGGGTGTGGAGAGCGGAGCGCGGCCCGGCCGCTCACACCGAGCCCCTCCGCCCAGCAGCTCCCCTACTCCGAGCTGTTTCCCCATCTCAGCTCCGGCTCAGCAAATCCAGGCAGGAATTTTCTAGCACGGAGCTGAGGGTGTGTCCTGAGCGCTGCGGGCACGCAGGAGCCGCTGGTGCCTTGGAGGGCTCGGTGTCACCCGGCACACGCGGGGTCCCGGTGCTCCCGGCGCGGATCCTGCGGATCCCAGAGCCCACAGTCCAGCCCAGAGCCAGCAGCCTGGGGACGGAGACAGCCCTGGGGCAAAGCCCTGGGACAAAACAGGGAGCAAACCAATTCCTGCTGCGGACAGACCGCATGCCGGCAGGACACTCCGGTGCCCGTTCCATTTTACAGTCCTAACGCGCCCCATTTCTTTCAGCAGCGCTCCAGCTTTTCTGATTTTCAAAATTAAGTCACTTCAGCTTTACTCCCCAAATGCATGGAGAAAGGGAGAGGGAAAAAAAGTAATTCCTACTTATGGACTAAGCTTTAGGCAGACAATTGTCAGATGACAGGGGGTATTTTGTGACCATGTCAGATGAATAACCAGTACCTGTGAAAGACAGATTTAGGGCCGTTGACTCAAGTGAATGAAAGCAGAATTTTTATCCATTTTTCTCACAAGTTTTAATCATACAATGCATTATGTATGCCTACATTTATATTATCCTGGATTAAAGTATAAGTAAGGAAAGAAATGAGAACTTCTGAAAACTAGCGTACATATACAGGCATAGGAGTTTTTTAGAAAAAGTGATTTCCAGTTCTGAAACAGACAAACCTAATCCCCAAATCTGCTAATCCGATCAAAGCATTTCTATACTGAGCACTTGCTACTTCAAATATGTCTGTTGGGAATGGAGACAAATTTCTGGTTTTAGAGGCAGCATTTGGTTCAGTTTCAGTAACACACTCAAATTCAAAACTGCACCAGACCCAGGGTGTCAACAACCACAAACTCCCCCTGCCCAGGCATTTCCCACTCAGAAGCATCCAGCTCTGAGTTTTTCTTTATAGCTGCTTCCTTGCTTTATTTTTTTAGAGCAACCTGTTCCAAGTAGGCACTTTCTTATGCAAGAAGGACAAATTTCTTTTTTCCTCCTTTCTTCAAATCATCAATATGCTTTGGACAGTACAGAAATAAAACAGCCTCTCACGATTTCAGGTTCATGTAATATTTTCATTCTTGTAATATTAAGTAGATAACTATGTAGCTTTCACTATAGAACAGATATGAAAAGTTAGTAAATAAAAATAAGAATCAATGATGAGTTAAGCCTACAAATATCGGGAGATTTATCACATGAAATTTTGTGCAAATAGTTTCCTGGCAGTAGTTACATTAACACAAGTGACAAATGATAGCAATTTTTATACAGCAAACACCATCAAATAAATGGAAGTTTTAACACTTTAATAGTTTTAATAGCTTTTTCCTTTTAAAAATCAGCATGAAGGTAAATATATTTGCCTGCCAAGGCTTAAAAAATAGCAAGTTTTGGGGTTTTATCTAAATTTGGGTTGATTTTAATTTTTGAAGAAGAAATAATGAGGTTTTGTTAAAACTGTACATATCGATGTTTAGGCATAAAGTGATACAATTTTTTGGTTTTAAAAGAATACTGAAGAAAACCCTAGGTGCATCAACTGCTCCACACACACACCAGCACAAAACCTCACACAAAAGAGAAACCTAGAGCAGCAAACCAGCTGTGGAATACTGTTCAAACACAAGACCCATCAAAAGTGAGCATCTCACAGAATTTCAACAAGGAAACTCATTTCTGCCATTCAGAAACGGAAACTATTAACTGAAATTCAAGCAGGTCGATTACATTCCCTGCCCAGAAAATCTTTGGCTCGGGTGAAGCTGCCCAGACTGAAGAGAAGTTGCTGTTATCTCCATCTGTGGGGCAACAGAACTCGCTTCAGGACACCTGGTCCTCCCTACCTGCTCTCCCGCCTTTCATCTCTAAAAGAGAACCATGTCCTTTGATTGTCTTTTTCTTCTTTGTATTGCTGAGATTTCTATCCTACAAGAAACTAAACCTGTAAACATCTATCAAGTGAGCAAGCTTTTGAATTTCTTCTCCTCACAATTTAATAAAACAAGCTCAAAAATCAATACATGTAGAAACAATCTTAAAACTGTAAGTGACTGAGGGTGTATTATATTTGATACTCTAGATAAAATAAAACTCGAGTGGTCACAGATCACACACCATAATAACAATAAAGCAGACAGGATTATGGTAATTAAGAAACAGACAGATCAATAAAATATCTGTTATATTTTGGAAAGTCAGCAAGTAGCAGTTCTTTGAATGTCCGACCTAGAGAACTGTCTGATACATTTCTGTTGTTCTGGCATGATCTGTCTTCAGCTAAGAGCTTTGTTGTGTGTTTAGCCTAGGGATGAATTAAAGATAAATGCTAGATTTCAGTGAGTTCATTGCAAAAAACAATTTCAAAGAACAAGTCAAAGCTCAACAAAAAATTACAACTTTCAAAAAATGTTTAGGGGGAAGGTGTTTTCTTTTTTCTTTTTGATTCATGGAAGAACAACATTAGTTGATTAATTTGTGTGCAAACTTCTGTGCATGATTTCTGACATATACATAAATGTGAATTTTATAACAAAATAAAAAAAAAAATCAATTGAAATTCAAAAGTTTTGTCTCAAGATATATTTGAAAGAGTAAGTTCACTGCTGACTGCTGCAGCACAGATACATGAGAAAAAGAGAGCACAAAGCTAAATCTCCCTGACAGGTTTTTTGTATTTGCTAGAGTTGGGCCATGACTGGCCCTGGGCTTCCTTCATTTGTGTTTGATTAATGCCTGCATCCTGGAAATACCATTTGAAATTCAGATGACAGTGCAAACTTCAACTGGTTCAGGCAGAAAACAACCAACCATCCAAACAAGTTTTAAAAAAAAAAACAAAACAAAAACCTCTCAATTAGCAGAGGACAAATCTTGTGCCAAATGTTTCATTAAAAAAATTGGAATTTTTTTCTGTTATTTTATACAACTTAAAATATTTCTTTCTTTGCACATAAGAAAGCAGATTTAAACAAACCGCTTTTTCCACTTCTAAATAATACCTGACTCTTTGGTCTTGCTGACACACACCACTAACACCTAAATGGCACAAGGTGAGGCCAGGGTGGCTCAGCAAGTCACAGGCTCTGGGCTGTTTGCTGTAGGTCATATTGAGATGATCGCTGCCCAAGGATTTTGGCAGACAGTGCATCAGACAAGCACTCCGTGTCACCGTGCTGCTGCTCAGCACTAAAGCACCAGGCCAGGCCAGGCTGGACAGGGCTTGGGTCACTCTGCTCTGGTGGGAGGTGTCCCTGCCCACAGCAGGGCGGGTGGAACTGCACGGTCTTTATGGGTCCCTCCAGCCCAAACCGTTCTGTGATGCTCAAGACACGACACAAACGTGAAACACGGGACATTGGTGAGGGATGGCATCAGTGTGAGCAAAGCTGTCCAATCCCACAACAACCTTTTTGGCCAACAAGAAATGCTTTCCCTCTTAAGTGATTTTATTAAAAAATAAACCATCTGTAAATCTGCTTAGGGTACTAAAAACGTGTTGGCAGTGTTCCATCACTGGGTGATTCCCTGTGAAGATCATAAGAAAGCGTTTTTAACACAAACAAAATTAACACAGCCCTTCAGAAGTAAAACCCTCTCAGCACCATCACTTTACATGAGGTATCTTTAAAGCCCTGAAACTGCCATCAGAAAAAAACACCCTGGTCAGCCAGATGAGCAGTATTTAAAAAGATTGACAGTCTCCTGTGCTGATGAGAGAACAGTGGCTTTAGGACAGGACTCTTTTTCTCCATTAGAGACAGGAGCCTTTATATTTATGAAAATAAATCGGGGGGTCCATGCTTCACTCCTGCAAGAAGGTTATTCTCAGCTGTTCACAACAGAAATATTAGCATCATCCTCATAAACACTTAAGTCTGACACTATTAGACAGAATGGTAGATTGAGAAGTGTCCACTGATTTCCAGAGTTATTTCTATGTTTCCCATATTCAAGCCACTATGCTCCTAGCCAGCTAGGAATTTATTTTGTTAGAATTTACACAGATGCAGTAAAATTGAACATGCATGGGCGCACACACACCATGCCAGGTGGCAATAAACAACCCTTGCCTTTCCTTTGAGAGAGAAAAGCTTATACAAAACAGAAGAAAATGACAAGGTGGAATAGGATAAAGTTAAAAATCTTTACGTTCAAGTATTTTAATATTATGAATATTCTTTTAAGAAGCCTAAAGCTGAAAGTTAACACCCTCAAAATAGAAACACACAAGTGTAAGGACAACACAATGTTGAGAATTGTACTAATAACTGTCACTTCATTATCATGATAAGTGAATTACTTACTTTCCATTAATTAATAAGCCATTTGTCCAACCAATCGTCAATAGACCATAGTGGTGTGGTACAGTACATCTATATTTATGTTCTAAACATTTTCTCTCCGTGAATGTAGTCTCTATTATTTCACCAAGGCAATTTGAAAATAATATTTTCAGTATAGGTATCCATTAAAAAAATACACTAGCAATGAAGCCACATTTCAGATTAAAAAAAAAAAAAAAAAAAAAAAACAAAAAAAGAAACCACAAGAAAACCACCCAGCTTTTCAAACATTATCTCTTTCTGCTATACTTTTATATACAAGGATTCTGAATTGCCTTGCCTCAGTGCTACTCCTGTATTTTAAAACCTTTCAATAGCTTGGATGATAAAGCCTATTTTTCTCTTACCAAGATCTGCAATTCCATCCTCAAAAACTTGAAAGAATATGAACTTTGTCAGAGCCCTCGAGCCACAAATTCCTTTGATTATGTTTAAAAAGGGTGAAAGAACTGATCTTGCAGGGAAAAGACAAAGACCAAGAAAGCCACACCTAACATGGCACCGAAGCTATACTGTTCCCGGGCTACACACAGCAACAAATTACTCTCTCAAAAGAAGAATGCAGGTCTTACATGAAGTGGAACAATTAATTTCACGCTTGTCAGCCCAGTCTCAATAGTGTGTTGATTTGAATCCGATATTTGTGGCGCATTACTGCATGCAGCGGACAGTCCTGATGCCTCCTGAGCAGACATATTGCAATGATGACTATCATTGTAAAACAATCCATCAATAAGAGTAATTACAGTATTGATCAAAATGGCTCCTTGTTTCGTATCAGAATCAATTCTCAGGAGTTGCCAGAAACAGAAATATCTAATGGACTATTCCATCACTGCAGCAACTGAAACAGCTAATATTCTGGAAAGCTCTTAATAATTACTCATTGACTCTAAATTTCTGCTTCGGTGGTTAACTATACCCTGCTTACTGTTGCTTGAAAGTCAGTCTTAGTGGTTGAAATAAGATTCCAATGCAAATTTATAAACTGCTAACATCTGCAAAAA
Organism: Pardalotus punctatus; assembly: GCA_013400915.1. NCBI lineage: Eukaryota > Metazoa > Chordata > Aves > Passeriformes > Pardalotidae > Pardalotus > Pardalotus punctatus. The sequence goes on along the minus strand of VZTX01010347.1, from coordinate 132,672 downwards.
CATTCAAAACCACCTTATATAATTTCACTGTGTTCTGCTAATCACAGAATCTAATTATTTTTCTTATTACATTGTTTCTGGGTGAGAAGCTGCATTTTGGATGCCGACAGCTTGTTTTACAGTGGCTGCTCTTACAGTACTCTACAATAGGCAGGGTGGAATTCATTATGGCTCAGATTGTAAACAATAGAAGGCATCACACCATTAATGGCATATTTTGTGTAAATGTCACCGAATTACAAATGGTGTTTTGAGATACCATCAGCTCTTAATGCTGCACTATAAACCCTAGAAGACAGAGAATCACAGAATAGTTTAGGTTGGAAAATGCCTTTAATGTTATCAAGCCCACCCATTAACCCAGCACTGCCCAGGCCACCACTAACCCACGTCCCTCAGTGCCACACCTACACATCTTTTAAACACCTCCAGGGATGGTGGCTCCACCTTTCCCACGGGCAGCCTGCTCCAGGGCTTTGCAGCCCTTTTAGTGAAGTTTTTCCTAAGATCTCATCTAAACCTCCCGAGGCACAACCTGAAGCCATTTCCTCTCATCCTGCCGCTTGTTCCATGAGAGAAGATGGAATAACCCCACCTGGCTACAGCCTCCTGCCAGGTACTTGTAGAGAGCCACGAGGCTCCCTCTGAGTTTCTTTTCCTTCAGGCTGAACACCCCCAGCTCCCTCAGGAGAGTTGGGCTCCAGACCCTTCACCTCTGCAGAGCCTTCCTGCTCTCCAGCAAATCAACATTCCCACCCATCCTGGAGCCATCTGCAACTGAGGCACCCTCAACCCCTCGTTAGGTCATGATAAAGACATTAAACAGGACTGGCCCCACTACACATCCCAGGGGTCTGCCCTCTGCAGTCTAAGAGAGTAGATTTTCTTCCAATAGCTCCATACATGTTTCTGTTTCATTTCAGATTTGTCTGTCCTCACACCTAAACTGTCCTGCAAGGGAACGGCGTGTAATTGAGGCTATATTAAAACGCATTTGCATTCTGATATAATCTTAAATTGCCAATAAAAACATGTTTAAATTGATAAACTGCCACATTACACAGGCACTGCAAGAGATAGCATTATACCATTTCTAATAAAATACTTTTCTATAACACATTAGCATTATCATCAATTGGAAATCACTAATATTTCCTCTGATGTTTGCTGAAGTAGCATTAATTACGCTCACTTTCTTTTGGTATTCATGTACCATCAATGTAATTAATTTGGAGTTTACTGAAGTGTGAAATGTTCTGCCTGATAATAGATTTCCCAGAACCTGATACAGCAGTCGACCTTAAACATTCCACTTTTGCTCTGGCTAAACACAGAGGCTGAGTTCAATACTGCAGTTATCCTCAGTGGGAAAGCAGCAGCATAGGAAATAACACTGATCCGGAAGACATTTTTAAAAATATTTTCCTGATAAAGTTATCATAAATTGGGTATCTCAGATGCAAATGTAAGCTGAAACACAAAAACAGCATGGTTGAATTCTGACTGCAGGGTGAAGTTGCTTCTATTTAGCTTTTTTTAATTGCTAAGAGTATCTTTTGCAAATCCTTGAAGGTCTTAGAGCCAGACTTAATAATATGGAACATTTTGAAGCAAGGATGCTTAGGGCAAAAGAAATGAAATTTTGCAGAGTAAGAACAACAAGGAACAATTATTATATTAAATAACAGCCCATATGTAGTCTGTCATTGATAGTAATGAGGAAATTCCAGAAGCTTATATATGACTTGTTTCACATCCCACTGAAGTCAAGAAAACATTTCTTTTTTACCCCCATATATTTAGGATCAAGCCTTATAATCCAGAACTCTCCATGAACACCAACAGAGTGAGAACATCAAATATTTAAAGTCTTTAGATAGCTAAACATTTTTCTCTATATTGTCTATTTATACCCTCTAAGCTGTGCACTACATAATTCCATGTCACTAATGCTGCCAGGGTTTTTTTCCTCAAGGGGATTACATTTCCACACTAATGATATCATCACAAAGTTTATCTATGCTCATCCCAGATGCTTTAATCATTTCCTGGCTTAACAGCTGGCAAAGTCTGTCAATGCAGTATCTTAAAACTCTAGAAATCTTAGTGCATGAGCCACCTGACACTATGACTGTGACACTTTTGTGAAGTTTAATCACGAAAGAACTACAACAGCCAGATACTCCCAAACCACTTTGGATAAATACTGACTTCTTAACGTGCACCAACACATTTTAACCCTACCATCACCAGGATGAACCATCAGCAGTTTGTGCTGTTACTGCACATCTTGCTTCCTTCAAAAAAGGAAAGTTTGGGAAAAGCTGCCCCAAATAGTATGCCTAATATTTACAGAATCAAGATTAAAAACTACCACCAGAAGCCCAGAAAACAAAACCAGGCAAAGCAGATTGCACATCTTGAGAGAACAGGTGGTTTTCTTCCATGTTCTCTATACAAACATATTTATCCTGTGCTAAGGGTACAGAGTATAGCAGAACCAGCTACTACAAGCCCAGGCTCCAGATCCAGGAATAAAAGCAGCCTGAACAGAATTGTGTATTCTGAAAATTTTTATGACAGTATGTTTTCAAAATACTTCAGTAAAGAATATTCGTGAGATAACTATAAATTATAGGTCACTTAGAACCTACAGGAAAACTCCCACAGAGGCAGATCTCCTTTAAACCAAATGCATGGTCTGCACTCAGGGTATACATCCTTATGCCTTCATAATTTATAATTTTAATTCATCATGATATTATCTGTTTTAGAAACCTTCCTCGAGCAAAAGCTATGCACAGCTGGTGAATGAAATGTCATAAAACCCTTGCCCTCTGAAAATAGCTGACAGGGTGAAATAGCTAATGATGCCCGAGGTGCCTGTGTGCCACCATTAACACTGAACTGCTCCATTCTATTTCAACAAATCATGCTTTTAAAAAAGAAATTTTAAAAGACTAGTGAGATAATTTGCTTGATATACTGTAGGAAAAATAGAAAACACATCTCACTCGTCTGCATTGTTTATATCGCTATCATTTAAAACTACATATTAACATCATTAAAATGTTGACAGTGGCATTTATTATTGATAAAGACAGAAAATCTTATTAAGCAAGGAGAGGTAGTTTCAGTAATTTGTAATTGTCGCATTTTACTATAATCATAAGACACCTTCACGAAAAATTGGCAAAGGAATTCAGTTTGTCCCAACAGATCCAAAGCAATTCTTTCTGCCATGGTGCTTCCAGTTTAGGCTCATTTCAAAGGGCCAGAAATCTTTGTAGATAGTTAATGCTTGGAGACAATTTCCTGGTGTTAAAACCTCCTGCTGGAAGCCAGCTTACACCAAGGCTTGTGAGCAGGTTACCAACCACCTATTTACATTTTCCTACCTGAAGATTTGACAAACAGAGAGCAATCCAAAGCAGCAGAAGCTACTGAGCTCCTTCAGGGCTCCCATAAACACATCAAAGGATATGCTCTGAGAAACGGCCACCTGCAGTCTATGCACAGATATGCAGGATTTGTGACAAACAATCAGAAAAATATATAAGATTTCTTAGACATTTTGGTGGGAATACTATTCCAATTGATTGTCTTGGTTCTGTGGGTTTCATGTTATAGATTCAGTTTCATGTTATTGCTCTGGACAAAACAGACAATGTTTAATAATTGCATTTTTCTCTTCCCACAACATGTTGTTGATTTAGCCTTTGTTTAATGACACAGTTCCTGTGGAGGCATGCACGCTTACACTGACTGCTGATTTGGGTCTCATGCTGACTAAACAACAGCTTATCACATACAGAAGAAAATCCACATCACTGCATGAATGCAGTTGGTAAAAACTGCTTCCTTGAGGCTCGAGACCCACAACACAAGTCTGTGTTGTAATAAACACATCATGTTGTTACAGCCAGACAGGATGTGTGACACATCTCTGCTCAGCCATGGCATAAGCAACTTTCAAAACTGAGAAATTTGCTGGCACTACGCTGCAAGCACTGTGAGACCCAACAGTTCTCTGACAACAAGCAGAGCAAAATTAATCTCTTGTAAAATGGGAATAAAACGTCACTTATATGAGAACTAAGTTGTGGTAAAAGGTTAAACGCTCGGCACAGCAGATATGACACTGCTACATGGGAGTAAAAATACCTTCCCTAATCTTGTTTCACATGTCAAGAGGAAGAAAGAGGAAAGAGAGAGTTTGAATGGATAATCAATATTAAAGGAAACCCAGGAAGACTAAAAAATCCTGGATATTAAAAAACTAATTTATTATTAAAACATATACAAATGTTAAAATGCAATGCCACCAGCTTTTTACAGTAGAGTCACCGCTAAATACAGTACATTTTGCTGATTTTAAAGAAGTGTGTGTTTTTACATAAACATTTACTATTGCAAGCAGCTTCATCTCCATCAGAAACAGAGATCAAAGGCCGAGCAGCTACTCTGTAACACATAGAATGCCCAGAAACCTACGGATAATTGCATTTGAAATACAAAACTCTCTTAGCCATTTGCAAGAGCTGAGGCTGCACACCTGATCAGACAAATATTGGAATAAGCATTAAGTTCTGTAGCATCTGTGTTCCTGCTGCTCCGGTCAATGCACTTTTGGCAGACTTTAACGTGCTCTTTTTGCTTTTTTTTTAAAGTATTTTTATACTAACAAGTGCAAAGAAAGTTATATTGTAAAGAAATACTTGTTTTTTAAGGATTCTTACACGTGCATGGAGCAAACCTTGTTGGAAAAACCTGCTGAATGGAGGAGATGTGAAGATTTTTTACCCTACCCATATGAAAATTATGTAGAAGTGCATGCAGTAAATACAGTTGTCAGATATTGATCAAAGTTACAAGAGATTGAAACCTATTAAAAGTTTTTATGCAGAAAAATGATGAAGTTGTACAATATTTTATTCTGCCCTGAAATATGTTAAACACCATCTTCTAGTTTCCCATTTCACAAAAATTACTTTCAGGTTTTCAATACAGGAATTACAATGCCACACACATTTTCCTCTTCCTAAACTGCCTGCTGGGATGATCTTTGTTTCCTCATCAGTCACGTATCCAATAAAGATGACAGCCTCAATTCATACAATTTCATTGAAACTACTGAAGTTTTATATAAAGTTTGGGCAGACCTCCTCATTCCATTATTACTCTCCAGTTATTACAGCAGTTTATGTTTATGAATAAGGGGGCCATAAAATCCAATTTAAGCAGAAACTTTCTGAGAAATAACTTTAAAGTTTGTTTATATAAAAACAAATCAGGGTGCAATCCCATTGTTCTAAATGTCAATACATTTCAGTTTGGGGGCTTCACCTCTTCAGTGTACCTGCAATTTCAAAGCCATTTCTGCCTGAGTTACATAATCCCTCTCTCTCTCTCTCCCGTTTACAGTGCATTTGCAGTTTCAGAACAGCTTTTAATGCAAGCATTAACATTTCTTTTAATGCAAATATAAACCTGTGAGTCTAAGCAAAACTGTAGAATTACTGTTCTGCAATAAAGGGCAACATACCTTTTTCCTCCAATTTTTCTTAAATGTCACAGCATTTTGAAATTCATTTAAAAGTACACAGTAGTAAATCCAATGAAGTTAAAATAGAAAATGTCTGAAAGTTTACAGTAAAAGATGACTCATCTTCATTCATTTTCTTATCACAATCAGCACAAAAATTCTAGAATTCAGGATAGCAGTAACTTGTACAAAACCAGTCATAGCCTGATATTCCATATTAACAGTAATGGCTTTTCTATGAAACTTGTGAGAAGTATTTGGAATGAAACAGGTTACTCTGCAAAGTCAGCCACACCATGAGAAATCTCTGTCCATCAAGGCTTTGTCCTTTACCATGATGTTCTTAGTTTCCTCCTTTGGGTTAAAGGAGAGAGGTGCACAAGGAAGCTGCAGTTCCCTGGAACTCAGACTTCACTGGGATCTGCAGTCCTGCTTGCTGTGACTTTCAAGAGGAAAATAACAAGGAAAATAACAGTCTTCAGTAGAAATAGCTTGTAGCATTTAACTGCTCTGCTTTCTATCCCTACAGTCACATCAAGTTTTACAATTTTTAGTTTGGAAGAAGCAAACATTGTAATTCAGGATATATATTGTGAATACTCATTATAATGTCTTACACTTTTCCCTGTATGATATTAGAATAAACACATAATCTGCTAACATTTATAAAATAATTTTAATGTTAATTTTTAATGTACCATAACTTAAGACATTCAAGGGGTAGTTTGAAGCTGAAATACCTTGTCCTAAAACTGCTGTTAATGGGATATTTTTTTAAGAAAAAGCACGTTCCATTTTTCTTCTAATATACACTTGCCACAATTTTTTTTCCTTGTATCTTGAATTGGAGTTGTTTGAAAGGAAAGAAAATACTATTTCTTTAAGTAAGACAGTGTATGCAACACTATGGGCAGATATGTGAGATGTGTCTGTGCTTCCAGAAGACTACAAGACTAGTTCATCCAAATGCCTAATTACACAGCCAATCATCCTATTTAAGGCATTTTACTCATTAGAGTCATTAAACGACTAAACTACTAGTAAATAAATAATGTGCTTAAAGTTCAACAGTAACAGAAATATTTAGCAAGTGTACCTGGTGCTACATTCTGGATGTACAAGTCTTATTCATCTTCCATACAAAAATTGCCCCTGTGAAAGAGAAAACTAATAATTGCTCACCACAACACAAAAGACATGGCTCTGCAGTGCCTCTAACTCTGATTACATAGGGATGTTTGCAGATCAGACAGGGGGGAGAGAGAATTAGACTCATCCAGTACTAAATTTAGCCTTCATCTGACATAGACAAATACACTTTTTTTCAGCATCAATAGTATAGGACATGCCCAACAAATGAACCTGTAAGCACTGCAAACTGAGCCATGAATGGCAACAAAGCTTTGTCTGCAAAGTTATTTTTAATCCTTCCATACCCAGAGCATTATGTTAAATAAGCTGTTCCCTTACATTTACTGTAAATCCCTCCAATTCCAGGTTTTACCATGTGCTACTATGATGCTCACACAAATGCCAATTAATTCAACTAGTTCAAAGTGTCACTTCTGAAGACACACAAACAGTTTCGTTTGTTGTCATCCCCTTATCTTCCCAGTCTTCTCAACCACACTGCCAAGATACATTCTCTTGTTATTTCAGCCACTTATAATTTACCCCTCTGACAAGTAAGAAATCCACTTGCAAGCCTCAGGACTGTAAACCAGAGAAGTTAAACTCATCAACACCTGATCCAATTGAAACTTTGCCTCACCAAATGTTGGTGAGACAGCTGGTGTGCTGTGCCCACACCCTATTGCAGCCACCACATTCATTTCACTCTTTCCTAGAGCTGCTGCAGTGTCCAGCTGTTCTCTCTCATGCTGTATTTACACTGCAGAATTCTGGGGCTGCAATTGTCTTCTCATTGCTCAGATGTAACTATACACAATTGAACTCTGAGATGTTCTAAATCAAAGGTGTAAAAATTACTCAAAAAACCACACACAGTATGAAAAGTTTGATTTACATTCTCTCTCAGATTTGCTGCCAGTATTGTTATTTATATTACAGAAGTTATGAAAACAATAGACTCCTCAGTTCAGGGGCTAAATAAATTAGCTTGGGTCAAGAGGAGTTATCCCCTTCTTGTCCTTTCATTTTGAAAGGGAAATACAGATGTCAATTGGGAATCAGAAGTGGAGTCTGAAGACAGTTCAAAGTTTGAATTTTGACTTCTAAAAAAAATTCTGAAAATGCAAGAATTAAATGCTTTGCACTTTTAGGATACTATCATCCTATTACTGAATTAATAATCTCCTGGGTACAAAGAGGAAATAAAATCCAAGTCTGAGTAGTGGAAAAAGACAGCAACCCCTATGTTTAGCTTGATCTTTCCTATTAGAACTGCTACCGTTTGCTGCCAAAGCTGGTGATACTCTCAAAGGACAAGAAAATAATCTGTACTGTGCTTGTTTTCACTGAGATACTTCATGTCGATAATACGGGAGCAGCTTCTCCTTTCACTTCCTTCGATTATCAGAAGCGTTTTGTTTTGTTACCGCACCCAAGTCCGCCCTGGAAGCTGAGAACTGCAGAGCTCTCAGAGCGAGGATCCCCCCAGCACCAGCCCTGCCACAGACGGGCTGCGACAGCCGGGGGACCAGCGGCGATGGAGAGGGGCAGGCGGAGCCCGGACCGGCCCAGCAGGGGCAGCACAGCAGCTTCAGTGCCCAGCGGCTTTAGTGCCCAGCAGCTTCAGTGCCCAGCAGCATCCCGGCCATCTGTTTGTCGGGGCTCATCGCCCTCCCAAGGCACCGCCACCCCCAGCCCCAAAGATGAAGCGCCCACAAGCACGGCAGCGCTCAGACCCACCCAGCCCAGGACGGCTACAGCCGGGAACACAAGGATCTGTTTGAGGGTTTGTCTCCAAAAACGAGCTAACAAAAACCCCCAGGGAAATAACAAATGAACAAGTTATGCTAAGAAAAACAATTTGTCTGACAAACTCAAGCACTCGTAAACTAAGAGAAACTGGATTTACAGTTTCAAAAGCAAAAGCTGTTTAACTTGCATATACAAACACTTTATGATGTAAACTCAACTTTCTTCATGAGATCAGTGACTTTCGGTGCACAGGATGGTCTCTCAATCTCACAAATTGAGGTTTCAAATGTGCAAATTTGCAATTGTGATGATGCTTTTTATGCAAAATTATTATATTTAATTGCTATTTTATTTCTATTCAGTTCTAATGTTTTACATCAAGGAAACATTTCTATGGATGCAGCAATATTTTATAACTCCAGATGTAGAACTGAATCATTAACTGAACCTCAGAACACCAGACACTAATTCCAACAGCTGAAACTTAGTGTGAATAAAAGCAAAAGCTGCATCCTATGCATTCCTATAAACCTCTTAAGAAAATACACCCCTAAAAAGACTTACATTTGCATCTTTGGCTTGAAAAAGAAATGCTTAGTGTTTTGATTCCACTCACTGAGATCATCTCCCACAATTAATTGTGACTTCCACAAAAAGAGCCTTCTACAACCTGTGCAGGTAAATGGGTTGTGCCTTCAGTTTGAAATGACAACACGCACAACTAACCCGAGAAAGTAACAGTGGCCAAAAAATGGCTCTGTGCTCTTCAAATCCCACACTTCATGCGCAGCCTGACAGGGATCTGCTTTCTGGCTGCTGGCTCCCAGTCACATCAAACGGCTTTGTGCTGGCAGGGCTGCAGAAAATACAACCTGAACATGTTGTACTTGCACAACACTGCAGGAAATGTCAACAAAGCTTCTCTGGCAAGTATTGGTGCTCTCGAGGTACTTTTGTAGAAAGTAGAGGTTTAGAGATTTCCATCCCACTGACAGAGTGACAGAGAAAACCAGCTTCAGCGATTTTATTATTTAAACTAAAGCAGAAATCTCTGTGTTAATGAGATACATTTGGGAACTCAGGGTCAAACCCTATGATGGTTAACACAGTGAAAAGATATGAAACATCACAAAGTACTTGAGGGGAGTTCCTCACAACATTAATTTTTAGCCTGGCAGAATAATACTCATTATAAGATCCCACAGATGAAAACTAATGTACTGTGAATTTTATACCACTTCATTATAATTCAAATGACTTTTTCTTCCTTCTTACATTTTCATTGTTTGATAAACTAAAATACCTCTGCTCCTTTTATAAAACATAGGAATAGTGGCAAATGTTCATCAAATAGCATATTAAATAAGTAATATTCCTCAGCTAGATCTGGCTGAATATTATTGAACTAAGTTATGTCACAAAATTGTCATTTCATATCAAAATACGACTTAAACAGCAAGGCAAAGAAAAAAATCAAAAGGCAAGTGTTAAGGGGAAGTAAAATCAAATCTTTTGTGTTAGTCATGCAGTGTTTTTAAAATGATGGCATGGTTTGGGTTGGGAGGGGCCTAAAAGACCTTCTCATTCCAGCCCCCTGCCGTGGGCAGGAACACCTTACAGCAGACCCATTTTCTCCAAGCCCCAGTGTCCAGCCTGGCCTGGAGAATGGCCAGGGATGGGGCAACCAGACCTTCTCTGGGCAACCTCTGCCAGGGCCTCACCACCCTCACAGGGAAGGACTTTTTCCCATTAAAAACTGGTTTTTATGAAAAGCATTTCACAGACACTCTCCAGCTTTTGAGGATTTGAAAATAATGTTATGTCTTACCAAAGAAATTAGCACATTAAGTCCATGATGTCACACCCAAGATTTTCGTAAGCCACTATAAATAATTAGCCCAATGCATTTTAAACAAATTCACAGACTATTATAATGGATCAAGCACTTTTGGATACCCAACGGTTTCTCACCACCTCCCTTATTTTCACAATAAAAAGTCAGTTACGCCACTGTTCACAAACTAAAGAGATATTTTAAATATTGGTGTCTTTTCTCTCGAGACCTAGTCCCAATGTAGGCTGCAGGCTATCACAAAACTATTTTCATAATTACTATAATCATAAAATTAGGTTGACAAACTCTTTTCCAATGCTAATTTGCACAACCTCAACATTTCAGCCTGTCTCATGACGTTTTCTCTGAAGAACTTAAAATGTACTGAGTTTCTTCCAGTGCTAATGTAACAAAAAATGTTTTATTAGGAGCAAAACTACTACTATTTGTGTATCACAGCACAGAATAGCTATTTTCTTTAATCTCTCAACTTAAAATACTTCATATGTTATTGCTTCCTGCTTACTGGAAGCTCTGGGGTTTTCTGCACAAAAATAATGTCTTTCATACCTCTTCCGCTGCGCACAGTAAGTTTTCCCTTGTTTTTTTCAGAAAGTGACTTGGAGCCATAAATATAAAACAAATTTACAAATGAAACAAAATATAACATCCCACAACTATGTGTTTGTTTTCACAAAGATTTTGAGTAGGTCAAAGCCTTTAAATGACCACTGGCATCTCAATTTTATTCCAGCCTTAGAGCTGGTGTGAGTGCTTATCTATCTGAGGATCTGGCCCGACTGTAGTAACAGATACAGCATTTTAAAATCATTTCAAATGCTTCCTCAAAGAGATTTGCGGTTCAGCACTCCCATTGCACACTCCAAATTTGCCTCGAAATCCCAAGTTCTCCACACCAGTGCTCTCTCCCCAGCACTGCACTCCAACATCGCTTCCACTCCAAGGGCCAGCGGTTCCAGCTGTGCCAGCACGGTGGGTCCAGGCTCCCTTCCCAGCACGACTGACCCTCCTGAGAGCTGGCAGACAGATCGTGGAGAAAGGATTTGACTCCTTTTAGGAAAGCCATGGGCTAAAATCAGCTCTGTCCCCTCGTTGCTCAGGAGGCAGCAGGGAGTGGAGCGGAGGCACGAGGTGGTCTCAGCAAAGAGCTGCTGAGAAAAGACAATGCTGAGAGGAACGCTTTCTTTAGTGAAATTTATAAAGAGATTAAAGCGTCAGAATACTTCAGAGCCCCATCAACACCATCTGGATTAAGAACGCTTTGGTGCTTTTGGAAGACTGGCTTGGGAAAGTCAGTGTTCCCGGGAGTTGGGGGTCAAACATTTACAGGCAGTGATGGCCCTGCTCTGGCTCACACATTTGGGGGAAGGACGATGTTTGCCTCCAATCTCTGGATGAAAACAAGGGCCAGGGCACGCAATGCAGATGAAAGGCACTCTGCAATGACAGCCAGAGGGGCTGGGGCAGGAATCATCCGGAGGAGGAGCTAAAGCCCAGGGCAGAGGAAAGCACAGAGAGGGTGGAAGGGAGCAGAGGAAAAAGGCAATGCCAAAACCCTCGCAGGTGCCGGCCCTGTCTGCCTGCACTGCAAATATTTGACCATCTCCACACGGATGCATCCATGGCTCCTCCATCCCACAGCCGGCTAGAAATGAACTGGCCCTAGAACATCGCAGGATCTCTGCCCTTCCTTAACAGTCTCTGTTGGTGGGGGACAAAGAAAGGACACATGGAGAAAAGGTGTAAACTCCAATGCCTGGGTGCCGAAATGTCCGGGGCAAAGCTGTCCCTGCCAGCCCCCCGGTGCTGCTGCAGCTTCAGTCAGAACCAGGCAGCAAAGGGGCACTTCTGAAAATACCATCTTCCACAAACTCCTTTTTTCAGAACTTCATTTTCCTGCAGATTTTTGAAAATGGCTCTGTTCCAACGGAAACGCCTGTCAGTGACACAAAACCCTTTAAAATATGCTGACCGTGTCATGATCTTCATTTGCATATTAATAGAGCTCTCTCTCTCTCTCTCTCGGGATTAATTGCCTTCCCAATAGAATCCTGCAATCCCATTTATGCAGGTTTATTCTGGCTCAGGGATGGGGGTGGGGATGGACACTGCATTGACTGCAATTCTATTGTTTCCAAATTTGGGATTTTTCGGCATTTACCTTTCCAAAAACACTTTTCCATAATCATAGGCAGTAGAAAACAAAGCTTTTAAACCAAGTTCATCCAATTCAACACTGGTTTATATTCTGCAATTCTTCAATTTATGATTTTTAAACAGGGTGGCAACAATTAAATAATTTGACTATAGAATTCTACAAAGTGGATAAATAGCACATTAAAAAGTAATTGATATGCACTATTATAACTGTGAAAACGAGAACCCTGAGTGCAGTGATAATCTAGAACTCCTTCCTTTGCAAAAAAGGAAGTCTATTGAGACAATACAATGCCAGGTTATTCTCTCACACAGGCTTTTCTCAACTAACACATGCTTAATGGGGCCAAATGTCTGTAGTCTCTTCCACAGTCCGTAAGAAAAATATTTTAAAGCACCCTCCCAATATACTGTGACTGGATTTACCTAAATATGCAATAAAAATCATTTGTATCAGATATCTGGCAATCATGGAACTTAGACATGGCTTAAATGAAAAAAAAAACTAACGTACCCAGCACCCACATGACTAGAGCTCAACAGAGAATATGACAAAGGGTACAGGGAATTTCTATTTACTGCAGTGATTTGAAGTACTAGAATGCACTTTACAGATTCCAGATTCAAAAAAACCTCTCCTGGTGATTACCTATTTAACTTTTCCCCTAAAATGGATAAATAGGATGAGTGGGACAGACTAGAGCAGACACTAAAACCTCTTCTTATCTGAACTATTGTAACAACCTTGCAGAAACAAAATTCAAAACAAAATTCTTCAGAAAATATGTATTCATTTCTGTTTACAATCTTTTTTTCCCAAAGTATTTTCCCCACTCACTCTTCTGTTCATCCTTTCTGTAAATAGATTTAGTACAAGTTGAAACACTTTTCAAAAGACACAGGAGGAATCTCTTGAACACTGTACTTGGCACAGCTGGGAATACACTGCCTTTAATGACATTCATTTCAGTGCTTTTTGGGCCCAAGGATATGCAGAAAATAAGAGCAGAAAGCAGTTTTATAAAACACCACCACTGTAATTACCATCTCTTTTCCTTGCACTGCTGCTGTTCCAAAGCCTCTGTCTCTGCTGCTCAGCGCATTTCAGAGGAAGCAGATAGTTATAATAAAATCTCTGCTTTTGCTGTTCTGATGTTACCAATGATCAACTCCGACAGACATAACTAAAACCTAAGATTTTAATCAGCTAATAAGAGAAGCTCAGTTGTGATGTACTTTGTGTATTTCTCAGATACAACAGGGTAAATATATTTAAAGGGATAAGAGAAATAAGTATACAAAGAGGACATTATTCAAGATTCTACACATAATTCCACCAGGCTCCATGCAACGCTGCACAGGACTTACTATTTGTGACCACGGTTGTCCCGTGTGGATGAAGGGCCAAAGACACATTCACCACATTTCAGGGAAAGAATGTTTGCTTTTCCCTCCTAGGGAAAATCAGGTCAAGTCAGATATCTTAGATATAATCCTCTTTGTGAGCAAAAAGGTGCAAAATGCTTTTTTTAACCACTAACTACTACTAATCCTTGCTTTAAAAAAACCTATTTTCTACACCAAACAGTGTAAATAGGAATCTGCTGAGGACAAGTTATATAACCATGTGGTTAGGACAGTTTTACATCATTTTGAGAGCATATTTGTGCTAATACATCTATATAACAATTGCAAGTTTATGTACTGTGCAAATCTCATCATCAGGACTGTTGATTCTGTGCCTTCTTTCTAAATTGGTCCAACTGCATCTGATTTCATTGGTGGGAGGAGTCTGGATGTGGTCCAGGCATCTGGGGTGAAAGGGGATTGTGTGCTCACACCAGATTAAGTGGATTTAAATGAAGGTAATGGTTAAAGAAAATATTTGGCTAACACTTCATTATGTGTGATACAACATAAAATGCTCTAAACCGGATCCAGTTTTGATGTTTTAGCCCTGGAAATGAATTTAGTGATGAATCTCAAAATGTTCTTAAATAAAAAACAAGGAATATGTATTCCTCTCTAAGGAAATAAGACATAAATATATAGAAAAAGAGTTATCTATAAACCACTACAAAAGACCACGTATTTATGACAAGTACGATCCATACTAGAAATATTGTGTAGGGATATTCCCCTTGGTAGGAATGTATTTAAAGTGCATCAAGAGACTGCAAGCCAAATTCATACAAGCCTTTTGGCTTTACCACAATTATAGCTTTAGTGAAGCTTCAGAAAGGCTTGAAGCTTCTGATCAAAAAAAAAGGATTGCAAATCCTATTAAAATGGATTAAGGAAAACATTGCACATTGCTAAAAATATCAAGCATAATTTAAAAAGATCTTCCCAGGTTACCATTGCATCACTGATAATATTTCCATGAAAATGTAAGCTTGAAAAAAAAAAAAAAAAAAAAAAAAATTTTTGTTTTTTTTTTAAAAAAATTTTTACATGGGA